>JAIXMP010000053.1:0-209592 GCA_025677815.1 Phascolomyces articulosus
GTGTAACAATATTAAGTTATTAAGTAGGAAAGATAAACGTAGCAGTAGTAGTAATACCAAATGGGTATCCTATAATTTATAGTGAATAAGTGGGAAATATGTTTTCTTAGGATCTTTTGATATTGTCATCGGAGATCGTGCGAGGTTAATTCCATTTGAGAGGATGCATTGGATAGACGTCGTTTTGAGTGTCTTCCACTAAAACTAAAGAAATTATTTTTTGATTGTTTGATACTCTGACGAAATCCTTTTGGAGAAAATCCTTGCGAAACAGTTTGACTGTTCTCTTTCAACGCATTCATAATGGCTTCATCATCATTTTGAAATGTAGCAGTAAAAGCACCCATAGTTGATCCAGCACCTATCTCTCGATCGGGTTGAGTAGAATACATGGAGCTACTATCTATACCAGTACTTCCTTCTGTTGATTTTTTGGATCTTAATGCGGCATTCTTACTTGTATTTGGACTAAAATAATTATTGGAGTAAGCCATCATCATTTTGATATTTACTAATAATAAATAGGTAAAATAAAAAAACTCATTCAAATGGAATACCTGAAAATAATTGATAACTCCATCACTAAAACAGTGATACTTGCTGTAAGTGACCATCCCACGCCAAGAAAAATACTTCCCACCGTATTTCTCATGATTAAATCTCGTAGACTACCGTATAATAGTAAAACCAACGCAAAAATCCATAAGCATATGGCGAATCCAGCAATGGCTACTTGTATTTTCATTATACCAGCCTTTACAGCCGCATCATTGGATCCTTGACGAAGTTTTCTGTGATGGGACTTTAAAATGCGTACCAGACGAACGCCAGCAAAAAACACAGCATTACCTACTCCACCTGTCCATAAAAACCAGATTCCATAGTTGATACGTATCAACAGTTCTGCTGTATATGAATCTTTATCTATCATTACACCTGCTGCAATCGTCATTGATATCCCAACAAGTGCGGGTAAAATCATAGTCATAAAACCGGCTATATCCATTACTGCCGGTGATGGCAACCATCCTGAAGTCGAATTACTCTATTTTTTTTCATAATAGATATTATTAGCTTACTGTTGACATAATTAATGAAAAAATCATACAAGTTTGATATACATCATCATACATGGTTACCTGAGCAATTGCTTGTGACACTCCAAGTAAATAAATAGTAATTCCACCTAATCCGATACTCCAAGGTAATTCATATAAGACTAATTATTATAAAGATATATATACAACTGTTACTTTTCTTACCAAAGAGAATAATAATAATAATGCCATTCTAACCATCTAAAAGTATTACCTGAACGACCCAACAAATTTCCTGCACCAACATTGGTGACAAGGACTAAACTAGTAATCATCCGTACTAAAAAAAAAAAGAAATAAAGATTATAAGCACAAATATATTTACAGTATATAATAAACAAATAAACCTACAGATGCCAAATAAAACAAAAAAGATTAAACTACAATCGACCGGCTTCGGCCTTAAAATTCCATTTCCTACTCCTGCAGGACTCCATATCGTGTGTCCTTTCATTCCGACTCTATGAATCAGTAATCCAATCCCTGAAAAAAAAAAAAAAATTAGAAAAAGGGCTTACAACCATCGAGTCAATCCCTCATAGTTCAACATGGTTACCTAATATTGCACATAATGCTGAAACTATAATATTTATAATGTTAACATAGTACATTGCAGTACTTTCTTCACAATCTTGCAATGTTATTCGCCAATCACAATGACATATTCCATTAAAGCAGTGGTGAGTGAATGTACGAATGTTGGCCGAGGGGTCATCAGCCATAATTAAGGAATATTTGTCAAAAGAAATGCTTAAAAAAGAGATAGTACCGTAGGGTTGGATTTACTAAGGCGGTGCTACCTGGTTTTCTCTTGTACCAGCATCGTTCAGGGCGTAGGTAACACGAATAAGTAAAAACCAGGTATACATTTTAGTACAAAGATCTTTTGCTTTTTTCTAGTAAAACTCTATTACAATATAGAAACATCACATCACTATCTGTTTCGATGTTGGATTATCTTAACCCTCGAATAATACTACCATTGGCATAGACAAGGGGTGGGAGGAGGATATGTACTTTTTTTTTCATGTGTCATCTGGTGGTAAATTTACAGTTGTACAGGTTTGAATTCTATTTGTTTGCTATTATTTGTGGGTGTGTGGCTTTCGAAAAATATACTTGATTTGTATTTCGATCCCCAGCATATAGAGAAGTGGTTGCACAATGGTTATTTTATGATTTTAATTTGTTCATCATGAAGGAAAAGATCAACACCTTATGAACTGGATATGAAAAGATAAACGATAGAAGGATATACTGGGAAAACGGACCCTCTAACGATAATCCCGATAGTGGGTAATATAGTTAAACGTATTTCTTGTCATTCGCGACACAGATCAATAAGGGAAAAGAATTTTCTCGACTATTGTAACAACTTTGGCATCTGAAAAAAAACATCTGTCATTATTAAATTCATATATTTAGACTCATCACGGCAACACGAATTAATATATGAAAAGATGTTCTTGCTATAAAAGGGATAGAGTATTAAGACAAGTAGTAGCCTTATTATAATGCTACTGATCTGATCAATAAGTATATAATTATATTCTACACATGATGCCTATCCGACAAACTACAAAAGACGATCGTTTTTTAAAGCGATGATGAATAAAAATTTGACAGCTTGTAGTAGTAGGAGGTTTGATAAACATAATTTCAGTGTACATGTATATATGAAAGAAACTAATATGAGTAATATACAAAAATAGAAACATAAAAATATAAATATGACATACTAATCTACAGAATAAGAATAAAAATAACAATAAATAGCAATTGAGGTTTCTATAAAATTAATTAATAATAAAAGCATAATATAACATAACCTGAAAGTAAATGAATGAAACAACCAGCAATTTGGTTCACTGCAGTACTTGTACGTATATAATAATAAAAAAACTGAGATACCATTCAAGAAGAAAAACCTTCTGGATGAAGGCCATCATACGAAGTCAATTCCACCTGTGATGAGGTATTGCATATATGTCGCTTCGAATCTTTCTTGCTACCAAAACTAAAGTAACTCAATTTTGATTTTTTGACTTTTTGACGAAATTCTTGTTGCTGTAAATATCCGGAGGAATAATTTGGATCATTTGCTTTCAATGCATTGGTAATAGCCTCATCATCATTTTGAAATATATCAGTTACAGCACCCATTGTGGATCCCATGTCTATTTCTTGATCCGGTCGAGTGGAATTCATAAACCCAGTACCAGCAGAAGTATCAGTACCATCTTCTGTTGATTTTTTGGATCTTAACGCTGCATTATTGATTGTGTTTGGGCTAATCATATTTATAAACACGTAGTTATAAATTAATAGATTCTTAGTAAATACGTAGTACAACTCTTTAATGGGAAAATATAAATATGTATACCTAAAAACATGTACTATTTGCATTATTACATTAATAATTCCTGCTCCTAGAGTCCATCCAAAACCAACAATAACGCTAGCTACTGTATTTTCTATGATTAAATCTCGAAGGAGTCCATACAAAAGCAAGACCAAGGCAAATATCCACAGGGCGATGGCAGGTGCTGAAGCTGCCATTTGTATCCGAAATATCCCAGCCTTCACTGCAGCATCATTGGATCCTCCTGGACGAAACTTTCGATGATGGGATTTCAAAATATGTACAAGATGAATACCCGCAAAGAAGATTGCACTTCCTATTCCTCCTGTCCATAAAAACCAAATTCCATAGTTGATCCGTATCAATAACTCTGCTGTATATTGATCCTTATAAACAATGGTGCCTGCTACTATTGTCATTGGTATACCAATAAGTGAAGGTAAAATCAATGCCATAATCCCTGATATATCCATTAATACAATTGAAGGTAACCATCCAGAAGTGGAATTGCTCTAAATGTTGTTACTGAATGTATTAGGTGTTCCTACGTTGCAATAAAAGCTTTGGTCTAAACCTGAAATAGTTTCTTTTGTTGAATGATTTACCTGTGCAATGGCTTGTGACACCCCAAGAATATAAACGGTGATCCCAGCTAAGCCTATACTCCATGGTAATTCGTACAAGACTGATATGGAAAATCAGAAGAATCAATAAAGAAGAACCTTCTATGGATTCATTTTTAACTTTTATAGCCATCACTCATATCTTCCAATATACTATTTAAAATATACCTGAGCGGCCCAATAAGTTTCCTGGATCAACATTGGTAACAAGTACTACACTAGTCACTAATCGAACTGAGGAAAGAAAAAGACAAATCCAAAAAATGTGAGTAATATAAATATTTACTGTTTTTTAAAAAATCACACTTACTACAATGGAAAGGAACAAAAAAATTAGACTACAGTCAACAGGTTTCGGTCGTAAAAACCCACGCGCTGTACCTGGAGGACTCCAAATCGTATGCCCCTTCATGCCAACTCTATGAATCAACAAACCAATCCCTAAGTTTTGAATTTTTTTTTTTAGTTTTATTGAGTAAATCGCGATTCAAGATGACTTTACCTAACAAGGCGCCCAATGCAGAAATGATAATGTTAATAATGTTGATGTAGAACATGGGGATACTTTCCTCACAATCCTCAAGTGTCACTCTCCAATCGCAATGACATGTTCCATTAATGCAATGACGATCAAACGTTCGTATATTGGCAGAGGGATCATCAGCCATGATAATTTTATATTACGCAAACTGGATGCTGTTTTCTCGAAAGTAACATGTTTTGTTTCAAGAATAGAAAGATGGCACATAAGGATGTAGAGTTTACAAAAATGGTACTACTATTCACCTTGGTGATAATCCCATCCATTGTTGTACCAATGTTGTTTTTTTTAAAGAAACGGTAACACGAATGGTAATAAAGAAGATGATATAAACCCATAAATTATCAGATTTAGAGAATTCTCATTTACTACAATGGTGCTACCGAGCTCAAGAACCGCATATGTCCATTGTTCGACTTTTTAACAAATAGAATAGGTTCACCGTTGATTATTGTAATCATCATTATCCAAAATATACAAGATGTGTACTATTTACATTAATAATTCTTAGGAATCTGTTCTGTCAGATCAAACAATTCGTGATAGACGCAAAAGTTTGTACATAATATGTTAATAATAATCTTTGTTCCTTTTTCACTGATATGACTATCAGTATAAAAGATGAAAAATAGTTTTCAGAATAGATAATTGCCATATTATTAAAGACCAATATATAAGCAGAAAGTGGTATTATCATCATGAAGTAGTAAGCTTTTCATAACCAGCGAAACCAAACACATTTTGTGTTACACAATTCGCTAAAGATGGTAGATTTTGTGAAGGAAGAAGAAAGTCGATGTAAACTAAGAAGAATGACAAATCTTTTTTAACACTATAATATATTATTTTACATCGTTAATGAAAATAAAGATAAAACCCTCTGGTTTAATTTTTTTCTTTAATAATAACTTATAAAGAGGATGAAAATGATAGTATCACCTTGACCATGGCAACACAAACTCTCGTATCATTAATCGAATGTCAAAATTATGAAAGACATGATGTCATTCATATCCATAAACGTGGTAAATTATATATATTGAACAATAATGATCCACACCATAGATTACACAGATTTGATAAAGATAATTAATGAAAAAATCGAATGTTTTTTTTTAATAAAAACATAGACCCACATGGTGTGCATTACAATGATTCGAATCCAAAAAAAAAAAAAACGAAAAAAAAACTATATTTCTACCACTTGCATCATAAATAAAATTATAAAAAAAAAGAACCTTGAAGATGATAAAAAAGGAAAATAATATTTAAAAAATATCTAATTTGTATATAAATAAAGGGGTGTGAGTGAGAGAAAGAACGCAGAAGCAAACTATATAGAACAAAAAGTATGAATAAATAAAAAGAAAGAATAGGGTATGTAAAACAGAATAAAGTGAATTGGTGGTAATTTGAGGTTAATTTTCTTTTTCCTCTTATTATTATAATATTAATATAGATATATATCATGAAAGATGTATAATAAAATTGGATATGTTTGAAACAATCAAGACCAACTGGTAGAAAAACCCGGCTCTATTGGAAGTTTAAAGAAAACATAATAATAAAATAATAATAATAATAAATAGGTACCATTAAGAATAATAACCTTATTTAAATTATTATTAATAATATTAATGATGTTGGTATGAAGTCAGTTCCACCTGGGAAGAGTTATCGGATGTTCGTCTTTTGTTGTTGGGTATTTCGTTACCGAGACCATTCTCCATTAAAGGATTATTCTTGATCTGCTCACGTCGTGCGAGCCATTCGGCGTCTTTTGCTTTGAGAGCACGTTCGATCGCATCACTGTCAAATGTTCCTGTCGCAGAAGGATCGAATGTTGACATAGGGCCAAGATCAGCAGGTCCAGTATAGGATAAATTATTGCTCTGATTTGTTTTATTATCGGATGATGATTTTGAACGTAATGCTGCATTTTTGGCATTATTGCCTGGACTATTATATTTGAAATATATATATTTGATTGAGTGAAACAAAGTAATTAGAAATCGGTTCACTATGATATAAACAGAGAGAAAGTATAAGTACCTGACAACAATGGCCAATTCAACAACGAATGTTGTCGCACCAGCAAGAATGGACCATACAACACCAAGGAAAATAGATCCCTTTGTGTTTTGAATAATGTCGTTACGCAGGACACCATATAAAAACAAAAGTGTAGCAAACGAGTATAAACAAACCACATAAGAGAAGGCTGTCAATTGGATCTTGTAAATACCCGCTTTCACAGCTTCATAATTCTTTGCTTGTTGGAACTTTTTGTGATGATTTCTCAAAATGCGAATCAAACGAAGAGAAGCAAACATGACGGCAACACCTATGCCTCCTGTCCAAACAAGCCAAATACAATAATTGGTACGAATCAATGTTTCTGCAATATATAAGTTTCTATAGGCCATGGCACCAGCTGCAATGGTAAATGATTCACCAATAATCAATGGAGCAAACAAAAAGAATAAACCAAAAATATCAATGGATCTTGGTTGAGGTAACCAGCCTGATGCAGAATGACTCTATTTTTTTTTCATTTTCAGTTTTTTTTAGTCGTTATCCAATAGGATACAGAAAAAAAATCATTCGTATTATTTTTATTAGTATTTACCTGTGCAATTGTTTGAGCAATACCAATTAAATATAAAGTAATACCGGCTAAACCGAAACTCCAGGGAATTTCATAAAGAACTATAAATTTACATTTTTTTTTTATTAGCGCGATGATTTATATTTTCATGAAACATACGATATAACGAAAAAAAAAATATGAATTTACATGATCGAGCAATAAAATTTCCACTGCCAATATCTGTTACCAATACTACACTGGTTATTAATCGGACTAGAGAAAAAAAAAAGTAATATGGATCAGTTACATGAAACATGTAAATAACTGTAAGTTATTAGTGTTATAAACAAGATGAGAAAGTAAAACACATACGCGCATTAAATACAATAAATAATAATAACATGCCATCTACAGGCTTGGGTCGTAAAATACCCGCACCTGGACCTCCAGTATTCCAAATAGTATGGCCTCTAATGAAAACTCTATGCACCAATAAGCCCGATGCTGTCAAAATAGAGGGAATCAAGATTAGATACTTTTTTTTCTGCATAATGATCGTCTATTCGATCAAAATATTATTTACCAAGAAGAATGGATAATATGGAAACAATAATGTTGACAATATTCACAATCCACAAGGCATGACTTTCTTCACAATTTTGTATAGTTAATCGCCAATCGCAATGACAGACACCATCTATGCAATGCCTATCAAAAGTTCTAAGATTCGGATCCTCCATGTTTCGTCTTTATATAAAAAAAAACAAAACAATGCACCGAATATGTATTATTGTATGTATGTATGTATGTATGTATATATAGGTAATAAAAGGAAAGGAAGGAAAAAGAAAAGAGAAAAAGAAAAAGAGGTAATAGTAGTAAAGAAGTTGAATTAAAGTCGAAATAATGGTTTAATCTTGTATATGCTCGTACAAAAAGTCAATTTTTTTTTAATAGTAACACAGAGATTATGACCAGACAATCTCATTTTTTTTTAGGTGTTGTACACTTTACTGGATGCCCTTTCAGCCTATAGATGACAAATGTCTGGCGCTTAGCTCCGAACTTAACTAGATCTAGATAGTAACTTCTTTTTTTCAATATATAACTCATATTCTTCATGATACAAGCATTTTTATTATTACAAAATGTAGAAAAATGATGATAATTAACAAGGTGTATATATATCAGAAATATCAGCAATATCAATTGAATAATAAAAATATAGATATAGAATTAAATTAAGAATAGTAAGCCGCGGTCAAAGGATATCATCTTTTGTGTAGCAAAATAAAATCTTTTTTTGCTTCATGTTTATTTTTGTTCCTATACCTTATGGTATCACATGGAGTAAGTAAGGTGATATGATTTTTCCCTTTTTCTTTCCCGCGATATAAATCTATTAGTAGTGTTTTTGTTTTGTTCAGATCGATTTGATTCGAATCGGTTTGATTTCATAGAAGAGATAGGATGATATTTGAACAGAGGGAATGCGTTGTTAACGCAAAAGTATATCCATGAAAATGATAATAAACCAACTCCTTTCTTACTCCCATGCTTCTAAACCTTAACAATTTTTTTTAACAAAGTTCAACGACATCGACTCCGATGTTACAATAGAATAACAAGAAAGGAGATAAAAAGTAAATCATCGTGTCATTGTTCAAAAGATGAATTTGTGTGGGAAATTATAGACGTCAATTATTTTGCATATCTTCAGTTTCAATTATAATAACGATAGTGTTATTAGAAAGCTAGAAGGTAATAATTACATATTAATTGATTCTTAATATAATTACGCTGTAATCAATGTCCATATTGAAGGATACAAAAAAAAAAAAGCGAATGGAGTTATAATTAATACCGCAACTTTGGGTTCCAGCCAAACTATATAGAAAAACGTGTAATTAAACCTTTTTGAAAAGCTTGAAAATATATATTTAATAATAAAGTCTTTTTTTTAAAAAAAAATGACAATAGTTATAAATCTGTATAGGATGAAAGATTATATATGGATAGATGATATCTTTTTATCTTCATTGATAAGTTAATACATGTTGAATAATAGATTTCGATACAAGTGTAAAGCAAGTATTACCGATTATTCCTGCACGTTACCCCCATGTTAAAAAAACAAATTGTCATTTGAGTCGGAGACTAAAGTAAAATGGATTCATTGTAATACGAAGGAGATCTACTTTTAATCGACTATACCCAAGAAACTGTTTCTGTACAACGTAAATGGTAATCGGGTGGGGGAGATCACACTCCATAAGCGTTTAAATATAATATCTTTAAATCTCAGAATCCATGGTAACAAGATAGTTTTCACTGCTGTTTGGTATGATGTAATCATTATTAAATATATATATAAAAGAATACAAAACAAATTTAGATAACCAAGAGTAGCTGCTAGTGGATGGGTAATAAATAGTAAAATGGATAATATACAGAAAATTGGGTAATAATCAATAAATAATAATAAATAATAAATAATAGATCGCAAACATAAATGTTCATGCAGATAATACAATAATAAATAAATAAATAAATGATGGGATGATGAAATCTTGGTTATCATCGATCATCATACGTTGTCAGTTCCAGCTGAGAAGAAGCATTCGATGCTCGTCGTATAGGTACATTGTTGATGAAAAAATGGGAACCGATCTTACTTTTGGTTCTATTTGGTTTTTGAGTATAAAACCATGATTGTCTACCTGCATTCTCATTGGCTTTGATAGCATTGAAAATAGCTTCATTATCATCCTGAACTGTAGCTGTTCCATTACCAATAGTAGATTCACCAAATCCGGTATTTGGATCCGGTAAAGTACTAATTGCCCCACTTTCAGAGGTTCCTCCATTGTTGCTTCCAGTAGTTGATGATTTTGACTTAAGTGCAGCATTTTTATCCTTTGATTTAGGACTAATAAATAAATAAAAAAGAATGTGAGTAATTCAATTTCCTATTAAATAACAGGACTCAATTCCTCTTCATATATATAAATCCCAATCGTTTTTATACTTACTTGAGCATCACAGAAATATTAAGACATAATGTGGTGACACCTCCTAGGTATGTCCATAAAACAGAGAGGAAAATATTCCCACCAGTATTTGACATGATTGCATTTCTCAAAATACTATATAACAAGAGAAAAATAGCAAATCCCCAAAGACAAACGGTAAAAAGTCCCACCACGATTTGAATTCTAAAGATACCAGCTCTGACAGCAGCATGATTTGATTTGTGTCGTGATTGTTTGTGATAAGATAATAAGATACGCACAAGACGAGCACCAGTATAAAGCACGCAACCACCAATGATCCCTGTCCATACAAACCATGCAACATAGGTTAATCGGACAAATATTTCCGCCAATGGTAAGTTGGTTTCTGCTAATGCTCCTGCTGATATCGGAAAGGCTAGACTCGTAGTAAAAGGAAGGAATAATAGCATAGAGCCCACAAAATCAACGATTGAAGGTCGTGGTAACCATCCAGAAACAGAATGACTCTATCATAAAAAAGATAAAAATAAAAATTGAACCCTTATTTTTTTAGACTCAATGGTGAATTTTTAATTTAAGGGGTAGTGGGAGAGAGGAATAATAATAGAAAGTTGAGTTGAGTTGAATGGTTGGTTTCTTTCTAACCTGTGAAATGGTCTGTGCAATACCAATGAGATACATAGTGATTCCAGCAAGTCCAAAATCCCACGATACTTCGAATATATCTATAATTTGTTTCATATGTATTAACTTCAATGCCGCTTCCCTGTGTCGACTTTTAAAATAATGAATAGAATAGTATCAAAACTTACATGAACGAGCTATCCAATTTGTTGACAATACATCCGTAATCAGAATCACACTACTTACTAGCCGCACTGGATAAAGAATAAAAAAAAATCCATTTAATTAAAAATTTTTCACTAAATGCATTTTAAAAAAAAATCCCCCTCACTTACATGTATTGAATATCACAAACAAAAGAAGCATGCCATCCACCGGTCTTGGTCTTAGCCAACCACTAGCACCATGAGTTTTACTCACACTTTTAGGATTCCAAAAAGTATGTCCCTTGAAGCAAATTCTGTCAATCAACAAACCTATGCCTGGTTGTTGTTTTTTTTGTATTCAGTCCATCATTTCATTTATATCTTCCATCGCATTATATATCTTACCCATGATAGCTGATAATGCTGAAATGGCAATATTCACAATATTGATATACCACATGGCAACACTTTCTTCGCAATCTTGAATACTTAGGCGCCAATCACAATGACATATACCATCGACACAATGGCGATCCAAAGCACGAATCGAGATTGCTGTATCAGCCATAAATTCGATGCGCTTCTAATGTTGATTTTATGAATAGCAAGTTGTTTGGATATTCAGGAATAATGAAGAGAAAAAAAATCAAGGTACTACCAACCTTGCCTCACCACGCCACATATTATCGAAGTTTCTATTGAGGTAACACAGAATATTTAAATAGGGTAAATATACCCTTTCGCTTCGAATATTCTCTAGTGCAACATTTTTGATTTTTTTAACATTTCCATAAATTGTTTAGATACATCATATCAAATGAAATACTAGAATGGACAATTATCAACTATTGGTATATCCCTTTCAAAATGTTTTTTTTGTTAATGTAAAAATATTAAGATACTTGTTCAATATTATTAAACGATGAACGATTTCTATAATTATAACCTATGCAAATTTATATTATCGGATATATAAAAGGGAACTAAAAATGTAAAAATATTTCATATGACGATCTCGAAGAACTAATACAGAGAATAGAAATTATTCACTAAAAAGAAAGTAGAATTACATACATAGAACAAAGGGAAAAATAGTAGTACCGTTTTATCATATGAGTTCAAACAAAGTGATAACCAATATTGTGGATTATAGCATGCTGTTTTTGTTATCGCGTCCATAATCTAAATTTCATTCGTTATGTTTGCAATTCCATAATTAGATCAATTTTATGGGGCAAATATGAATTTATACACTTGAATCAAAGGGTTTTATTTTTAGATGAACATGATAATCATCAACTAGTAATTTAAACAAGCAAACATGCTGGCTGAAGAATTCTCTTTCAAAAAAGAGGAGCATCCCTTGACTTTTAAAACTGATCTCTCCATCGAAATTTCACTCACTATCTAAGAGCGATCCTATGTTGTATATCAAACAGAAGGGAAACCTGTCGGCCCAGCTGTCAAACCTTATTACTGAAATGGGAAGTCTATTATTTGATCAGCTGCTGCACGAATGTATAAACCCCACTATATCAGTAAGAAGCATTGTGCTACTCCCATGATTAAATTTTTGATATATCAACCCAATTTGTATATATAATATGCTGCATAAAAACTTTATTATTCTAATAGACATATAGAGTAATATATAATGGTAAAATAATGAAGGAAGTAGATAGTAATATAAGGATGATGATGATTGTTATAAAAACTTTTATATAATTATTAACTAATTAAAAAAAATATTGGATATATAAAAAAAAATATCGATGTGAGTTATCTCATATAGTAGTTGCGATCTATAGAAGGATTAATAGGGGGAAAAATATACACAAAAAATAAAAGTAAACGGAAAGAAGATTGGATAAAATCACCAAATGAAATATAGACCATCATGATACGATGAGTTCAAATTTTGATGATCCACTATCATCCTTGACTGTGTTGCTTTTCTTCTTTATATCGTCATCGTTATGGTATCCACGATATAATTCTTCATCTGGTGCTATAATAAAAGTACCATGTGTCAGTTATTAGCCATGGGAAATTTTTATTTGCAAGCGTTGCTTAATTCATATTTTTTTATAAAAAGAAAAAAGAAAGATTTATCATCATGTGTACTTACAATGACCATATAAAGCGAACATTTCATTATTTTCCAATATTGGAGATGGATTGGGGACTTTTTTTTGATGTCCAGGCATATTATACGTTTTAATACGTTCACCACTTGCATTATTCAGGTTGTTGTTGCTACTAATGGCGTGCTTTTCAAATAGTTCTTGATATTGCATTTGTTGATCTGTAATGTTATTCGTTTTCATGGTATGCATAGGATAGAGGTTTGTAGTATTATTATTATCGTTACTATAACGATAAGAAGAAGTGGTTGTTCCTACGGCTTGTTGTTGATCAAAACTCGTTGTATAATGAGGATCATTATGGGATGTATAGGGAGCTGTTTTATCATCCTTGTTTGTATGCTGTCCACCACTACCTGATGAACTGGTTCCAAAAGCTGGGTTTTTGTCAAAGGAAAGGCTATAATAAATAAAATGATTTTTTTTAGTGTCATGATTTATGATCGGGAGTTGGTTATGATTTTATAGAAAAATGTTGGGTATTATCCAATAATTTACTTGATGATAATGGCTAACTCGATCGATAATGTAGTAATAGGACCTAGCAAACTCCAAACAACACCAAGAAATATAGAACCTGCCGTATTGATCATTATTTGATTGCGAAGAATACCATACAATAACAATAATGTAGCAAATGACATGAGACAAATGACAGTGATAGCTACAAGCATTTGAATCTATATAATAGAATATAAATACCGATTTTTTTTAGCTGATTACTAATACGATTCTTTATTAAAAAAAAAGAGTCCTCCGTCCCCTTCTCTCCTATTTTCACTACTGGTATCAATATCATTATCATTATATATTACCTTGATAATACCAGTTTTGATAGCAACATAACGTGGACCGCTCGCTGGGAACTTGATAAGATGTTCTTTTAAAATATTTATCAATCGTACACCAGCAAAAATAACCGCAAAACTGATCAACGTATTATCCAAAAACCAGAAACCATATAAAAGATGAGTGAACAGTTCGGCCATCCATAAATTAGAATAGGCAAAACTACCAGCAATCAAAGAACAGATATTATGAATGATAAAAGGTGAAATAAAAAGAGATAAACCGATAATATCAACCGAAAGGGGTGAAGGTAGCCATCCTGTTGCTATAACTTTATGACTCTATAAGAATCAGTACACATAAAAAAAGAAGAAGATATTAGATTATTTTAGCAATAATCATAGTATAGAAGTTTTTATTTTTCTATGGATTTTTTTTACATACATCTGCTAAAGTTTGCCCTATACCAATCATATATAATGTAAAAGCACCAACGCCGAACTGCCAAGGGAATTCATACATAACTATTGATCATTTTGTTTTATATAAAAATATACATATATTACTATTAGTGGATTGTTTTTACTTTGCATAGATCAATGTTAATAGTGTTGAAGAAGCAGAAAAAAAAGCTCTTACATGAACGTGCGATTATATTTGTTGGTGAGATATCTACAACGAGTATAACACTGCTTAATAACCGTACTAATAGAAATAGTAATCGAATCGTTAATATATATGTAATATAACAGTATTTAGAACTATTATGAATTACTCCATGTATCTACCCAATCCATTCTGCTGCTGGATGATGATAATAGTAGTAATAATGATAGAAACTAACCAATTGCTCAATGGAAAAGTTAGTTAATTGGTCATCACCACTTACAAGCATTAAATATCATTAACATAGAAAGAAGTGCATCAACTGGTTTGGGTCGTAGACATCCTCGGGTACCATGTCGATGATCCCATATTGAATGTCCTTTGATAACTATACGATGATATAATAATACAGAACCTACATAGAAGAGATTATTAACTAAGTGCGCTATGTATAGATGTTGAAGAATATATCTATATATGAAGTGATCAACAATGGTTACCAACAACGACTACAAGACCACAAAGTGCGATATTGACGATATTGATGTAATACATGGCCATTGATTCTTCACAATCAGTCAATGTTAATCGCCAATCACAATGACATACATTTTGATCATTACAATGTCGTAAAAGTGTTCTTTGATATCCTTCCATGTATTCGTAGTACAGATAATGATAGAATTAGATATTAAAAATAGTAATCAAAGAAAAAGAAACAGTAAAAAAAAAAGAGATCTACGTTTTACGTAGGGATTCAAAAATATTGAATCATGAAGTTAAATGACTTTTTTTCATTTATCAATCTTGTATATATTGTATAATAATAATAAATAATAATAAGTATATAGATAGAGATATCAATAGACGTGTTTGATAAAAAGTTAAACAAAATCATGATTTGTTAGTAACTATAGTAATACTATACATGTTCCCATAGCTCCGGAGAGTTTCTTCTTTATATGGAATATTGGTGACACTTTTACAACGTGTAATAAATAAGGGTTGCCAAGCAAAGAGACAGATCAATGTAACACAATAGATTTTGTTCTATAATGCGCATTTTCAATCGTGTGAAGAATTAAAATCGCTTTCTCCTTGAAAATTAGGCAAATGAACCATTTCGTAGTAGAAGAAGAATGAATCGGTTTTAACTTAAAATATAAATGCTTCGTATACAAGCCTTTAAAAGTAAGTCATATTCTATGTTATAGTTATGATTTGTCATGCAAATTGGAAGAGAAATTCCATATTATAGAGAAAGCACATTATTCCACTCCGCCTTTCTTCCCCCCCACCCTTTTTTTTTCTTCCCTTTATTTTTCATAAACTTCCATTATCATTATCCACGAAATAATTCATGAATTGACTATTAATATATATCTTCTTGATGATTATTTTATCAATTAACATAAAATAATTCTTCTTTTTTCTCTTTTTCTCTTTTTTTTTATTGAAATGATCGTCAATGGATCCATCTAGGTTTCAATATTATCGTCATTCATGCAAAGATTGACGTCGTTTAAATATATGCATCCTAACAATATATATATAACAACATGCCTACTCTCTTTTTAGTGATTGGACGGTAAATAATCTGATCAATGGTGGCAATATCTAAAGATAGACCATGTCTTGATTTTTTTTTTCACAGTGAAAGTATTCATATTTAAGATAAACTTTGTAGAGAACGAATAATGGCCATATGGTACTAATAAGTAATATGATTTTGGTTTGACTATATAGTTCTTATTATTCGTACTTGTTGTCCATTCAATAATGATGATATATTATTACGTTGTATTTCAGGGTACAAAGTATAAATATTTGGGAATATGCATGTATGAACCTTAATAACTATAAAATGACATCAACGAGTGAAGGAGGAGGATAGGAAAGAATAATGATATGCATTATCTTTATTATTAACCCCTGAATCTTCTTTTCATAAAGCACCTTCGTTCAGGGCCGAGGTGACAAAATACACGCTCCGCTTTATCCATTTTATTATTTTCCTTTAATAACAACAACATCATTAATCTCCTCGTTCTTCTTCTTCTTCCTTTTTCTTTCATTTTATCATATTGATCGCTATAACTATAATATATACCTTTTTCTGAAAATAGATTTCGGGCCGAAACAAAAAGTTGGCTTTTTTTTTATTATTTTGCTCGGGAATTATTATTATTACTATTATTAATAACAACAAATAACACACTAAAAAAATGTAAATTCCCGCCTTTAATATGAAGATGACGAGTTGCGGAGCAGATATGACAATGGTCGCTTATTCCGCTTCTTATTTTCTTTATAAAGAAAACATTGATATCTGTACAACTGTATCACAAAAAAAAAACTGAAAAATGAAAAAAAAGGGTTCCAGAACAGCAGCTCTTCTATAATATATTGGAAGAAGAAATTTTAATAATAAAATAATTGACATGTGGAAACTGTGTTACCATGACAATTATCAACATTTGGTAACAAGAACATGTTATTTGTTAAATTATAATACAAGTTAAAAAAGAAATATATATATTTATAAAATGAATAATGGATGAAATGAAATGTTATTTTTGTATGTTAAAAAATTATATTATAAAAGTGATATATATAAGTATTATTATTAATTAATTATGTGTTGTAGTATATAGTAAATGAATGTGTATGTGTGTGTATGGATATTCATAAAAAATAAAAGTTATGAGGGAGGAATATATTAAACATTTTAATTGATCAATTCAAATTTGGAAGATCCACTACCAGCATCTGTACCCTTCCTTTTTTTCCTATCAAAATGATAGTCATCTACGGAAGAATCAACGCCTTGTTCAGATGTTTCAAACTTCTCATGGTGATGAAAAGTATTCGTTGTCGTGGCTTTATAATAAGTAGCTGCGCCTGTTGAAAGATCGCCACCATCATAAGCTTCTGCAATGGGAGATGTATTACGTCCACTACCAGCATTGATAACATGTTTTTGATAGACTTGTTGATATTGAAGTTGTTGTTTTTTAATATCAGTCATAAGGACAGTATCTGGTATTATTTCATCCTGATCTCCATGAGAATACATGGTGGTCGATTGTCCAAAACTTGAATCATAGCCTTGAGACGATGTATTATAGGTTTTGATACGGGTACCTCCTCCACTACTACTATTGGAAGAATTGGTTGTTCCCAATGCTGCATTCTTTTCAATGGTGGGACTAAAAATTATTATAAAAAAAAATAGAGTGATTTTTTAGAGTGATTTTCGGAGCATCATTAGAACAGACAATTCATTCTTTTCATCCATCATCAGTGTCCTTTCTTTCTCACCCTTCGCATCTCCTACTTCCATTGTACAACAACAAAACAATGGATTACCGCTCCTTCCCACTCTATAAACATTTTTTTTTTACTTACTTGATGATAATAGCCAATTCAACAAATACAGTGGTAAGAGGTCCTAAAAAGTTCCAAATAACACCGAGAAAGACAGAACCCACTGTACTTGTCATAATTTGATCTCGGAGAATACCATATAATAATAAAAAGCTAGCAAAAGTCATGAGGCAAATAATAATAATACCTACAATGGCTTGAATCTAAATATATATATAATATGGTTTGTTGTTAGTTAATATAATTATCTTTTAGTTTCTTTTGTCTTCTTTTTTTTTTAAATATGGATAATAGGATTTTTAAAAATGGTAGATCTAGACCTTAAAAATACCCGTTTTGACAGCACTATAACGAGGACCTGAAGATTCTTTAAATTTAGCAAGATGACCATTTAAAATCTTGACTAGTCGATAGCCAGCAAAAAAGACGGCTGTACTAATAGTAGTATTGTTATAAAACCAGAATCCATATAATAAACGAGAAAAGAATTCGGCAATCCATAAATCTTTTTCGGCATAAGCACCAGCAATCAATGAGAAAATATTGTGTACAACAAATGGCCATAAAAATAACCATGTACCAACTATATCTACAACACGAGGTGATGGTAACCATCCAGTAGAAATGGCTTTATGGCTCTATATATATATATATATATATATATATAAGGTTATTCAGAAAAAATTTTGTTCTTTTTTTTTATATAAAAATTATGATATAAATGATGTTCATAATATATAAATAATTTACCTCAGCAAGCGTTTGAGCAATACCAACCAAATATAATGTAAATGAACCAACACCAAATTGCCAAGGGATTTCAAAAATAACTATAATGTAACAACGAAGACATATTTCAAAGTGTAAAATTTAGTGATACTTGATTTCGTATTTTCACATGTTGAGTTTTTTTTTCCCCTGCGTAAAAGTATTCTATGGGAAGAAGATAGATAAAGTAAAATAACGCTTACACGATCGAGCAATCAAGTTATCAGGCGCTACGTCCGCGACAAGAAATACACTACTCACTAGACGTACTAAAAAAAGTGTGAGTTGAAAATAAGATGATATAAAAGATGATAGTGAGTAATTGAATAAACCCAGATTTTTTTTAGTGTATAATCGGTTGTTGTTGTTATTATTGTAATATAGAATAGTGCCATGAAAATAAATAATCCGTAAAGTCGGGTCCCAATCAACTTACAAGCATTAAACGTGGTTAATAAAAAAAGCATAGAATCGACTGGTTTAGGTCGTAAACATCCTCTTGATACATGGTTTGCATCCCAAAGACGATGACCTTTGATCAATATACGATGAATAAGTAATGCGATGCCTAGATAGAATAGATATGCCATCATTATATAATGAAGAAATTGTAGTGTGAGATAACTAAACATTTAATAATAGTAAAAAGAGATAAGAGTCTCCACTTTATATTTAAAAAACAGAAGATGATCGACATTGCATACCCACTGCAACAACCAAACCAGAAAGAGCAATATTTACAATGTAAACATAATACATTGCATTTGCTTCTTCGCAACCATAGATGGTTAATCGCCAATCACAATGGCATACACCGTCTTCATTACAATGTCGTAAAAGTGTTCTTAATGGTTGATCGTTTTCCATATAATGAATGAATAATATAAAAATTGAATCGATTTAAAAAAAAAATTAAAAAATGAATGACTAAAGGAATAAAAAAAAAGAAGAAAAAAAGAAGAATCAAATGAATTGAACTGAACTCTTTTATATATTGTCCACCTTCACAATCTTATTTTTCTATACTGAACCTAGTATTATATTATATTATATTATATTTATTTAAGATCCAGATATTTAGTGTGTCTGTCTGTGTGTTATATCTATCCATTATGTGATTTAAGTGAAAAAGAAACAAATGTGCAACATCAGGAACAAGTCAACTTTCCTAATTTTCATCCGATCCAATATTATTATTATTCTTATGGAGTAGCCACCACCCTTTCCCCTTGTTGGTAGTACCAATCCTCCTTTTTCCGCCTCTTCCTTTCTCAATTTCCCTAAATGTTAATACGAATAGTAATATATAAAAAAAACAAAACCCTTCTTTTTCTCTATATAATATAATAATGAATTGTTGCCTTAATTCATCCTCTTTCCCGAGAAGTAATACATCATCATTGTCATCATTCCAGGGAAGAATGATTCCTCACAAAACAATAGTAGTACAGTACGTCATATTGCATCTCTTCCTCCTATTTTTTTTTCAAATAAACTTTTTATGACATTGATTGGATGTTGTCGTTAAAGTTTAACATTAAGAGATTATGGTTGAATAACAGTATCAATTTCTTTTTTTGGATCTGTCTTCGTTACTTTTTTACCCACACACGTGGAACGTTCCAAAATGTACAACTCTTTTGGGTGAGATCTATTTTGAAACTGAATATATTACGCGTCAAAGGTTCAAACCTTTTTTTTTCTTTTATCTTGTGTGACTTCAAGAACTTTTTCACATAATAAATATCTTTATTTATGAATGATAAATAAGTAGGTCCTACGAGTACTACTTGAAAAAATGAATGAAATAAGGAATAAAACTGTTTTCTATTACCAATCAAAAGATATTATTTCATACTTATAGTATTTGTATAAATCGATTAAATAGTAATAGTTATAGCGGGACTATTGATATTATATAAAACATAATATATCTCATGAACACGATATGAATGAGTCATCTAAAAATGGTATATGTTTGTTGTTACATTTATTGACATTTTCTTTTAAAAAAAAGCATCAACAAACACTGGCTGCATATTTCTTATATGGTTATTCCGATATAATAAATAAGCAATAATGGATCACCAGATGCTTTAATTGTCATGCAAAATTTCCTCCAGTGGATATATTTAGGTGACACATTATTTATAAAGGATGTGAAAATATCTCTCATATTCATTTAATTAGTGTGTATCAATTCGTTCTATTAGCTTATTTATTATATAAGAATGAAGAAAGGGTGAGAGTAAGAGAGAGAGGTGGAGGTTTGCTCGATTCCATGTTTATTTTATGCAACTTAATAATTGTTACAAGATCATAAAATTTAGTTTATTATCCTTCTAACAAATAACCCAAAAAAGAAATCATTCTTTTTTTTACACTCATTAAATGAGGATGTGTTTTCATTTTATTTAATATTTATATTTATATATATTTATATATTTATATTGATGAGAATAATAAGAATATAAAAAAAGGAGGAGAGATAGATAGATAGATAAAAAAAAAAGCGTAAACTATGTGCAATAATAGTAGTATTAATAAGATAATAATAGTATAGAAATGTGGGATGATTTGATAAAAAAAACATAATGGTTTCGTTGACATGTTTTTTTAAAAAAAGTGATTTGTCGTAGTGAAAATGTTTTTGTGTTAAAAAAAAATCTGTATATATAATAGATTGGTTGTTGTTGTTGCTGTCGTGTATATTATAATATAGAATGCATGTAAATGAGAGAGTGTGTGTGTGTGTGGAGGGGAACAATAAAGGGAAAAATGATTTCTTCTAATAATGCAAAAATAAAAAGGGTGTAATTGTTATACAAGAAAAAAAAAGATGATAAAAAAAAGAAGGGAAAGACATAGAAATGTTAACAAGAAGTAATTTACCGGGGATGAATCAATCGGATTTGAGATGAAAGATCGTCTTGAGGATCTTCAGGGCCTCTTTCAATATGAGGAGTCCACATAGATTTGTTGGTATCATGATGTCCAGGACCTGGAGAAAGACCAATGTTGGGAGCATTACCATAATAATTTAAATCATCCAAAGGGATTTGAAATTTATCACTACCACCTTCCGTTTCTTGATGATGAATCGTTTTATCACTAGACAAATCAGTGGCTGATCCATTGCTACTCAAACCGTTGGTAGTATTATGGCGATTATTGTGTTTTTGGAATACTTGTTGATATTGCATTTGTTGTTGTTTTAAATCTTCAAAGGCATGATGACTCAAGGTTGCTTGGAAACTCATTTCAGCAGCAGCGCCAGCGTAGCTTGTTGTTTGAGTTTCATCATTGGTTGTTGTCTTATCACCTCCTGAGGAACTCTTTAATCCACCTACACCTTCAGTACCAATACGAGGACTATTTGAAAAAAAACAGAGACATAAAATGAGTCAATGTTTCATCCAATGGATAAATTCATCAATCTATAGATATACTTTACTTGAAAATAATGGCAATTTCAACACAAAGTGTAGCAGCAGCACCAAGATAATTCCAAATAACTCCCAAAAAGACAGATCCAGGAACATTGATCATAATTTGATCACGTAAAGCACCATACATAAGTAAAAAGATAGCAAACAACATCAAACAAAGAGCAATAATACCCATTACAGCACGAATCTGACATAATAAAAAAAAGAAATATCCATATTAGTCAATTCCATCATTGGAGAGAGAGAAGAGAAGATCGATCTTCCATCAAGATCAGGAACCAAAAAAAAAACCAGATGGAACACTGGATCAGGGTCAAATAAGAAAAGCCTATGACGTATTTTTTTGATCTTATTTACCTTGAAAATACCAGTCTTGACAGAAGCATACCGCGGACCAGATGCCTGAAACTTGGACAAGTGCCGATTCAAAATACGAACCAGTCGTAAACCAGCAAATAACACAGCCAAAGACAACAAGAAACAATGCAAGAACCAAAACACATAGAGGACGCGTACCATTGCTTCGGCTACACCAAGGTTTGAACGAGCATAAACACCACCGATAAGTGAAACAATGTTATTCATAATAAAGGGGGCAAGAAAGAAAGTACATCCAATAATATCTACTATACGAGGAGATGGGAGCCAGCCAGTAGAAATAGCTTTATGACTCTATTATATATGGATGAAAATGTAAATATTATTTAGTAAATAGATATATATAGAATGGATAAAAAATGAACTTACATCAGCTAATGTTTGTGCAATACCAATAAGATATAATGCAAAAGCACCATAACCAAATTGCCAAGGGAATTCAAACATAACTAATATATTAAACCATTATCATGAATAAGTCGTATGTTTAAAAATAATATATAATTACGTTGTTTTTTTTAATAATAAATAAAATACTTACATTGTCGTGAAACCATATCACTAGCGATATCAGTGATTAAAATAACACTTGTAAGTAATCGGACTAATCGTTAGGCAGATAGGAATAAAAATGTATATTATACAATATAATATAAAATAGAAAAATGGATGATCGTCAATACACTTTTGAGCGGAGCAAAGGAGGAGCAAAAAAAAAAAAAAAGCTGGGCATTCGTGCCGTTAGAAAGAAACTTACGAGTATTGAAGATCATTAATAGAAAAAGCATACAATCAATTGGTTTTGGTCGTAAACATCCTTTGGCTGTACCCGTATCAAATAATCGATGACCTTTGACGAAAATACGATGAGATAAAAGGATTACACCTAATTATAAAGATATGTTTCATGGAATTGCAATATTAGAATAAAACATCTAGAGACTCGTTTGTTGAAAAAATAAAGAAAAATCAGATGCTTTAGTTTTCCGTACCAATGATGACGACGAATGCTGAAAGGGCAATGTTTCCAATGTAAACACCCCACATTGCCCTGGATTCAGCACAATCTTGTAATGTTAAACGCCAATCACAATGACAAGTACCATCTAAAGTACAATGATATTCAAGTGTTCGTACGGATAATTCGTCTCCCATCTCTTCTCTCTCTTTTAAAAAAAGAAAATCCAATTATTCGGTAATAAAGGTGATGTTGGTGATTGTTGTTTGATTAAAATAGAATCGTAATATAAACGTTATAGAAAAAGAATCGTCGTCGTTGTTCCACTCTTATATTTCGTACAATAGTGAGAATATTTTGTCGATGACGAAAAAAAAAAGTTAAATGAAAACTAACAAACAAATGAAAGAAAGAAAGAAAGAAAGAAGAAGAATAAAATGAAGTTTGGGGGTGGTTAAAAAAGAGTAGAAAAGAAATAAAAGAAAAGGATGATGATAATTTATTTGAAGTACTACCAAAAAAAAAAAAAAAAAACCTGTTATTGCGGGATACACAATCCTCTTTCTTATAATGATAAAAGAATGTGTTCAATTGTGTCTGTGTTTATTATTGACACGTTCCGATCTTTATATTTGAAACTTACTAACTAGGTCACTACTTCTTTATGCGGTATTATATATCATAAATCCGAGAAATCACCCTCTTTTTTTTTTGAATTTCCTATATAGTACTTTATTACTTGTTTATTCTGTTCCTGAATATCATATATATAGAGTTACTTTACAACTACTATTACTATTACTATTACTACTAGTAATACTTACACTACTACCATGATTATCATGACTAATAGTATATATAAAAAAGAAAGTTATTCACTGTAAAAAAGAAAGAAAATGAAAGGTCTCGACCCCGAATGGAGGATATATAATTCACAACAAGTTAGACAGTTTTTCAAATGTCATATATAATATAATCAAATAATCCCGAGCAAAAAAAAAAAAAAAAAAAAAGAGAATTCAGGATCCGCCTTGTGTATTTTCGGTATCTGGTACTACGATAAAGGAGGATCATTACAAGCTGAGCTGATAAAATTGAGTTACCTTTCAAATTCATTTGTCAATCAATCCGTCTTCGTGGGTATTCTCCTATAATGTTTGTTATTATTATTATATGATGTGCGTATGCATACGTGGATTGTGTTGCCATCTTCTTTTTTAATATTAAAATTATATTATATTGAAAAAAAAAATGGGGGACCACAGAAAAAAAAAGTTATTATTAGTAGTTAAATGACAATACTTACTATTATATATCAAACACTGATGATCTTCAAACCGTTTTTATTCTTAAATTGTGCCACCTAAAATATATGAAACAAGATGATATAAAACCTATACCTTCATATATATATATATATATATATATGAAATACTTCTTTTTTCACTCTTCTTATCAAAAGGATACTAATAGGTGTCACTAAGTTACTGTACCTTATTTTTCGTGAATGATGGAAAAAGAAGTTAAGGAAAATAAAAGATGACAACTTGCATCAACTTGCATTATTAGTCTGATCTCTCTCTCTCTTCTTAAAGTTTAGGTGTTATATAGTAAAAGAACATAGAGTTGCGGATTGATCGAGATAAAATTATGACAGACTTTTCTTGATTTGGATTAGTTTCATGTCTTTTTTATAATATATATTTTCATAGGACCAATGTTTGTTTGATAAGTTTTTTATAACGTGCCATAGGTGTGCGTGTGTGTGTACCTGTGTACCAACGTTTTTATAAATTTGTTTATAAATCGACAAGTATCTGTTTAATAAATTTCCTTGTGATTTTTTAAATCCAATATTCAAACCAAATAAAGTCAATAGATGGATAACGTTGGGGCTTTGTTTTTTTCTTTTTCTTTTTTTTTTTTTTTTAAAAAAAAAGAAAATCGTTTCGATGTTAATTGAAAACTATAATACTTCTACTTTTGAACAAGAAATATATAGGTTTTATATAAAAAAAAATAAGGATGTGAAAAACAAAAATGATTTTTTCCCATGAAATCAAAGATTAATTGTTTCATTTGATCAATGTCAAATAAGCATTTATTGAATGGTAATTGCTATTACCTTGAGATATTGATGATATGGCATTACCCTATTTCTTGGTACCTGGATTTATAGTCAAAAAACTTTTTTTTTCTTCGGCTTTGGTGACCGTTGTTTCAATAACAAGCCAATGAAATCATATACCTGGGTTTCAACATTCTACAGTGTTTTCGACAACGCGCTGGGGGCAAGCTTTTTGAGAGATGCGGTGGGTCAATAACATCAGTTTATTTTTTTTCTTTACCCAAACTTTTTTTTTTCACTCAAACAAACTATAACTCATCATGTCTGGCAACTATCAACTTCTCGCAATGGAAAACCCATTGTTGGACATTCAATGCAATGCTAACCAAGAAATCCTTGACAAGTATGGTTTGAAGGCCAACGATGCCATTTTGGCTGATGAATCCCACAAGGCTTTGTAAGTTTTCTTTTTTCTTTCATTAGAACGCGTTATATATAACAAAAAAAATAACATTCTAACCAATTAAATATATATATATATATATAAAGGTATGCTGAAATTGTTGAAAAGTTTGATGTTGTCTATGTTGCTGGTGGTGCTGCTCAAAACACAGCTCGTGGTGCTCAATACCTTTTGCCTCCTAACTCCACTGTCTACATTGGTTGTGTTTCTGATGACAAGTATGCTACTGCCATGAAGGAAGCTGCCACTGCTGATGGTTTACGTACCAACTATCAAATCACCACCGAAGCCCCCACTGGTACTTGTGGTGTTTTGATCACTGGTCACAACCGGTAGAGTAAAATTTTCTTTTTTTATACAATTTATAAATATCAAGGTATTCATTCCCCCGCACACGTGAAAACATGTAATAACATGATTTGTTATTTATAACTAGTTCCCTTGTTGCCAACTTGGCTGCTGCTGAAAAGTTCCAAGTGGAATTCTTAAAGAAGCCCGAAAACTGGTCCATTGTTGAAAACGCAAAGTACTACTACTTTGGTAGTTTCTTCGTCACTCACGATGGTGGTTATGCTTCTGCTATTGCTGTCTCTGAACACGCTGCCGCAAACAACAAGACTTTTGGTTTGAACTTGAGCGCTCCTTTCATTTCTCAATTCTTCAAGGAACGTTTGGATGCTGTTATCAAGAACACTGACTTGTTGTTCGGTAACGAAGATGAAGCCCGTACTTACTCTACCGCTGCTGGTTGGGGTACTGATGATTTGAAGGAAATCGCCAAGAAGTTGTCTCAATTGCCAAAGGGTAATGCTCGTCCTCGTACCGTTGTTATTACTCAAGGTGCTGATGAAACCGTTGTTGCTGTTGGTGATGCTGTCTCTGTCTTCCCTGTCACCAAGGTGGAAGATAAGGATATTGTGGATACCAATGGTGCTGGTGATGCTTTCTGTGGTGGTTTCATGGGTTTGTTTGCTCAAGGTGTGGAAGATGCTCCTCGTTGTGTTGCTGCCGGTCATTACATTGCCAGCTTGTGTATTAAGCAAGTCGGCCCCACTTACCCCAAGGTCGGTGAACGTGAAGCTATCCCTAACTTTTAAACTATAGTGTATTATTAGAAACAAAACATGTGTGATTCAACATCTACACACACATAAACATCACAATCTATATATTATAGAACACTCAATTCAATTATATTCGTTTTAATACCACTCAATTTTTTCTTTTTAAATATGTTTATCTTTTCCTTTCCCTCCCATCCCCCTTTGTCTTTTGTACCATAAACCGTTTTCAACAACCTGCTTTATGTAAAATATATATATATATATTTGATTTTATTTTCAAAAAAAAATAGTAATGAATGTACAAAATGATAATTAATGCAATGGATGAAATTAGTATATAGAACGAGTAGGGGGCTGAGGGATTTGTTTTTAAAGATGAAAAAAAAAAGAATGAATGAATGAATACGGATGAATTATATGTAAAAAAAATAAAGATAAGGAGTAGGAAGAAAAAAAAATACAAATGATGTGATGGATATGGATTTTGTTCCTTAAGGTTGTTGTTGAAGTAATGGAGAAGATGAAGAGGAAGAAGATGTTCTAGGGAAATTTTCCAAATCATAAGCTTGGTTACCCGTAGCAACAACATGATACCCATCTTGTCTATAAATACGTCGACATACATGTTCCCATGTACGACTAAAGAAACCTGGTAATTTGTTGGAAGCAGTCGTGGTATCATCGTCATCCACCAAAGTAGGTTTACGCCAGAACCATTTCAACATTAAACTACTGACAACGACACTGGTAGAACTTGCTGCCATAGCTAAACCTGCCATCATTGGATGTAAATGATATCCCCAAGGCATAAAGATACCCATGGCCAAAGGAATACCAATCACATTATAAATACATGCCCACAATAAATTGATACGAATACGTCGAAAGATGGTACGTGATAAATCCAAAGCGGCCACCACATCCGAGAGATCACTTTTCACCAATACCACATCAGCAGCTTCAATGGCAACATCTGTACCACTGCTCAAAGCAATACCCAAACTGGCTGCTGCCAAAGCAGGTGAATCATTGATACCATCTCCTACCATGGCCACAACGGTTTGTTTTGATTTCTTGCTTTGCCAAAAAGAAGGTTTCTTTTGAATATCCGCTCCCAAAGGAACAAACGGTCGTGCCTGGATTTCTTGAACCAATTGTGTTTTGCCACTGGGAGAAACACCTGCGTGCACTTCTTCAATACCAACTTGTTGAGCAATCGATTGTGCTGTCAAGACATTATCACCTGTCACCATGGCTGTACGCATACCCATATGATGTAATGTGGCCACCACATTTTTAGCTTCCGGTTTGAGCACATCGGCCATTGAAATATATCCTGCAACCACACCATTCCATCCAACAACAATGCATGTATGTCCTTGCGCCTCCTCTGTTTCAATTTCTTGCGCCTGGTCCAGGGTCAATAGAATGCCATTATAATCCTCCAACCATCGCCGATTACCCACCAAAATCAAATGGGCTGAATGATCCCCTTGATGGGCAAGACCTGATAATAACGAGCTTCCTCCTTGGTCATGGACTTGTAAATGACATTCAATACCAAAACCAGTTTCACTCTTGAATCCTGAGACCGTGGCCAAATTTTCCAATACCTCAACATTGGCTAAAACTTTGCCTTGGTTCACCACAGCTTTACCGACCAAATGTTCACTATGAGTTTCAGCAATAGCCGCCAATAACAACAATTGATCCTTGGTCATTTGATCTTGGATCCAACTTTGTGTTTTGGTCACTTGCAATTTGCCTTGCGTCAATGTTCCAGTTTTATCAAAGACAATGGTATTAACTCGTTGACCGTTTTCAAGGACTGCGCCTCCTTTGAAAAGAACACCATTTTGTGCGCCTACGCCTGTCCCGACCATGACAGCGGTAGGGGTAGCTAAGCCCAATGCACATGGACAAGCAACAATAATAACACTGATACACATCTTGAGACAAATAAAGAACCAATTGCCATCCGCTTCATTTTCAATTTCCATTTGAAGCATAGGGGGCATACGATCGACACCTAACAAGACAACCAAAAGACCCCATATCACTAAGGTACTCATGCCCAATAAAATGACAGTAGGGACAAAATAACCTGCCACGACATCCGTAAAACCCTGAATAGGTGCCTTGCTTAATTGTGCATCTTCTACCAATTTCACGATTTGGCTAAGAGCGGTATCAGAACCCACACGTGTTGCTTGCATAATAAATGTGCCTGGACCATTGACTGTACCACCAATCACTGTATCGCCCACTTTTTTGATCACGGCATCAACTTCGCCTGTTACCATACTTTCATCCAATGTGGAGGAACCAGAATATACCGTACCATCGGTAGGCACCTTGTCGCCCGGTAATACCTTGAGTAAATCATCTTGTTGAATTAATTCCGAAGGAATTCGTTTTTCATTCGTCACGGCATTGGTTTCTGGATCCAAGGTCAACATTAATGCCGTGGAAGGAGTAAGTGACATGAGTTTGGATAATGCGGAAGAAGATTGCCCCTTGGCTAAATTTTCCAATAATCGACCCATGGAAATGAAAGCAATCAACACGGCAGATGTTTCAAAAAAGACAGTCGGTGGATGACTTGCTTGCACACAGACGGCACGGAACATGGACAAGATGGAAAAGATAAAAGCAGCCAATGTGGAAAGAGAGACCAAAACATCCATGGTAGGCGATCGATGTTTCATGGAAACCCACGCCGATTTCAAAAACCGTTTGCCCACACCAAATTGTACAGGAACAGTTAATACCAATTGCAAAATATCCGTCAAGTATAATCCGGGCAAAATATTGAGTGCATCAATGGCTTGTCGTCCCCAAGAAGTCATGGGCATTACCATAGCAATAAAAAATACAGGTATAGAGAAAATCAAGCTTTTCCATAACGCTGTACGCCATTCCTTGATTTCTCGAATCTTGGATAAACTTTCGAGTTGAGCATTTTTGGAATTATCAGAGATGAGGGCATCAAATCCCAAATCTTCAATCGCTTCCACCAAATTGCGAGGTCCCAGGACGGTATTGTCGTAATGAATAATGGCCAATTCTGTCATTAAATTGACAGCAATCGATTGGACACCGGGTATTTTGCCAACACCTGTTTCGATACTATGGACACAACTAGCACACGTCATACCAAAAATTTGAAGTTGAACTGTATCATCTCGTTTTTGTATAATGGGTTTGGCTTCAAACCCAACATCTTCAATCCATTCGGCAATTTGATCGAGTGTCGTAGTGGTTGCATCATATTCTACAGTGGTACGTTCTGCTAAGAGTGATACTTTAATAGAAACAATACCGGGTTGTGCACTGATGGACCGTTCAATACTGTTGACACAGGAGGCGCAAGTCATCCCATGTACTTCTAATTGTCCTGTGCTGGATGATGCTGTCGTCGTTGATATTGTTGTTGTTGTTGTCTTTTTCAACGTGGGGTTAGCTGTAGACGATGATTCCATAGAAATAATTGTATCCTCAGGATGACTCATCGTTGCTGTTGTTGTAGCGGTAGGCACATCAAATCCACAATCTTCAATCACTGTAACAATAGCCTCTTTTGAAAGTAGACTAGGGTCATGGACTACAGTTGCATTTTCGTCGGTCAAACTCACATGGACCGATATAACACCAGGTAAACCTGAAAGTGCGTTGGTGATCGATTTTACACAGGATTGACAAGTCATACCTTCCACAGGCAATACGGTGGTGATGGAAACAGGTTGTTGAATGGTCTTTTGCAATGGCACATCGAAACCGCAGTCTTCAATCGTTTCAATCATGGTTGGTTGACTCAGCCGCGTAGCATTATATTCAATAGAAACATTGGCTTCTTCAAGACTCACTTGAACAGAATGAATGCCGTCTAATTGATTCAGTGCCTGAGTAATGGATTTTACACATGACTGGCACGTCATGCCTTCAATGGGTAATGTCACACAGGTGGTATTCGTAGGTGCCATGAGTAATATATCGTCGTTGGTGTTGTTGTTATTGGTTGTTATTGTTGCTGTAGTATCGTAATGTTGGTCGGTGAATATTTCTTCAAGTGTATTATTGACAGTATGAGGTGCCATGGTATTCTTTTACTACATAAAATAAACCGTCATATATATATAATACACGATAAGGATCTCTTTGAGGAAAAGAAAAAAAAAAGGGAAAAAGAAGTGGGTGTCCCCCCTGTTATTATAGAGAACAAAAAGGAGAAGAAGTGTAAAAAAAACAAAAAGCAAGCTATGAGCAAGTTGTGCGACCAGTTTATTTTCGGCCCGCATAGAAAATGTGAGGTTCTATTTAGCCGTTTGCGTTTTGAGTTTTTTTTTTTTTTACCCGCATGCGTACCATTGTTTTTTCCTGCTTTCAAAATATTTTGTTTCAACTCTTTTTTAATATTACTTTACGGACTATTCAATGAATTCATTGAATCGGAAACAAATAAGATAATTATCTTCCATCTTAATGCAGATAAGGAATCATTTCATAAAGGTAGAAAATAAACGATATAGATTTTTATCAGGCCATAAAAATTATGGTAAATAGATTCATATGTGAACAAACGAAAGAAAAAAAGTATTTTTAATCAGATCTTTAGCGTAGCACAAAAAACTGGATAAACTTTTGTTTCGGGATCGGCAATACATCTTGCCACCGTCCATTCAGACTCATTTTATTTGTAGTCAGTAGTAGTTTTTATTTAATGACGTGCCTTGATAGACTTGCGTTGAGGTGAAGATGTTTCTAACCTAATAGAATGATGAAAATTGTATAAAAATCAAGTAAAATTAATTATATAAAGTAATATAAATCCAAGAAGTGGGAGGGGGACATGATTAAGTCATTCAATAGAGCATGTGGTTTCTATCCTGTATATTGTGAAACTCACTTTCTTTTGTTATTGTTGTTGCCTTGAGAAATCTTATTCATAGTATTATCACCACTAGTTGACCATGAAAATCTTTATTTGAATTAGTCTTCCATCGTCATTAAACAAAAAAAAAGATGATCTTTTTCATTTACAAAAATGAAACTTACTTATATGCAGGATCATCTGAAACAGGCTGACTTTCGATGTCTGGTTTATCATAATCTTTTTCTTGTGCAATGACTTCAGCATAAAATGCATCATCTCCTTCTATTTATTTATATATTTATATAAATATTGAGTAAACCTAATTTTTGTCAATAACAACTAAACTTAATTTCACTTACCCATAGAAAAACTACTATCATTTCTTGAAAGGGATGAACCTTTCAAAAGAGGTGCTTCATTGGGTGGTAATGGGCTTACGACGGGCATGTCAATGTCTTTATGATTATTATTGGAGATTGTTTTTTTGTTTTGGATTGGAGTAGTTGTCTTTTTTATTATATTTGAATTGGTTGTTGTTTTCACAGTAGTAGCTGAAGTAGTGGGTGTTTTATTCTTATTATTATTGTTTATGCCACTGCGTTGTTGCTGCGCTTGTGCTAATCGTGAAGTGGATCGAGTCAGTCGTGGCAGGGGTTTATTATTATTAATTGTATTATTATTATTAGGGGATGATGTTATCGAAGGTTGTTTTTGATTACTTTGTTGTGTTGGATTCACCAATGTAGCTGCAGATGAGAATGTGGATGCAGAGGAGGATGGAATACTAAAACTTTGCGGTTGTGGGTGTTGTTGTTTTTGAGGAGGAGGTAATGGTTGTATTTGATCTTGCTGTTGCTGTTGCTGTTGTTCTGGTTGAGCACATCTTTTATCACGATACAAGTTCTTTATATCAATATTAGGTAACTATTATATATATAATAAAAAGAAATAGGATTAAGTTCTTTCAGCCGGATTAACCTTGATCTACTCATCATTGAATAGTAATAATTACCCCTGGCTTTTTCACATATTGCATACGACTTGTATAATTTTTATCATAGATACAATTGCCCAAGACATTCCCAAACATGCGTAATGCACGTTTTAATGCATCTGTAGCAGCTTCTTTTTTGGCCTAATATATACATATCCCCATTTTTATATTTAATTAATATAATTAAAAAAAAACTTTAAACCAATATGTACATACCTTTTCCATCGCAGCACCTTTACTTTTACTATTTTCCATTTGACCATATCCAACATCCTAAATTATATATATATATATATATATATATATATGAATTATTATCAAAAGTAACTTTTTCTTTTGTTCCTCAGATCCAAAATATATTAAATAGATATACTACCTCATGAAATGTGCCATCTTTCAGAGTAATTCTTACAATAGCAGAAACACCTACATCCACTCTTCCATCATGTTCGTCCATCTAATTAATAATAAGTATATATGTAAATAATTATGGTATCCTAGTAATAAATATATATATATAAATCAACTTACAAAGTCAACAGTTAAACTTCGTAGTTCTGAAGTCCAACCATTAAACCCAAAAAGTTCATTGGCAAGGTGAATAGCCGATTGACCTTCAATATATGTAAATTTACCACCTAATACCAATATATTTAAATAAATAAATGATTACCCATTCATTCATCGATCGATCGATCGATCCAGATCTCCCCTAATTAATTCATTAATAAATGGATCAAAATAACACTACGTACCAGGGCCAGTTCGTTGAGATAAAAATTCAGGACCTAATTGTCGTTTAAGATCATGATTTAACCGTTCGATTTCTTCCGGTGTAAATTCATGACGCTTATTCATTGCAAGTGGTTTTGAGAATGGAATCATGTAAAGTAAAAAAAAAAAATGAAAAAGTGAGGCACCAAAAACGCGAATTACTGGATTTAGAAATTACCTAGAAATATATTTAATTTAAAGTAACACAAAGGGGAGAAAGAAATCCTGCTGCTGTCTTGCTAATGACCAATTCTTTTATTATATTATATATAATAGGTATGAAGGGACGAATGAAAAGGAAAGAACAATATACAAATTATATTCTATTAATATTGTATTATCATCATAATTATCTTGGGACGCAAAGAATGGATGGATGGTAATAGAGAGGTTTTTTTTAATGGGTTGTTTTCTTGTATTCCTTGCATTTACAAATACCACTACGACCACATTTTCCAAGAATATAATCAGCATCTACACCATATTCCTTGCAAATATCTTCACATAACGATTCTACCCGAGTGTCATTGAACTTGCTACAGTGTTCGTTTTTAGCGAGAGCAGCACTTCTTGCTTCTAATGGAATTGTTGAAGCATGGACAATGGAGAAAAGAGTAACCAAAGTAATAATAGTCGAAGTCTTCATGATAGTATTCTTGTTATTGTTTTTTTTGAACGATGATGATGAGTAGGTAGCAGAAAGTAGAGAAGAAGAAGAAAAAGGATGAAAGAAATAAAAAAAAACCTCCTTTTTTTTTTACAAAGTATTTATATTATCCAACTAACTAACTAGCTAACTAACGAATCCAATAGTTTAAACAACTCCGGTCTGTGTTAATTATCCTTTGCATTAGTTCCACACATGTCCATTTACTCGTTTATGTATTTTACTCCCCCTTACGCTTCTCATTACTGTCAGTCAGTCAATCAGTCAAGTTCCCCGTCTTTTCATAATATAAAAAAATGAACTTTTCCTTCTTTGGGAATTTCTATATTTCTAATTTATAAACTCATGCAGGCATAATAAAGAGACCCAGCGGGTCGTAGATTGTTGTCAATTTTTTTCTTTCTTTTCTGTTTTCTTTATCCTTTGATTTATTATGCCAGCTACAACAATACATAATTCTACAAGACGTAGTGGTGGTACTCATACTTTAACAGAAGAAGATGTAGCCGCTGCTGCTGATATTATGATGAAAAATGATGATCAATTTATGGATGAAGAAAATGAACAAAAGGACTTGTTGGAAGAAGATGATGGTTCAGCAGGCGATTCAGTGACATTATTGGACTCTTTAGTTGTATGTATGCATGATATATGATTGATAATAATAACAAAGAGACCGTATATATAGTATATAAATAATATGCTAGTAATATATTAAACAATGAACAATGAAAATAATATAATATTACAATAAAAACAATAGGAACATGGTATTGCTGCGGGTGATGTCAAAAAATTAAAAGAAGTTGGATTTTTCACTGTGGAATCCATTGCCTATTCTCCCAAAAAATCTCTTTTGACTATCAAAGGTCTTTCTGAAGCAAAAGTGGACAAGATTCTTAAAGAAGGTATTATAATACATAAGCTACTATAAATATACTATTCTTGCTTCATTGTTTTTTTTATATATTAATTGCATACTATTATTATGAACCCCACTACCATCATCATATAATTCCTATTTATAAAATATATTAGCAAGTAATATGGTAGACCTCGGTTTTACTACAGCTATGGAAGTGCATCATCGTCGAAATGAAATGATTCATATTACCACTGGTTCAAAAGAATTGGACAAGGTCTTGGGTGGTGGTATTGAAACAGGTTCTATCACTGAATTGTTTGGTGAATTTCGAACGGGTAAAACTCAACTTTGTCATACTCTTGCTGTGACCTGTCAGGTATTATAGAAAACGTTTATTCACAGAATCATATATAGTGACCTCTTTATAAGAAATGAAAGAATGAATGATATGATGACTAACCATATATTTTTTTTAATATATCCATCAGCTTCCAATTTCACAAGGAGGCGGTGAAGGAAGGTGCTTATATATTGACACAGAAGGAACTTTTCGTCCAAGTCGAATTCTAGCTGCTGCTCAAAGGTATATCATATTGTATCTAAATACTCTTACTCCTTTGTTTAATTTTGGTTATTCACATACGTCATCCATTATTCTACTATCTAATAGATTCAAATTGTCTACTGAAGATACATTGAACAACATTGCTTGTGCTCGAGCTTATAATGTGGACCATCAAATGGCTTTACTTGTTCAAGCAGCTGCATTGATGGCAGAAACTCGGTTTGTTTATCAATTATTTTTGGATATAACAGGGTTCTCTATATTCATTTATTATTGTTGTTGTTTTCTATCTTCTAATATGAGCTCAATTTTTATAGATTTGCTCTCTTGATTGTTGATAGTGCGATTGCATTATTCCGAACTGATTATTCAGGTCGAGGTGAATTATCTGCTCGTCAAATGCATTTGGCTCGTTTCCTTCGTAATTTACAAAGACTTGCCGACGAGGTATTCCATATATCAAAAAAAAAAAAAAAGAAAAAGCAAAAATCTAGAAAAACACATATAAAACAGGATCGACTAATTTTGATTGTTTTATAGTATGGTGTGGGTATTGTGATTACCAATCATGTGGTAGCTCAACCCGATGGTGCAGCCTCCATGTTTAATGCTGATCCCAAAAAACCAACCGGTGGTAATATCATTGCCCATGCTGCTTGTACAAGGTATTTAATATGTTATTTTTTTTATATAAAATATAGGTGCCAAAATTTAATGACAATGAAATACATTGAATAGAAATTAACATCTCATTTATACAATCATAATATTATGTATTATTATATATTATATAGACTTTATCTTCGAAAAGGTCGTGGAGAAAACCGAATTTGCAAAATCTATGATTCTCCTTCACTTCCTGAGACAGAAACCATGTTTGCTATTTCAGAAGAGGGTATCGCTGACGTTCGTGATGATTAAAAAAACCTACAATTATTGCGCATGCAGGTAAATGATCATTGTGTTATTGAATAGAGGTAGGTGTGGCATGATGATGCCTTTTAATATATATTCTACACAAAGTAACGAACCTTCGTGACATGCTTTTTAGTGTCTTGGAAGCTTTGTCAAGATACGAATCTGTTTCGGATACCTTCAATAATAATAACCATTGACATATAATCACAATATAACATGTTATATATTACAAAAAAAATACCGTGGATGATGTATATATTAGCTAAACTGACCTTTCACTCTGTTTCTCTCCTTTCGCTTATTCAGTAATAATCCCCAACATAAATGTATATTAGCAAATCCAAATAATAATAATAAAAACACATTACTGCATCTCTTGTACGCATCATGGTTTCTCTTTGTGATCGAAGTGTTTGAAGAATATCTGCACCCATTGTTTCTGTTTCCAAAGCCGTTCGATGTATATCTTCAAGTCGCTGACTTGAACCTTGAAGTCTTTCCGAATTATGAAGAAGGCGTTGTCTCCTTATTGAATCTTCATCACCGGGATAAGTATCATTGTTGTTACCATCACTCGATACTTGGTTTTTTAACTGATTCAGTTGAGTTTGATAGACTCGAAGCTTTGCTTTGTATAATGGTTTATTATTTTGGGCTTCCATTTTCATTTGTTCAAGCTATAACCACACAGCAAACATTTAATTAGATATGCTATCATTTTTGAAATACAAATATTATCTCTTCTATTTTTAAACAAAAAGAGTATATTACAATGTCATTCAGTTCCTGAATTTCATTCACTAACAACATGCATAAATGGGTCATTGACTCAGTTTTCCTTCATGTTCCATTAATATTGTAACAATGAAAAAAGGAAAAATAGATAAACATACAATCCGAGCTATCCACAGAGTCATTTTTCTCTAAAATAGCAATACGTTTTTTAAATTCTTCTTCATAATTGGTGAAAAGTTCCGTCATTTTATAAATTGAAAAAAAAAGAGTAAAAAAAAAAGAGTAAAAAAAAAGAGAAGCAATTAAAATGAAAAGGTGGTATGTAAAAAGTAGGGGAGTTATTTTCATATATTTCTGGAGGAAGTTAGTCACGGAAAAAGGTCTCTTCATCCAAACAGTCATCAACCATATAAAAGCTAGGCATCAGTTGAGTTGCCCTATCCAAGTACCAATGGCCAGTATCCAATTGAAACATGGTTGCTTTCATCACGAAATCCTTGCGTAAATCCTTGGTAATTGATTTTTCCAACAAAATCTCATATTTCTTTTCTGGATCGTCATATTCAACCAAGGTCACTTTAACTAATGAATTCTCCTCTTCTTTCTTTTCCTCTTCCTCCTTATTCTTGTCGTCGCCATTATCGTTGGAAGCAATATCCACAATCTTGACAAAAACATAATCACGTTCGTCCACTACCTTGCGTTGCGTATGATCACCAACCACTGAATCCACCATGGCCAAAGTCTTTTCATCCATGTCTCCTGTTGTACTTTCTTTGAAAGCATCAATTAATTTTTGAGTTTTTGCTGTAGCTTGAGCCCATGAAGCTTCTATCACCCAAGCTCCCTTCAGCCCACCTTCAAACAAGATACAACATGCTCTGTTGAACTCGCCTGGCATAGCGGTCGTGGCTCGTTTACACATTGGCAACTCCACTTTGGCAAGGGCTACAATTTCACGTGCTCGAGCAATATCATCGGCATATTCAGGGCATACTTGACGGATTTGCAAATAGCGAAGAAAAGCGTCCACAAGAATAGGAGCATCAATAAAGTCTTGTAATCCAATAAAGCGTGATTCAGCGACAAATGTGTTGCCCAAATACACTTGAGCTACTTCAGTAAAGTTGACTTCAAGATCTTCATCGTCTTCGGCTTGGGGTACCACATCCGTACCCATTTTGGCAGCATCCCAATCTGCTTCACCATCAGCATCTTGATCACCACCTGTTGCACGACCCATAAATGCATTTGGACCCGTCGTGATACCACCAAATCGTAAATAATTGTCGAATACTGCTTTCCTAGCTTCACTGAATTTATGGTTTCTGCGATATTTCCAAATTGCATATTCAACTCTTTGTGCTAAAGGACGTTCTCTATAGAGGCATAGTTATGGATTACATAAATTAAGTAAATCTGATTTTTTTTAAAAAAATTGTCCATATATCTTTCTCTCCACACAAGTAACCCCCCACCATTTGTTAGAAAAAAAGGGCATGCGCGCCGCTTCCCAATCAATCAAAATCACTTACGGATCATAAGGGTTTTCAAGGACATCTTCGTCATACTTTTCTTGGTAATCATCAGCTAGTTCTGAACCAGCTTCAGGCAAACCAGCAGTCTTACTTTTTTTCTTTTTCTTTTTCTTTTTTGGTTTTTCTGCAGGTGTGACATTGACAGGTGTGGACAATCCATGAGGGATTCCTTCATTGTTGGCTTGATCTTGTTCCCCTTTCGTTTCTTCATTTTCACCATTCTGCTGTCCTTCTTTTTGTCCCTCACTTTCAGCTTGACTATTTACACGTTCAGCTTCTTCCTTTTCTTCTTTTTCCCGAAATGATTCAATCAAGTCGTTCCTATATAAATAATACACATGATCATGGTAGACATGCATAAGTCACTCGAGTTCTTACGCGTTTTTTTTTTATTTGAAGAAAAGAGTCGAATAAGAAAGGATTATAGATATGGATATATCAATGAATATAGCTTACACATATTGCATTCGATCTTCCGTTGACTCCATTGTAGATCCAGTAGGGTTGGGAAATAAAAGAAAAAGATAGGTAGGATTGAAAAAGAAAAGAAAGAAAAGGATGATGTTGCAACCAAAGCTGCGTGTTTCGAAACTTAAATAATGCTGTCTGGGTTTGACAGTTGTCAGGAGTGTTACTTTTTTTATTGAACTGAATCTATCACTTGTTTGTCCTATTGACAATAATACTATTTAAGCGAGCAATATAAAACTCGCTATTACCCATAAATAATAAAGTCTTTACGACACGTTTAGTTATTTTTAGGGACAAAGAAGCAGTAACAGAGAACCTAATTTCCATATTCACTGCATATGCACCGTGCATACAAAGATCTTTTTATCTAATACTCTAATGATCTATACAAGTAAATATATTGTCTCTTTAGTATGTTGGCCTATCCAAACCGTGTGGATATATACTCAAATAAATGGTCCTCAGTACGTCTATATAATAACAGCCCTATATTTAAGGCGTAAGGTCTTCTTATATAGAACTTTTTATATATAGAATATATAGTGCATGTTCTATGCATGAGTAATAGCAAGTTGTCATCTCTATTTTTTCCTAGATTTATCAAAAGGCAAACATTATCAATCTTATCCTTTTCTCTCTCTTTCCCTTCCAGATTCTCCTTAACTAAATAAATGCATGAGCTATAGCCAGTAATTAACTATTTGATAATATAAAGTGCATAATATATTAAACCTATTGCTAAGTTATTGTAATGAATGCTTTGATAGTAACAGAAATATTATAAAGAATGAAAAAAAGTGTTCTAGCAACGCATGAAATGGCAGAGTATAAAAAATATCATTTGTATTACCGCCGCCACAAGCATTTTTTCGAACCTTCCAACTTTTTTTTTTCATTACAAAAGAAACGCGATCAACACAATGGTAAAAATATATATATTAATATATACGCGCAATGTTTAAAGATCTTTATATATCCATATTTATAAAAAAAACTAATATATAATAATAGTCTCGTTTAGAATTACTAACTCCTGAAGGTAAACCATATAAAAAGTTTTTTTTTTCTTTTATCCATTTTGATCTATATGAAAAAAGCAAAAGCGATTCACTAATTATGATCATTGTATTCTTAACATAATCTTATAAATAGGTCTTCGGATTGATGGTCGACGTGCTAATGAATTACGAAGAATCACTGCCAAAACTTCAGTTTTTAGTAAAGCTGATGGATCTGCATATATTGAACAAGGCAATACAAAGTGTTTGGCCGCTGTCTATGGTCCACGCGAGGTAAATTAAATATTTTTTTCTTAAAAAAAAGCATATTATCATCATCCACTGAAGAACGGATCTTTTAATACGTTGTTTTATCTATCTTAGGGACGGTTCAGACAACAAATGCAATCGGATCTAGCTCTTCTTAACGTAGAATTCAATGTTGCACCCTTCAGTACAAGTGAACGTAAGAAGCGAACCAAAAATGACAAGTAAGCCAAAAAAAAAAAAAATTGCTGTGTGATGAATAACAGTTGATAAGCAGGTTAAAGAAAATGGAAATACTTACAGTGCCAACCCAAAAAATATAGACGATCCTTGGAGATGGCTACCTTTATTAAACAAACGTTTGAGCCTGTGATTCTTAGAAGACAATTGCCAAGGTCACAAATTGATATCTATTTACAAATTTTTCAACATGATGGTGGTGTATTACAATGTTGTATTAATGCTGCTACCATGGCATTGATTGATGCTGGTATTCCCATGATCGATTACGTGTGTGCTTGTTCAGCAGGTTGTATTGATAAGGTCCCCGTATTAGGTATGTATAAAAATATACAGCTGAATATAAGAGAGCGTGAAAAGGGATACTTAAATCCATTTGTGTTTTTCTTACAGATTTAAATAATGTGGAGGAATCTTCGGATACACCAGAATTAACAGTTGCTGTTTTACCGCGAACGGGGAAAGTGAATTTGGTTGAGGTAAGGGTGATTTTCTTTATATTGCTGATGTATTTAAGCCCTGTATGTAAAGATAAATAAGACTCATCTTTTCAATTTCTATATAGATGGAATCTCGTCTTCATATTGAAAAATTGCAAAGCGTGACTGAATTGGCTTCACAAGGATGTATGCAAGTGCATAAAGTGTTAGATAGTGTGATTCGAGAAAACACTGAATATTTACGGGATCGAATGAACGCATAGGATTTTTTATACGAAAAAAAGGAAGAAAAAAAGGGAGTTTATTGTATATAAATACTATATATAAATATATATAAAATATTGAGAAAAAACAACAACAAATGTGTGGAAGTGAGCTATGTCTCAAAAAGTGAAAGACAAAATGATAGAAATAATAGTCATTAACAATTTTTTTTTTTTGGAGTAAAAAAGATGAGAAAATGTGTGCGTGTTTTATGGTTTTTGAATGAGATGGTTGTGGGAGGAAAGGGTGTGGTTTTTTAATATATATAAAAAGTAGAAAGTAGAGAGAGATAATGTGTGATTTCTTGCTAAATACTAAATATGTATAAATGTGAGGGAAGAATGAGGGGAACGTTTTTTTAATTGCTTAAATTAGGAAGAAGTAGTGTTAGCAAGAGCAGAAGCTCTTTCTACATAATTACTAGGGAATACACCTTGGGATGGTCCATTTTCACCATCATCTTTGTATCCCATCCACCAAATATCATCGCTTCGATCCACCACAATAATGGGGTCACCTTTATCAAAACCAAGTTCACCATGTTCACGTGCATTAAAGTCGAACTTTGCATAATAGAGGTTGGGATGATCTTCACTACATGGCAAATCGTCACTATTATTCTTGAATGCAGCATTCATGGCAGCTTGGAAATCTTTATGATATTTAGGCTTGGTATTTTCATTATCACGATTGGGTGTTGGATCTCTTGATGAAAAGTAATCTTGGACCATACGTTTGGATGCTGCACGACCATCAAGTGCGGAATTAGGGGGATTGTTGTTTCGTCCTGCTGCCGTTGTTCCAGCCGCTGCCGCTACTGCTGCACCAGCACCAGTATCAGTATCAGCAGCTGCTTGTAATTGGCTACTGTTATCTTGAACGTCTCTACCATCTGGACTTGTGATGGTGACCGTAGCAGAAGATGGTTCAGTTAGTTGAGGAGTATGGCTCTTGATAGGGGATCCAGTATTTGTTTCCATCCATCGGATCGGTGGTTCACCCGGACTTGACGATAACGGTGGAAGGGCATGATCTTTGTTATTATTATCATTACTAATATTGAAATTGGTATTGATGGGAGGTAATGAAGGTGTTTCAGACCATCGGAAGGAACTTGTCTTGAACATGCGTTCGTTGTCAGTTGTTCCTGAAGATGCTTCTTTTGGATTTTCATGGGTATTATCAATGGTCGTTGATTCATCTTCATGTGCCTTGATGCTGTTGCTTGTAGCGATAGTTGATGCTGTAACCACAGGTACTACTGCTGCTGCTACTGAAGTAGATGGGTCGTTATTATTGGATCCTTCATTTGACATAGAGCGTTCATTCGTCATGACACCAGAATATTTATCTTCTGGTTCTTCCACGCCTGCACCGAGGGACTCCAAATCGAGTCCAGACTCATATTGACGTGTTCCAAACCTGCTACTGGTGTTGCTTCCACCACTGTTTCTAGCAACATTATTATTGTTGTTGTTTGAGGATGGTATTATTGTTGATGAAGTATCAGCATGTCCACTTTCAACATTAAATGTTGCTTTAGCCATATCCGAATTAGGTGCTGTGGTCCATCGAACAATATCTGGATCAGATGAAAAGTCAGCCAGCATGGAAGAACGTACAGGACCAAAGACACTGTCCTTGTTATTATTATTGTTGTCATTGTTATTATTGCTGGTATTATTATTAGTATTATCATAATGATTGTCCATTGTTGCACCAGCAATAATGCTATTGTTAAAGTCAGGAGGAGGTCCATAAGTAGAAGATACATCAGAATACATGGAAATGGCAGTGACAGGTCGAAGTGCAGCAACACCTTGAGCAGAGTGTGTAGTATAATTAGTCCATCTTACACGAGAAGGATCGTCTTCCATTTCTGAGGTATTAGCAGCTCCTGATGTACCAGCAGTTGGTATCGGTGTTGGCATATTTCGCAAAGTAGTAGCTTGGTCTTCTTGCATTTCACTTGCACGATTGCCACCAGCAATCACAGGTGCAACAAGTGCTGTACCCATTGCTGCTTCTGCATCGACACCAGCATTGGTCCATCGAACGTTCGTTGCTGATTCATTATCTGGTACAAGGTTGGATGCTGTGGAATACATGGAAATAGGTCCAAGAACGGCAGTAGCAGGTCCTTCCGCAGGTACATTTGTCCATCGTACAGCATTTGGTGAATCTTCTGTATCTGATGGTCCTGATCTTGTTCCAGTGGGTGCTATAGATGCCATCGAGACAGCACCAACAATAGCGGCCGAGGCAGCTTCTGGTACAGGTGCATTGGTCCAGCGTACCTGAGTAGGTGCTGTTGAACCTGTTGTTGCTGTAACATCAGATGCAGCACTGACATTCAAATAATTGGTACTTTCTGGATTTATTGGCGTTCTTGATGCATATTGTTGTTGCTGTGTATTGTCACTGACTGCAACTCCCACAGCAGAAGAACGGAATGGGTTATACGAATTTCGTTGTCGTGCACCATCGGTTGCCATTGCTGCTACTGCACCAGTTGTCATGGTAGCACCTCCACCTACTCCTCCATGAGGCATATTACCATATGTTGTAGTATTATTGGTGGGTGATGTTGACATGTATCGTCGTTGTTGCTCTTGTTGTTGATTATCATTGATACCACGGGAATGAGCAGTAGCTGCGGCTGCAGCAATACCACCAAAAGCAGCAGTGGCACCAAAAGCGGCGGCACCACTGGTGCCGCCACCTGTACCAGTGGATGTTTCAGTCATTTCAGGTTGAGCAGGTAACGTGTGATAATCATTGTATCCACCGTTCATACTATGATCCTTCTTGGCTTCATACATTGTGCCACCTCCAACTGCAGCTGCTGTTGCACCTGCAGTAGCTGCCATAGTATTACTTGAATTAAGCATTGCAAGTAACGATTCAGGTCGACGTGGTGGTTTACCATAATAGGAAGCAGGATTGGCAGATGGATTCACCTTGGCTTCACGTCTTCGTTTGGCAAATAATACACCCATAGCGAAGAGAACGATAAAGAACACAATACCAAGTGCGGAGGCAACAGAAACTAATACCACAAGAGGTGCTGGAAGATAGGCTGTGTGATATACAGCATAAAATGTTGGTATTAATAAGCAATCCTTTTTTTGTTAGTAATGGATAATAAAAAAAAGTATCAATACAACTTACAATCTGGATTTAAGTTTCGATAATAAGACTTGAAAAACATGCTTTGTAATGCATCAGTAGATCCATTTTCTGATGCAACAGTGAGGTAAGGTATCCACTGAGAACCATCATAAAGTGCACTGCTCAAGTTACCAAGGTCTCCCAAATTCAAGAAACCAGTGGCTAATAAGACAGCTTTGTTATTGCCCATAAGATCGGCTTCGCCTGCTTCTTTCAAAGGTAAAACTACAAGCTGACGGATAATACTTTCTGATCCAAGCTCTCCATCTAATTAAAAAAAAAAAGAAAGAAAATAGGTAATTTGTTAGTATATGCAATACCACTTGTAAAAAAAAATAACTCATTCTATCCTGTGTGTGAAAATATGCATGCATATACCTGGCACTGTAAATGATTGACCATCCCAAACACGTAAATAGGCACCATTTTCGGTCCTAAATTAATAGATAATATACAACGTAAGTATTTTTTATGTTGGTAATATGACAAAAAGAATATATTTATAATACACATACTGGCCAGCAATAAAGGTCTTTTTCGATTGACCATCATATGAGACTGCGGTAGAATTACCAGGTAAACCATCATCACTAATACTGGAAGCAAACGTACTCCACTTCTTATTTTCATAGTTGTATTCAGCAATTGGAACAGCTGATCCTGAGAGCATCAAGTTACCGGCAACAATAAGTTTGCTCTAAATAAAACAGTAAAAGAAACAGTTAGGAACAACAATTCATCTTTTTCTTCTATGTAAATAAAAAGGAAGAAAAAAAAACTTACTCCTGTATATGTAAAATCAAGTGCTTCGCCAGTAACGCTACCATCCCCCAAAATATTCCATTGATGATTTGTAGTATCAAGTACACAAACGCCTGAACAAGATAATGAGCCAGCACTACTAAAGTTACCGGCAACAAGCATGTTTCCATTGGTTTGATCCTGCTCGATTCTATGAACAAGAGATGGCGAATGATCGTGGGCTAATAGAATAAAGAGTATTAAATCTCCTTACGTATACACCTTTTCTTATTTCATCACATTTGACTTACTATGTAATTCAGGAACGGGAATAAATGTCTTGTTCACTAAATCATATACCACCAAACCAGTTTGTGTACTATTCCATGTTTGATTCATATGACCACCAATATAAAGATGACCATGGTTGACAGCCATCATGGTAATCGATCCTTCCCAAGAAGCACCAATACCGGACCAAGCATCATTTTGATAAATAGCAACATTTTGAACCTCATTATTGATTTCAAATTGGCCACCAATGATAGTTGCCGAGTTATTTCCATTATCGTTATCCTTCCAAAAGGTACCCGCCGTAATCATATAAGGTTTATTTTCGTAAACATTGGGATAAACAGGGAAAGGTGCAAGATCAACATTTTCGTTCATAAATGAGAATCCACGAGCTTGATATCGTTGAGCAGCTTTAATATCACCCACATAGACGGTACTTTGTTCTGAACCATTTGTGATTTGGAATGATTTGCTCACTTGGCCAGAGAGATAAGGTGTATCAAGTGTCCAACTGTTATTACCAGTGCTCCACCATGCATTACCTGAGGTGGCATTACCATAAGCAGCGTCTGCTTGATTATAAGCAATGACATGAGTACCTGATACAATGACATTTTGTGAATCCGATGTCAAATGCATGGCACCGACAGGTCCATTGACACCTCCACCCAAGGGATTCCATTTATCACTTGAAATAGTGTATCGTGCAACATTATTGAGTTTCGATTTATCACCAGCAGCTGTGAGTCCAGTAAACGTTCCTCCAACATATAAATCGGAATCTTTTCGCAAGAATGATGAAACAGCACCATTAAGACCTGTTCCTTGCAATGCTACCAATTTCTTTGAAGTTAAATCGTATCGAACAATATTGTGATAGGTAGCGGTTGCACCAGCAGCAGATGAAAAGTTACCACCAATGTAAACGTTACCATCTGAAGCCTCCAAAGCATTAACAGTAGATGCATAAGGAATGTTATCTATAAGAAAAAAACTCAAATAAGCTATTAATCTTTGAAATTGACATGTACTATTTGAATCAACATGTATCTTTTTTTTTATGTTTACCAGCTAAAGGTCCATAAGATCCACCCAATGTTGTATTGGCAATAGCTTGTTCAGATGCATCATACTTAAATTCGAGCATACTCGATAATGTTGTATTCGATGCCTGTTTGATAAATTGGACTGCTTGAAGAGAAATGATAGCATTTCCTTTTGCTGGACTGGTAGCATTGGATGCCACAGTGACTATCACGTGAGGTTGGAAATCATTGGTGGTTGCTTCAACATCTCCCGTGTACACCAAAATTGATTGACCATTCGTATGAGCAAGATCGACATATTGTTTTACTGTTTGTCCACCTGAAGATGGGTAAGTTGTAACATCAATTTGAGATCGTTGGGCGCAATCATTGGTACATTTTGGTGCATACAAATAAATTTCATATCGTCCTGATTCGGGAAGGTAAGGCACAAAGTTGGCAGAAACGCTTTTGGCTTGAGATGCTGAGAAGGATGAAGAGATCAAATGAACATATGATCCAGATATTTGATCTGATGTCCACGTGCCTTTCGTTGAAACTAGTGATCTTTGGGTATAATCCATTGATGTTGCACAAGATTTGCCATTTAATTCGTTGACAGCATAAACAAATATTTCTAATAACATAAAGAAATAATAAAAAGATATTTAGAATGAGAGAATGAATGAATTGAACATAGAAAAGTTTACTTATTAATTCTTGTTTCAAACGAAATATAGTTTACCAGATTGAAAGATTTCAACTGAACTTAATCCACCTCCAGCACCATACCAAGATGAAACATCAATACGAATACCAGATGATAAAGTAGTATCACGAATTTGAAAATCTTGATATTCAACAGATGGATCATCAGTTAATGCACAATCCGTTGAACATTGGGAACGTTTCTTTGTAATGGGATCAATATATGAAAGATTAAATACAGTATTGGATGGAATAGAAACGATACTATAATATAATATATTAATAAAAAACATCAATACATCACCGTACTTTACTAAATAATCCCATCTATTAATTAGTCTCTATTTTGACTGTGTTATTTTTTCCAAACTTACGAGAAATTCTTTGTACCGCGTCCATCTTGATGAGTGTTTGCTAATCGAATCAAAGAGGGTGTAATTGAATATTGAAAGTCCACTCGCCATGATCCGGCAACACCATCAAGTATTAACCATGGATCATCATCTAATGTATCTGGGCAAACAATGCTTTTCGGGTCATTATTGACCGTACCAGAGTTTTGGGCGGAAATTACCTATAATTGGAATATTCTTGTGTTAATAGGCTTTCTTTTGTTCATTTCAAGTTATATAAAAATTTTTTGGATAATAATCAAAAAGAAAAGGAGAAGATGGAAAAGGGGGAGAGTAAAAATATTGAGAGTGCTTATATAAATTAAAATGTAGGATATCAAAAAAAGGAAATATCAATAGGTAAGGTAATTGTTATTGAAAGACATTATTGTTATTATTACTTACAGCAGGAGATGAAAGACTGACAGGTTGACTGGATGGTGCATAATAATTTTGACCATCAGCTGAAGTATCAAATCGGCCACCAAATAAAATAGTACCTGTATCGCCATTTTCTGTAATAACATTGACAGGTCCATTAAAACCCTTCCATGGTAATCCATGCCATAAATTATCTTTCCAAACGGCCACACCACCTCCAAAATAAGATAATGATTCAGAATATTGAGGAGCAGGTGCAACAGGCGCCAAAAAACGACCACCTGCATAAACACTATTCGAGGATTCATCACAATGAAGAGAATAGACAGGACCATCCAATCCATTGGCAAGTGCTGATATGGTGCCTGTATTTAAATCAATTGCAGCTACATTTGACACGTTCGTCGGACCAAATTGCAGGAAGTCGCCTCCGATATAAAGGAGATTGCTGTTTGTGAGCGTACATGCGGTATATATAGAACCATTAGCAGATGAATGACCGATCAATTCAAATGTATTATTGGAAAATGTTATCACGGATGCTGTTGTGGAAGGTATCTGGGTTAATTGTCGAGTATCTTGAAATAATGATGCACCTCCATAAGGGCCTGCTATTCCAATTTGTTCTAATTGTTCGAGATCAATGGCTGGATGTTGAATATAAGATGCTGATACGACGACGTTCGTTATGGTTGTGGTAGTTGTAAATAGTAATGACAAAAAGGCTGATCGTAACCAAGTGCGTCGTGTCATGATTAACGATCACCTTTTAAAAATATATGAATTCAAGAAAAAAAGTAATAAATAAAAAAAGGTAAAGTTTTTTTTAGGAATGGGGTTGAGAGTACTATGTTGGAAGTGTAATATATAAATATATGTAAGGAGGTTATTATTATTGATTTTTTTGGGAATAGAATAAAAAAAATAGAGAAACAAAATAAAGCTATCAATCGTTATATTATTTCAGGAGATGGAGGATATCCCGTTCGAATAAAATCGTCAAGTCATCAAAAGTTGTTTGTGTGTGTCTGTTGTAAATGGTGTTGAAATGAGAGCAGAATCGGGCTTGGACTTTCTTTTTTCTTTGAATCAACAATTATCCAAAAGAAATATATATATTCGTATATAATGCACGACTTGCCAAGGTAATAAATAATATTAAAGGAGAGGATAGATCTCACAAAAAAAGTATTTGTGATGAGTCTGTTAAGAAAATAATAATAATAAAAGAAGAAGAAAAAAAGAAAGGAAGGGGAAAAGAGTGAGCGAGAGTGGATAGAGTGAAAAGCAAAAGAACGAAAAAAACATGTGGCATTTTGCTGGATCTGTTAAATCATAGTCGACTTGGTTGCTACAATGAGAGCCATATGTTACACCAGCTGCTGTATTATCTAAAATTCGTATTAGACCCAGGTACTAAAAACCCACTCTTTTGTCTCTCCTGTTTCTTCTTTACCGTTTCTTCTTCATTACAATCAATTGTACAACCTTACACATTTGTGTATAGGTAATACGGCATTTATTTTCCCTCGAAATAAGCTATTTTTTCTTATTATTCTTCATTTTATAATTAATATGTAGAAGTAGTTGACGTGATGCATGGTCTATCACCAATCTATCAATCCATATAATTTCATAATCATCATACATACTAACATTCAATTGGTTATTGAATGAAAACTAGTGTCTTCTTGTTCAACTATAATATACCTATCATTTATATACGTATAAATTTTTGCTCTGGGGATTATAAAAACAATATTATCATTAAAAGGTTCATAATCAAATGAACCATTTTCCCATGGTAACTAACATTTTGTTAAATGATCATCATCATAGGAAAACAACATGTTGAATCATTACTTATAACTAAGGTTTCTTTTGTAATAAGGTATATTATTGTTATGTTGGTCATTGGTAATAAATAATTGATTTTATATTAAAAATATTTACGATCGACATTTTTATGTTTTGGGAACTAAATTAAAAAATTGTGCAATCTTCTAGTAGTACATATAATATATTAACTTTTGTTTAATCTCAGTCATCCAGACCATCACCACTGAAATATCCATTAGTAAATAAAATCGATGTAAAGCGACTATTACCATAATGAAACCTGGTTTGAGAGTGTGTTATGCATACATATAATTAAGGAGTAAACAGATCATCGTCCAAATTCGTTCTTTTGCTATTTAACAATCATATTTCTACTTTGACTCTTAGAATAGAGTTCAGTTGCTTATTATCAATAAAAACCTATCTATTCATACCATTTTTCCATGATACCATATTTATATTATTAAAGTTTAAATCAATAAGTTAATTAAAGATTATTACTGTCATGTTTCTTCTTTTACACATCTATCAGATACACACAGTTCCACATTTGTGGATACATAAAAATACCAATAACATTCCCATAATAATTAGACCTGTTTGTACGCAGTGATTGCCACATTATTATAATTTGTAACTGTTTAATAATTATGTATTCTTATGTGCTGTATATACATAATATGGAATGTTTTTTCTTTGTGTAATTATTGGTAACTATTATAATAATACATTAGTAGTCGGTTTACCACAACAATATCGCCTAAGAATCTCAGCAAGAATCTTGTGGTTTGTTGGTTTCGTAAGGTATCTGTAAATTTATATACACATAACATTAGCCTTTTGTATGTACCCTAATATATAACCGATAACAAACGTACTCAGTCATTCCTGCATTCATGCATAGTTCGCGTGCAGAGTCTTGAATATCGGCAGTGAGAGCACTAATAGGAAGTGGCTTGTTTCGCTTTTCTTCTGCTTCAATCTTTCTAATTCTTTTTGTAGCTTCAACACCATCACACTGAAGAAATAGAATTATTAATTAATTGTTTTCTACTCACATACTACAAAAAAATAATAATAATACAAATGAACGAATATAGCCAATACCTTGGGCATGTGATGGTCAAAAATCGCCATTGTAAAATAGTTTCTTGGATGGGTTGTCCAAGCTTCAAAAGCTTCAAGGCCATCATTAGCACATGTTACTTGGAATCCAAACCGCGTGGTTAGTTGTTTATAGAGTAATTTCTGTGCTACAGGATTATCTAATGAATAGTGTATAGATATATATAAATGTATATTAAAACATGGATATATCAATTCTCTATTTCTGGTGTCAGAAAACAGATATAATACTTAAATAAAGTAAATTACTATTTTAGTAGTAGTATACCTTCAGCAATTAAAATGTGCATCTTGCTAAATCGTTCACGTTCTTCAGGAGTAATAAGTACTTCATTAGGATCGCGAGCTTTCTTACTATCTGAACTTTTACGTGATGCCATAGGTGGTCGCTGTAATGGTGATGATATCTGTCTTGGAGTGGTAACTGTAGGAGTGGCAATAGAAAGCGCAGGGGTCGTTACTGGTTGTATCATACCAACTATTGTTCGTAGTAATGTTTTTCGACGTAATGGGACTGCAATACGAGCAACAACACGATTTTCTTCGTTTTCTTTGTTATTATTAGGACTATTCCTATGGTTTAGTTCTATCTTGTCATAAGGATCATTGTCAATTCCTAGTGTCTCTACCAATGTTACTATATCTTGTTGCTGCTGATCTTTGTTACATGTTTTAGAATCATTTGCACTCTCCCTTTCATTGTCATTGAAAGATGAAACTTCTGTTTTTAATCGTTTATTTTTGTTCCAATTGTTGCTATCAATCAGCATTTCTCCAATTGCACCCGTTGGATAGTGCAAAATTAATATACACCGCGCTTGTTTCAACCATAATTTGAACTGGTTTATAATTGCGTCAGAATCCATGTCAACTGGTAAATACAATCCAACAATAATGACCTGATAATCTGATACGTTGCGTTTGATTAGTTCTTTAATAGAACATGCACCATCTACTATAGCGCTCGGCAAAAGACGTTTAACTAGAGCGACGGTTGATAGGTATTGATCTCCAACTAAAATGCGTACTCCGCGAACTTGATGCGAAAGATCATCGAGTAATACTTTACGACGACTTTTAGATTGTTCAATTGATTCTGGGATGGTTGTTTTGATGTTGAAGAAAAACGTGGACCCTTCCAATGGTATACTGTTGACGCCAATTTTACCAGACATAAGTTCTACCAGTTGAAGACAGATGCTCAAACCTAAACCCGTACCGCCATATTTACGACTATATAAAAGTAATTAAAACGAGTATAAATATTATAATGTTTCTTTTCTTACTTGTACTGCATTGGTATAACGAGTACTTACGTTGTACTGCCATCTACTTGAGAGAATGGAACAAACAGAGATTTGCGTTGCTCTTTGTTAATACCAATTCCCGAATCTATCACTTCGAACAAGAGCGACATTCTCTTTTCAGAAACAGTATCCTTGGTACCATCATTTTGTTTTGTATCTGTTATATCCTTTTGGACTGAGCATCGGATTTTGATTTCACCTTTATGAGTGAATTTAATTGCATTGCCTAGTAAATTGATAATTATTCTATTATTACAAGAAAATTAGTTTTCAGATAAAAACAATAATAGTAGTTATAAAAATATAGGATATATAAACATTTTTTTCCCATACTACATACTGTCGAAGACGGTTTGCATCTGCTAGAACTACTTGAGGAACATCAGGTGCTAAATCGTATGTAATATTGAGTCGCTTTTGAATTGCCATGGCAATCAGCATCTCCACCACATCGACTATAATATCTTCAATAACAACTTCTGAAAAATCAAGCGAAACTTTTCCAGCTTGTAGCTAATAAGTGTATTTTTTAAAAAGGATTAATAAACTATAGATTTTTAACATCTAAAAAGTATCATGATAGTTAGTACGTAGTAATGTAAATGTATACCTTTGAGAAATTGAGTAGATCATCAATAAGTCTTAATAGCATTTCACAAGATTCTTTAGCAGTTTTTACAAGATCATGTTGCTCTGAATCTAGTCTATATAAATAAATGTATAAAGCATGTTTGGTAATGGTTTAGTTTCAGAACAACCAAGAATAAAAAAGACACAAAACATAATATGTAACATTAATACTTTACTCTGTGCCAGCTAACAATGAAATCATGCCATAAAATCCAGCAAATGGTGTACGAATCTCGTGGCTCATGTTTGCCAAAAACATTTCACGTAATCGTGTGGCTCTGATAGCAGCTTCTTTACTTCGTCGAGCTTCTTCCAAAGCTTGCTTTTGCATTTCAATCATTCTGTATAAATAAGAAAAACAGCACATGTGTAGTTAATTTTATATCAAATTAGCAGGTCATTCATTCATCCAACAATAATTATATTCAATACTATATTGTGTCTTTAATTTACCTGATATTTGCCATTGTAGCATGTTGAACGGATTTGAATAATGAAGCATTAATTGTAGAAATACCCATCTGTTGACATAACAAGCTCAATACCATTACATGGCGTTGTGTGAAAACACCAACAGCACCTTCAATAAGCAAACATCCTACTGTTCGTGATTTGTGTGTAATCGGCATACTTATCACTGATTTTTCACCTGTACGTTCAAACCACGTTCCCACTGCAAATCGTGTGTCTTTTTTGACATTATAAATAAATATATTTTCATCTGTATGAATAGTATGGTTGACAATACTGCTTGATATCAGTTCATCAGCATCATTTAATGGCTTGGGTGGATCATAGGTAACAACTGGTTCATTCTGACAACCATAAGCACAAACACCATAATTTTCTTCCTTTAGAATAATTGCTCCACAATCCGCACCACTGTTTTCAAAAATAATGTCCAACATGGATACTAATAAACTGTCAAATCTCACTTCGGATGAGATCACATGAGAGCTTTTCAATATGGATGCCATGTCAACCTTAACGAGAATAATTAAGTACAATTAGAGAGAAGAGCAGTTATCAAACAGTTTATTTTTTTTAGTTAAAACATCAGCTGTTTATAAATACTTACTATATCAAGACATTGCAGCGTTTGTTCTGTTGTAACCGGTGGCATACTTTCGGATGTGTAAGGATCATTATTGTTGACAGTAGTAGTCGGCGACGAACTATTGTTCTTCGAATTTTTCTGTACGGTGTCGTTGCTCCATTCACCATTGGGTGGGGTTTGTGTACCGTAATAAGGAAGTGTATCTGTTTGAACTCCAATCTCACGAGGTTCAGCCTTGATGTCATTCAAGTCCCCTAACAATTCAGAATATTTTGTGCTGACATGTCTTGCTTTTCCATAAGATCCATGCCCCATGTACATGTCTATAGACTTTATTATACAACAAATTACCATGAGCATAAATAATTTAGGAAATGGAAATAATATTATATATATATATATATATATAATGAGTATTATGAAAAAAAGAGTTTTTAAATACCTTTTTTATAAAGCAGTAGGCAATGTTCCGGAAACCATTACGAAGATAAAATGCACCTGTATATTCATGGATCACGCAGAGTTCGAGGTACCATTTGCCTTCACGTGCTTGGCTCAATGCATCCTCGTATAAACGGCTGGCTTGTAAAATATCGGGAGGAGATCCATTAAAACCGGCAAGTTCTGCCTCAATAAGCGTCCAATACATGGCAAAATTAATAGGACTATTTACTGCATATTCATGTAAATATTCCTGGTTTGCTCGGACTTGAGCAAAATATTCTTCTTTTTGACTAGGATCCTGTCGGCATTTTTCAATCAATGCCAACGAAAAATAAAATAACATCATACGGGTATGCCTAAAATAGGATAATGATATCTCGGCCATTAGGATGCAGTCACTTTATAATACATTACGTAGCAGCATACAATAAAAAGCACGACCGTAAAGGAAAGTAAGAAAACAAACCTGTGACATGGGTGTTCGTGAAAAGTCTTAAAGCATCGATAGCCAATTTCAAGCGCTGTGTCTATATGCTCATACAATACCAGTGGTACAAGTTTAAATGATTCATGCCAATCTACAATCATTGCTGGATTGGAAATATATTTACAGCTCTCCTCCAAAAAATGTGCATCATTATATCCATCATCTCCGTCAAAGACATTGGGTGTATCAATATATGTTTGACCCTGAAGAGCTTTACAAGTTCGCATGATACACATGGCTGAGCTTGTCGGATCAATTGCTGAGGAGCTGTAACCAATTTCTTCATATCTTTGCCCGACGTATCGTAACGCATCGGCGGTATGACTTCCATTATAAAACATAAGTTCACATGCATAAGTTGAATTAAAACCAGCAACAAGACGGTCACCAGCGATTAATGCATAGCGCATGCCTTCTTTATAATAATGGAATCCTTCCTGATAATGTCTTCTCCATGAAAGGAGGAAGCATGTGTATACACAATAAGTGAATCCTTTTTCTTGAGCTGTTCCATGCTTATCCACTAAAGAAACACCAAGGGCACCTAATTTCTAATAACAATTATAATAGTTAATACATAGATAATATAGCCCATAATTTTATTAATTTATTATCCCAGTTAGGAAGATACCAGTTCCAATATCCATTATTATGGTTTGTTTTGAGTTTAATCACAGAAAAATACAGTACTTACTTCGCCAAAGAAATGTTTTTGCAATAGCATTACAAATCCTAGACCGGCACATTGACAAGCCAATGGAGTACTACCAACCAGACCACGTGTAAATGATAATTTCACAATTCTACATCCCCAGTAATATAATTCATCCCTGCGTCCGTCCCAATACGATAATAACAATCTATTATATTTATTATCATTATATATAGTTGCATTATATTTTGGTTAATACAATATATTCTTGCAAATAATAAATTATCAAAAATGGTGATACCTACAGTTCCTCCATGACACCAAGAGTACCTATAAACACTGGATCGTCACACTTTGGTAATTGCAAAAGTTGATCTTCTCCAAGTTTTTCAATTAGTTCCTCGATTTCAGTGTACATATTAATTAATGCTTCTTTACTAGTATCCAGTCGAGGTCGTTCATCAGGCGAAAGTTCATCCATACAGCGGTATAGCGTCTCAGCTCCTTTTTCATGTTGTTCCGTGCCAAAGCAGAATCGCGCTTGTACTTTATATGCGTTTATTCGATCGGTGGATGTACGCGCGTACTTAAATATAATATCCAGTAATTCTTGGGTTTTATCATATTTATCCACCGTCCAACTAAGCGAGGCAGTGTCGTTATAAAGCGATAGTGTGGCAATATATTCATCATCGTCCACCCATTGTTTTTCCGTATCACCAAGGTTCACTGCACCCATATAATATTCAAACGCCATTCGATGAGCACCAAATGTTCTTCCTTTGTTACCAGCACTAATAAGAATTTGTCGATAGCGCTGCTTATCATTTATGGTTTGTAAGAGATCAATACACTTTAGTAAGTGATCAGATACCAAAAAAATATCCACGCCTTTCTCTACTTGTTGGATAGTAATATTCATATAATTATTACTAAATCAAATAAAAATTTTGGATGCTTGCTTTTTTTTTCGAAAAATTATTTATAATACAAACCTTCCATCATATATTGTGCAATCTTCAAATGCATTTTGGCATGTGTGGAAGGATTAGCAAGTTCAGATGCAGCATGTGAAATGCGATCATGCCTCCACTTGAATTCATCAACACCTATTGACATGATATACCCTTCTTGCAAGGCAGCCTGTAAACCACTGATTGGATCATTACTGCTAGATGTAGATATTGTCGATTTTGGGCCTGTTTTACGATGTAATGGTTTGCATTCACTTTGATCTAATTTTACTAATTTTTTTTGGTCGTCGCTATTATCTCCATTAGGTGTTACTATCATCGTGTTATCGTCGTCTTCAGCCATTGTTGTGCCTTCGTTATCAATTTCATCATTATCGTCCTGATCATCATTGAGTACCAATGATTTTACTGTATCCCACGTAAAAGAATCTCCCACAAATGATGCCCATTTAAGAATTTCACGGCCTGCCCGCGGGAGTTCTCGTAATCGGCCAACAATAAAATCCAATTGTTGTGCATCAAAGGTGTCATTTTCGTTCAGCATGGTGGATTTATCTATTTCATCAAGGTCAAAACTCCATTCATTCTTGCTCCAGTCATAGAAAATGTGTTTTTTCCGTTCAAGTGTTTGCAGTAATTGAGTAGCATAGAATATATTGCCTTGTGTTCGATTATAGATAATTTCTGCTAGTGGGATAATAATTTCAGGTGGTCGGTGAAGTGTATCACAGATAAAATCAATCAATGGGTTAATATCAAGGGCTTCCACTCTAGTCAAGTGGATGTCTGCAACTTTGTTTCCGAGGATACTATCCGTAATTTTTTTAGTGACTTCTTGATCCCGGTATGATATGAAGATCAATAGTTGTATACGAGATACTATAAGACTTTCCAAGAGCTCCAATGAAGCATCATCTGAGAAATATTGATAACAATGTTATTCATTAATTTCGAATTTTGCATTATTATTTATAAAAAAAGTTTATACCTGCTTGATGAAGATCATCTAAGAACTTGAAGTATATATGATATACGACAAGTTTCATAATAAAAGAACATAATTTCATTGTTAACATGATGTCCTATAGAGATACCATGTAATAATTTCATAATAAATGGTTATGTGTGTTTTCTTTATAAATGTATTTACCAGTGTTGTCATTCTCCAATGTGTAATAGCTCGAAAAATTTCAATATAAAAGTTATGAAATCGCGTTCTGGCTTCCATATCATCCAGCGTTTTAGAATCTGGTGTTGTTACTGACGAATTAGTGACATTGCTGGTTGATTTCGTGTTTTGTGTTGATTCTTCCAACTGTAATAATCGCTTGAGTTCTGAAACAAAATCTGCCAAGAGAATAACGTTTGCAAACTGAGTCCCAAGGGATTCTTTAAAATGATAATAGAATGATTGTATAGTATCTTGGGATTCTGATAATATTTGCTGCAATAAATGAGACAAAAGCTTTGCTAATGCACTATATGGAACCTTATTTCTACTGTCAAATTTAGAAATGGCAACATATCTATAATATATATATTAGTGGGAGCGTCGCAAACAATAATATCATGTAAATCTTAATTATATATACAAGAAGAAATCTTTTGTTTGTACCCATTTTGTCGCGCAATTGGCTGTATTTCAGTAAATAATGTTGATTTTCCTAAAAATAAAGTATAGTCATTACGTGGTAGTGGTTGTAAATATACAATAAAAAAGAATAGTTGCAGGCATTATTATTACTATTAATCATAGATCATTATTATTACCAATTCCTCCAGGACCATAGAGACCAACAACCGTGGTTGTCGACATTTTAGTATTTTTGAAAACTATTCTACTGGTAGCGCTTGTTGAGATATTACCACTGCCGTCCAAGCTACAATGGCTTTTGGATATCGTCGACTTGCTACAATCACCACTACTGTTATTTACACAGCTCTCTGCTTCAGAATACTGACTTGCTATATCACTGACAGTATCTTCTGCTCTATTATTTGTTTCCGTTATAATGGCTTGATTTTTTGTACGGTCGTAAAGCCGTGATGATTTATATAATCCTGCACTGCGCCTAATAAAGAAAATCATTTCCTGAAGTACATCTTGTCGACCATAGATTATTTTTGGGAGTGTAAATACAGATGTAATATCATGTTGAGCCAAGGGAAAGAGTGGAATAAACTAGTTATAAATAGTAAATGAACGAATGAATAAGTATAGATTCTTTTAAAAACGTTACATTGATGAACAAATAGCTGACCTCTGTATTCGATTTTTCTTTTTGTGATGTTAATAGTTTAAGGCACTCAGTTAAATCTAGCGCGTTAAATAACAACATAAACGATTAACTTGAAAAATCACTTTTTTTTTTTTTTTTTTTTTTTTTTTTTTTTTTTTTTTTTTTTTTTTACAATATAATACCATATCTAACTCCATAAGCACTTGCATAGCGTTCACCAGGTGCCTAACAAAAATATATACCCATAAAAAGTAAGATTCCATCAAAAAATAGAAATACTTTTAGCTTTTTCCACATAAATATCAAGCAAATAAAATATATACGACAGTTTACCTTGTTCGTCATTTTTTCAATGATTCGTGAAAGAATTGGTGGTACACCAACTTGAAATTCATGAGCCAATGGGAGCTTTCGACTCAAAATTGCATGAATAATTTCCAAAGGCCCACCGTCAAAAGAACTTTTCCCAGTTAATAAAGTAAAAAACACGACACCTAATGAATAAATATCAGAACGATGGTCTGGCGCATATGTTGTCCGGCCTGTCTGTTCAGGGCTCATGTACATTAGCCAACTTTGTAAATATTCTATTGACCCTTTTTTATTAGTTGTCTTGCGCCAATTTTCAGTGGTTAAGAAACTTTTTTTTGTGGATAAATGTACAAGATAAGCACAGCAAAAAGAATAATAGTGAATTTATAAAAAGTTATGTATAAGGTTAATTAGCAACCCATAGTTTTAGTAGATACAAGGATGATTTTATCATCTATCTTTAAAACAAAACTATATACCTTTCCAATGATTTAGAGCCTGACCCAAAGCACCATAATTTGACAGGGCCATCAAACTCCCCATTCCATTGAAACGCTATAATTTTATACAACGTGACAAAAAAGATAAAAGGTATTGTTATTAAAAAGTCGATATATAGATGCACGTAATAGCTGGAATATAATACTTTTCCCATAACTCACCACCAGGGCGTATCTCGCCATGAACAACATTATATTTGTGAATATATTCCAGGCATGATAAACACTTGATTGCAAATCTCAAAAAGGTACCAAGATCTTCATACATACTATAACCATTATATCCAACCAGATCGGGCGCATTATTATTTTGTTTTAAATAATAATACCTTTGACCATCATCAGAATATATGGCAATAGTTAATCCATTTGGAAAATTAAGGTATTCCAATGGCCGGACTAGTTTTTGTGAGGGTTGTACAAAATCAGCGATTGCATTTCATCTCCTTATTTTTCTTTGGTCCCCAAACCCACTCTTACCAAGATGTGAAGGACCATCATTATACTGATATAATTTTTTCATTATATAAAATTCGCGTTCGAGTAATAATGAATTCGAAGATATCTTTGCAACCACCGAACTCTTGTCCTTAATTCTAACATGAAATTCAATTGCATTGAATTGGTTATTTCATTCCATTCCATTGCATAGGAATTTAGTCTTTTTCGAGGGGGTTGGCTTTGGCAATTTACCTATAACCTGAAATTATTTCAACATTTTCATAGTGAGCCAAACTCGAAGTTGTATTGATAAAATGATATCCTTTAATATAAGGTATATTTTCAAAATATATGCTATTGTGCGATGACGATCCCGTCGTAATGGAATTGCTAGATCCCGAGATTGACATTGTAAAAAAAAAAAAAAAAAAACTAAGAAGGACTAGTTTATAAGTTGAATAAGAAATGCAACTTTTTTCTCAAAAAAAAAAAAGGGACATTAGTTTGTTGCTAGGGAGAGTAGAACGAGAACAGTTTTATAAAAAAAAATTACTATACCGAGATAGGGATACACATATGCCTATAACGTTAACATTTGCCAACAAGGCTTCCAGGAGTAGTGCATAATAAATCGTATTTTTCATGTTATAAGGGGTAATTATTCTGGTTGAACTTGGTTGTTATATTTAACTAATCAGGTAGCTTTTATTTTGAAACACGAAGATTCACAGTTGCTTTCCTACAATATCATCCACTACATGAATTCTCCCTACTTAATAATTTCTCACTAATTATAAAATGTATATATAATAGTATAGTTAATTAACTCATATGAGTAATTTCATTGAATATTCTTGAATATATATATCTAGCAATGTATCTTTTAACGTTTCAAAGATAGTATGATGGCAGTGTCAGTACAGTTATGCAACTCAAAAATTAAAAAATTGGGCTCTAATTTACTATTGAAGCAAATTTCTTATGTGCTAGTACCTTTACTATGAAGGGAAGTTTAATAAGAATGGTAATTTTAAAAAAATGTCAGAAAAAAAAAACGGATGGTTTTACAAGTAGAAATATATCATGATGGACCACATCATCTTGTCTTTCCTTATTATTATAAGCACTCGAGTGTCTCACACTTCTCCGCTTAATGCAAGCTTTATGCACACTATTTTTAATGTATTACTCAACCTTGTTATAAGAGAACAATGAGCGATCTTAAGTGTCTATTTTTAAGTCCCTATACCTATATTATATAATAATTTGATGCGGTGTAGGATCATTCCATACAACATACTGTACCCGCTTGCTATAACGATACTTGTAATAGTGCGGGCCCAACATTGTATACTTACAATCGGGTTCTGTTGGACACTGGAGGAAGCGCGAGAGATAAATAACAAGAGATAGAGAGAAAGGTAATAACCGTAATATATGAAGATAAAACGATATGGGATCTTGGTTTGCAAGATCCCTCTTTTTGTATACGTCGAAATATAAGGGGCTATTCTTACGTCTACACTAATATCAATGATCTACATTTCTATCTAGAATATCTAATCCTTCTTATATTTCTATCTACAACCATCCATCCGTCCATCCATCATGTCTCTTTGATATCCTCGGATGTTGTGTCGATTAACGACCTTATGGGTTGTATATCGTCGTAATGGTATGCATCATTACAATACTTGGAACTGAAAATGTATCGTTTTATATCGAATTATCGTTGTGTCGGATTAGTGCTCAGGCTTGTAATAGTCAGCTAAAATCTTATCCCTATTGACTTTTTTTTTTGAATAATCTTACCTGTACCTACATCATGAAAAGAAAAAAAATTGCTACTAGGTAGTAAATTTTTTTTATATTATCTGGATAATAAATTATATAAGAAGTTGGTAAGGTGAAGAAAAAAGTGTTTAGAGGAAAAGAAATACAGGAACAACATCAATCAACTCCCGCTTTTGGCACTTTTGACAATTTAATTCCATGATATTTGTTGCATTAGGTAAGTACGTTTTGCAACATTCGAGAGTATGGCTATATAATAATGATTATCGATATGTTAACTGAAATTGTACAATGCCCATATTAAATTACTACATTAAGGCAAAAGACTGAAAAATAATAGTAAATAATAATGATATATGATCTAGAAAAGCCAAAAATTATATAAAAAACCATGTGTTTTTATATAGTTAGAGCTTCATATATCGCAAATTTAGCTTAAATATATACCTCAATAAATGAGATAAATATCTGGTACTGATTTTTGTTGCATATTACGAGGCCATTTTACCTCGATAAACAGAAATTTGATTAAATCAGTGTTGCAGTTACAAGGTGCCAACCCCTAATAGAATGTTGCATTAACATAGAACCTCTTCACAACAGACGAGGGTCAACTTTAGTGGTATGGTGGCATATAGTCCATTTTTTAATAACAGTGATGATATAACTTGCAATGTTATGAGGAAAAAATAACAACGACTTATCAACACGCGATAGTGGCTCAAAATCATCAAATAACAAACACCATCACAAATATTCGTCCTGTACCGAATTTCAATTTGGAATTCTACAGCAGTAATAATTACTTTCCCATATTTCAGTAACAAGTACGTAGGTTCATTAGCTTGTTATTTGGGTAGCGGACATGGAGGATTATTATTATACTCTGTTGCTGCTGGATTCAAGTTCCTTTATTCGATCCTTTCCAACTACACACCTTAAGTAACTTTTTTATTGTTCAAAGCTTGGTTTCTTATTTCACGCCTGGTTACAAGTGAGGATCATCATCGTAGTGGTAACATCATGTTGCTTGGATACTAATGGTCATATTATTTTATTAGTGAGTTTTTTTTTGAAGGTTCAGAAATTGAAATATGTGGGAAAAAAAAGGAGGAAATGTCTTTATTGTTCTAATAATAATTCCTTTATGAAAACTGTTTTCAGTCGTGCGTAGTAGCATTTTTAAAATCTTAAGATTTAAGCGTATTACTGCTGAGGTAGTTTAGGTTACATGATTGAGAAACACCACTATGTTATTTGTAAGCACTACATAGGCTTTTAATTATCTTCCTTGTTTAATATAATACGTCTAAAATAATGACAATGATGAACCAGCCTTAGGGATTGTTGATATTGGCTGCGACATTGTATTAACCAAATGTGTTGCAAAGTTGGCTCTTTGATGTTGCTTGAATCGGGCCATCTATGATTCAAAGAAAAATTACTACCAAACATTTGGATGCTCGCTCGAAACTCGACTATTCCTAACATCTAGTTGTTGACTTCATTAGGACGTATATCAAGGATCATTGCCCCAGATACTGACAAACAATACTATTTATTAAACATATCACACTCGTTATCAATTTATTGAATAATCAAAGTATATTTTTTGCTGTATTTTGAGTTGTGACGTTTTAAAAATGAATTTTTATTGAATAAAAAATGTTTCTTTGTTTAAGTTACAACCAATGAAAAAATCTTCATCACTTCCTATTTCACAACATCCAATAGCTTTATAATATTCTTCTCCTTTCTTTTTTTTTATGACTGGGTAGGAAAAGCTGTCAGACGTCAATTTAAACGAAATTTCAGAAAGGATGAAATATTGTGCAGAAGGGTCATCCAAACTGTCTGTTATATCACCAAAACCAATACTTGACGTTCGATAATTATCACTTTTTATGTTACACCAACACAAGTTTTCCTTTTTTATCTCCATGAATCTTGATAATAGTTGAAGTTCTTTGGATATTACATCGAAAAATGATTTTCTATCAAATTTCCAATAGCTACCATAATGATCCAAATCGATTCTTTTCATTTCTTTTGCTTTAGATAGTCGAACAAGTATGAACAAATGATAATAGTGTTCATTATCACCAACATTGATATAGTCAGTAAGTGGTGGTATATCTTCTTCTTGTATAGTTAAATTGTCATCATCGATGGATTGGTTGTTTGTAACATAAGTAGTTGTAACATGCATGGTTTTTCCAATTATATCGTAATTTTGAAACGAGGTAGTCGTTATATCATCTGCAAAGTGTTCACCATTAACACCAGTCCATGATGGCAAAAACTTGTATTTATTAATTGTTGATTCATAATAACTAGTATTTCCAAAAGACAAAATACTGATGTCTTTTTTTGCTAAGAGACCATAAAATTGAATCATCAAGTCTTCTAATGGTTGATCGTAATCAATGTTGATTTCGTCCATGAATTCTGGGAAAAGATGAATGAGTGCAAAAACACGGTCGTGTTCATTGGTGCTTGTTCGTTGATGTGCATGGTATAGAATCTGCGAAACGCTTAGTTCAGAAGATAATCTTTCTAAACCATTTATTCCAAAATTGTTACCATCTCCATATTCATGACTATTTCTTCCGACGAATAACAATCTTTTTGACTTCATTGCTTCTTCTAAAGTCCATAAACGTTTGAAATATTGTTGTTTGGTTGCAACTAAATAGTCTTCATCAGAGTAATCAGGTACAAGTGCAACGGTACAATAAGTATTTTCGTATATGTGATGCATGTTGCGTATTTCACGTTGTTTTTCTTCTTTATTGTTTTGATTGATGCACCATTGATCGTACCATATATATCTAATATTGAATTGTTGACATATTTGCTGAATGATGCCTTCAAATTTGACGTGTTTGGTTGTTTTTGTAAAGCAATAGTTATTATGCTCCACGATCTTTAAAACTTCATATATCTTGCCCAATTTACTATTAGAGCGCATTTTGTAATAAGGAATAATCATATCCGGAAAAATATCGTAATAAGAAATAATCTCGTGTTTGCCATCATCGACTCGTACGTATTTTCCATTGGTTTCATCGATTAAAATATCACCAGATTGACTCCATGAATACGATAATGCGCAGTAACCTTCGTTCACTTGAGATCCATCGACTACTTTCATATCAGAAATACGAACAAGTTTGGTAGGCATAAAGTCTGGTTTGGGCAAATCATTGGGAACTGTTATGGGTGGTCGGGAACGTTTAGAAAATTCCTCTTTGTCAGTATAAGAATATTGAGCCGTCTCGTAGGCGATATACATTATTTCTATGATTATATTATATGGTTTTGACAATTTAGTTTCGACGTTCATAGATAGAAATTAAAATAAGGGGAATAAACTCACAGATGAAGAATCAACGAGTGATATTAATGAAAAAGTACAAGTTAATATTCGGTGACGCACAGACAGTGGTGGGAGTTAATACGTGTTCTCTTAGCTGAATTTTCCCAGATATTTTCTGTCAAATGAGTAGAGTTCTTGTAGATATAGGCGGATACGTTGTAAAGGAAGTGGTAAATAATGGTTTTAGTACGTAAAGAAGAACAAAAATAAATAGCGTTTTATAAATTTACATTTTTCTCACTAAAATTTGTGTCACATATTTCAAGTAGCTAAGCCAAAACTTTAAATATCATCGTCAGCCCACCTCATAAATAAAATTATGGCTGTTTCTTATATGTAGGAGATTTAGAAAAGAAGGAGTTTTTACTACTTGTTACTTTTTTTGGTCAAATCATTTGGAATAAGATGAATTTTTTTGCCCATGTCGTTGAATGTTTGATTCACTGCTGCTCAGCGACTTGGAAGCAGTATGATAAGAACGTAATAAAAGGTTAGAATAAAAGAAAGGAATAGCCCAGCCCCACGACTTTGTACAATACAGAAACACGATTACACAAACCAATAAAATTCTAAGCTCAAACTCCAAAACCGCCCAAAAGAAAACAACCACTCTAGATTGATACTCTTTAAGAGTTAATACCATAGTTCATCCAATAAACTTCCGTGAATGTTAATATAAAGACAATAGCTTGTGCTGGGTATTTGTATTATTTTTTCAACTTGAAGGGAAAAGAGAAGGATTAATAATGTGAAAAACATTTGGTGCAACAGTAGTTATGCAACAGACAAAAGATACTGCTATTAGTGGGTATTCTACTCAATGCTTTTTACACGTTTTAAATGCGGTGTTGTCAAAACACTGAAAATGGACCATTATAATCCTGCCCATTGTTTAAACTCAATAACGGTACTAGTTCAATAAAGGGCATAATGAGAGTACGACTGTTGTTGTAAGAATATTTGTTATTTTATGTTACGTAAACTTAGATACAAACAATGGACAGCTATTAGAAAGAAAATGAAAAAGGACCTTTGTATTATGACGTAATATGAATAAAAAACAATACATTGAAACTTAAAAAATATGTGTCACCCACAACAGTGACAATAGATAAATATGTAAATCTATTTTTCTGGTTGTTCTTATGTAAATCAACTTTACTGCAATGCCTTTCTCGAGTAAAAAAAGGAGGACAACATTATCCCACATGCTACTCCTTTAGAATATAATAAATGCCATTAATTATAACTAACCATTACATCCAGCGTAGAACCGCATTGCTGTTGCTATTGTAAAAATATAAATAATGCAATATAATTGTTCATCGGCACGTTTTTCTTCAGAAAATCTATATTACGAAGTCCAAAGGAGTTTTCATATTGTCTAGAGTCTAGAATAAGTTGTGACTTACTACACGTATATATTTTTCTTCTGCTCTTTATAAAAATTATCAATAAGCTTAGGTTTTGAGGTGGGCACTGATCTTTCCCCGGTGGCGCATTGCCTCTTTAAGTAATTATAAATAGATTATTAGAAACGTTTGATATGGTTATGATGACCGGTTTATTCAAATGAGGATAAACTTTTTTTATGGACCATGATGATGACGATGATGATGATGAAGCGTGAATTATACCAGACAACATGATTATTGGTATAGAACCGGTATATTTTCCATCGGACTGGTGTATTTTTAGAAAGATTCAGGTAAGTACTCTTTATTTTTATTTTTCTCTGTCACTTACCATAATCGATGACAATGTTTTATTGACTTTGATGTCACCCCATACAACGTTGATACATATTTCTTAACTTAAAAAAGTATAATAAGTAATGATGAGCGAAAAACTGAAAAATGATAAATTGGTTTATTTTATATTTGTAAAATGGTAGAGTGACTATTTGTATACAACGGAAATAAGAAGCCTTGGTAGTAGTGGAGTTGTTGTAGTTTACTCATTTTTCTGCGTAATTTGAAAGAAAAAATATATACATAGTAGGTGGATTTACAATTGGAAAAGATTGAAGATGCTGTACGAAAAGAATAATAATGATAAAATATGTGAAAAAAAGAAACATATACAAAAAAAAAGAATGGATGGGACATATAAATAGATAGAAAGAAGACTAGATACATTTGTTGGAACATTCAGCCCTCGCTTTTTGCACATTGACAATTCCACGATATTTGTTACATTTTAGGTAAGGTTTTGCAACATTCGAGAGTATAGCCATACAGTATGATTATCGATGTTTTGACTATATTAAAGCAAAAGATTGAAAAATACTGTAATTGTAAATAACAATGATGTTCTAGAAAAACCAAAAATTATATAAAAGATCATGTGCTTTTTTATAGCTAGAGCTATATATATCGAGAATTTAGCTTGAATATATACCTCACTAAATGAGATAAAAATCTGATAATGATTTTCGTTGTACAGTATTAGGCCATTTTACCATGATAAACAGAAATTTGATCGAATCAGTGTTGCAGTTACAAGGTACTAATCCCAATAAAATGTTGTTGTATGTATTAACGTAGAACCTCTTCACAACTGGAATGGAACGGGTAAAGGTTGGCTGTGATTTAGTGACATATGATCCACTTTTTAGCTACAATGATAATATTATTACTTGAAATATTATGGAAGAAAAAAAATAACAACGACTTGTCAATACACGGTAATGGCTCAAAGCCATCAAATAGCAAGCACCATCATAAACATTCGCCCTGTATCGAATTTCAATATTGAATTCTACAGTAATAATAATTACTTTCCTGCATTTCAGTAGTACGTACATAGGTTCATCAACTTGTTATCTGGGTAGCAGACATGGAGGATTACCATACTATGTTGCTACTGGATTCGAGATCCTTTATTCAATCCATTTCCAATGACACACCTTAAGTAACTTTTTTATTGTTCAAAGCTTGGTTCCCTAATTCGCGCCTGCTTACTAGTGAGGATAATCGCCATAGTGGTAACATCATGTTGCTTGGATACTAGTGCCAATATTATTATAATTGGTGAGTTATTATTGGAAGGTTCAGAATTTGAAATATGTAAGGATATCGTTCTAATAATAATTCCTTTTTGAAAACTGTTTCCAGTCGTGCGTAGTAGCATTTTTAAAATTTTAAGATTTAAGCGTATTACTGCTGAGGTAGTTTAGGTTACATGATTGAGAAACACCACTATGTTATTTGTAAGCACTTCGTAGATTTTTAATTATCTTTCTTGTTAAATATAATACGTCTAAAGTGATGAGAATGATGAACAAGCCTTAGGGATTGTTGATATTGGCTGCGACATTGTATTAACCAAATGTGTTGCAAAGTTGGCTCTTTGATGTTGCTTGAATCAGTTCATCTATGATTCAAAGAAATAATCAATACCAGGTATATTCATGCTAGCTCTAAACTCGACTATTCCTAACGTGTAGTTGTCGAATTCATCAAGATGTACATCGAGAGCTCTCTCCAGTCATTGACGATTATTATTATTTACTAAACATATCACACTCATTATCAATTTTTCGAATAATCAAAGTATATTTTTCGCTGAATTCTGAGTTGTGATATTTTAAAAAATGAACCTAAGTCTAATTAATTACGTAAAAAATTTACATCAATCACTGATTTTTATTGAATCAAAAATGTTTGTTTGGGTAGATTACAATCAGAGAAAAAATCTTTTCCCTTTTCATGACTGAAAATACTCTCCTGTCATAACTGAAAAGAATATATATTGTCGCCATAATTAAAATCCAAATACTGTATATTTGGTTGTCCTGAACCACTGTTTTTATTTTTTTCTGCAAAATAAAACTCTAAATAATATAAACCCCACTGAAGCCTTCAATAAAATGATAAATCTAGCTATTTTTGTTGTCTAATCCAAAACAGTGATAATAATAAGAATCAAAGTGTCGTTATCTCACTTCTAATGCAAGCAACGGGCGGAATATTGTGTCAAGTCTTCCCAAAAATATGGATATGTCACAATATAATGGTCTTATTTAGTAAGATACTTGCATTTTCACCGCCATATTTTTTTAAATATAAAATATATTACACTAAAAATAGGATGGATGGCGTGTTCCATTTTCTTTTCTTTTATGGAATATTTCTATTGAACAAAATCATATGTTTCTGTGTTACGTTTTTATTTTTATTTGTTATTTGACCAAGCATATAGAAGATTGCTGTTGGAGACATTCCGACCGATGCATAAAATTTAAACAAATGCTGTAGATTATATGTAAACTTCTTTATGTAAATGTCATCCATCTTGTTGGGTGATCATGATTATGTTTTATCAACTTTTAAAAAAAAGATAATTTATTAAATAAATATAATAAAATCTACTGACTACGATAAGATATAAAATGGATAATAATAAAAGTAAAGAATGGCATCATGTCAAAAGGGTTGTAACAAAAGTAATTCGTGATCTCGGTAAGGAAATTTGCGGGCATCATATCCGGGTAACAGAATGGAAAATTTTAGTATATATCGAGTATGTAATACAAGATTGGTATATTCAGGAACAATCAAAAAGAAATAAACCTTTTCAGACAGAACGTGATGCCGCTGATGTCGTCCTGTTGTCTAATAATCCCCACTTTGAAAGACGAAGACGACCTGAATTACCAATCACAACCAATACTAACGCAATCCAATATCCAATCATAAATTATTATGGATATAATCCGCGCGAATACCCAATTTTGCTGTAATCCAAATAAGTATAATTAATACATAGCCCGTCATACGATGGTATTTTCATAATTGTTTGGTTTTGGTAGCATTCCCAAAAAGACCTGGGATATACGCAATCATTAACCTAAATAGGAATTAGAAAAAACACTGGATTTTAAGACTGCTTTTGCGCATTGATTTTGCACATTTACGTATATTTTTGTATTATAAAATAAAAAAATTATACACAAAACTAGTCTTAAAAAACCTGTAAGTAACAGAATACTATTAAACCGATTTTTTTTATGAGATCTAGTATATAAACAGGTTCCCAATTCCGCATCTTTTTTTTTCCTCAAAACAAAAACCAAATCCAAAAAAAAGGTAACTTTATTTATTATTTTTGTTGCTTGGAGAAATTAATGATGAATTATTTGTTTATTGGAGCTGTCAGAAATATCTTGTTGAAGCAAACTATACCGCAACAACAACACCTGACATATGTTTTTTTTTCTCCCTTTTTTTTTTTGGCGTGATGTGTGTTGGAACGAAAAAAAAAAGTGTCAATTGATATTAATTTTTAAAACTCAATTACTTTGTTACTAGAAAATTGAATTTCTTATATTATATAAAATATAATGACCAAGATTTTCTTCCTTGTTTTATTGCTTGTTTCTGCAGTTTTTGCTGCTGCTGATATTACTCGTGTAAACACGATCACTACTGATGCTGCTATTGAAGCCGCTGAAGCCGTTTTAAAAGCTGCTCGTAAAGCCAACCATACCGTCGCAGTTGCTGTGATTGATCGTAACGGAAAGTACCGTTTGTTGATTACCGATGATAATGCTGGACCTCAAACCGAAGAATCTGCTAAACGTAAAGCTTTCACTGCTGTCTCTTTCGGACAACCTACATCTAATTTAACTGCTGCTGCCGGTGGTGATGGTGTGACCATTCATGATATTCCCAACACTTTATTCTTAGCTGGTGGTGTTCCAATCACTTATAGAGGTGCTCCTATCGGTGCTATTGGTGTTGGTGGTGCCCCATCTGGTGATATGGATGAAGCCTATGCTCGTGCTGGTCTTGCTACTATCCATTTGTAAAACACTTACATATAACCATATTACAAGAATATAAAAATATGATTTATTTTTATTTTCAGAAATAAACCAATAATAAATAATTAAATAAATGATTGACATTTTTTATGTTTTATTTATTTTATTTATTTTTTTGCATAAGAATATTTATGCAGATAAAAATGACGGCTTAATGTACATAATAATAATAATAAACTTTCAACTATCAAAGCATATTTAATGATCCAGTGGATGTGCCAAGTTTGGCATATTTTTGTAAATCTGATAAAGAAACTCTTGTCAAAAACCCAGCTACCAAACCTGTCATCAGAAAAGACAACTTTTGTTGAGAGAACAACAACATTTATAGTATAAACAAATAATAAAATATAGTAAAGCTTTTCTTTAATGGAAGCAAAAATTAAAAAAAAAACTTGGTATCAGGAATTTGTAGCTATACGTACAGACAATCTTTTAAATGTCAAGTCATAGCAGCACGATTATTGTGTTTAAGGTTGAGGCCGAAAGCTGAGGACCTGTCTTCATTATTCGAGAGGAAATACCTCAACTGATTGCGTAATCTATCTTCCCTTTATTGTCGAGAGAAAAATGAATAAATAGTAATAGTACACAAGTAATGTACTTTACCCATTCTTAAAAAAACGGGGCCTAATGTTTATATTTTAGTTGACTGAAACTCAAAAAATAATAATATGCATCGTGATCTTTTTTAATAAATAATTAATGCAGGATCATAAAATCAATGTAACGTGGTACGTAGTACAGGAATGAACAAGTGTGCTATCATGGAACAAAACTTTCCAAATAAAGTAATCAGGATTAGTTTTTTGATAGATCAGTTTTTGCCAAGCAAAATGGGTTATGGAAGGTATAATTTCGTTTTATATTATTATCATAACACGTAAGCAGTAGTAAGCGGATTTAGGAAAAACAGATCTTCATCAGAAACGCTTTTGTTCCACTTATCCTTTACAAAATAAAATGACTCTGGTTCCTTTTTTTTTCCATCTTTCTATTTTTTATTATACAGTGGTAGTATGATATTCCTGATCGAATAGTACATTGAATATGATAAAAAAATAATAATCCCTCTATATATTGAACATAAGTGTATTTTATGATGGTAATGATGTCATGACGATGAGATGAAGATACCTTCATCTGATAAATAAATTGTAATTTTTTTTATATGTAACCAATGGATTGTACATCCTTTTATCGGATAAGTAAATGAAATAAACATGGATCATTTGGAACACAGTTTCCTTTTTTTCCTTTTTCACTTATTATCCATGCTGTATGGGATTTTATGCCTCATTTTCGTTTCGTCAAAATTCATGATAGTAATCCCTCCTCATAATATGTAATTCTTCATTTTGTTAATTCTTGCCTTGATGAGTTTATTTTGAAATCATTCACCATCAAAAAAAAAGTAAATTGTATTGTATAGCCACATCATTCTTTTGATTCCGATCGATTGAGTGAGTGGGACAAGAAAAAAAAAGCTTATTTTTTGCCTTTATCATTTAATTCTAGACTATAGTTGAGTATTTTGATTTTAATTGTGGCGACAATATATATTTTTTTCAGTTATAACAAGGAAGTATTTTCAGCCATCAAAAGAAAGTACTTTCAGTCATGAAAAGAAGGTATTTTCAGTCATGAAAGGAAAGCAGTTTCAGTAATGAACGGTGAAAATTTTCATATAAAAGCTGACTGGTTTTTTAAAAATGAACGGCGAATTTTTCGACTGGGACTTTTCAGAAGCTCCTATGTTTTATGTTTTTGAAACTTCTATGAACGTTAATATAAAGGCAATAGCTTACGTTGGGTATTTGTATTATTATTTTTCAACTTGAATAAGGGAAAAAGAGAAGGATCAATAAAGTAGTAAACATTTGATGTAGCAGTTATGCAACAGACATGAGATATTGCTATTTTTGGGTATCCTACTCTAGGCTTTTTATACTTTTTAAATGCAGTGTTGTCAAAACACTGAAAATAGACCATTATAATCCTATCCATTGTTTAAACCCAATAACGAAACCAGTTCATGAAAGAACATAATGGGAATATAATCTTTGTTGTAAGAATCTTTGTTATTTTATGTTAAATTTAGATATAAACAATGGATATACTCAATCAGTTATCAGAAAAGGGACCTTTGTTGTATTATGACGTAATATGAATAAAAAAACAATACATTGATACTTAAAGAATATGTGTTGCCCACAGTGACAATAGATAAATATGTAAGTTTTACAACTACATGACAACAAACCTATTTTTCTGGTTGTTCTTATGTAAATCAACTTTGCTGCAATCTTTCTCGAGTAAAAAAGGGAGGACACCACACTATCACACATGCTTCTCCTTTAGAATATTATAAATGTCATTACTTATAAACTGGGGATTACATCCGGTAGTAGAACAGCATTGTTGTTGCTTTTGTCATAATGTAAATGATTAGATATTATATTTTTAGAAAACAAAGAGCCAATAGTAACATTGGGTCCTGCCCCTTTTTATCCACTTGGCAAAAAAAAAAAGAGAGATGTAATTACTACTGTTTCTCTTTTGTGAATAGCGTTGGGATGCAATGTTAAACTTTAATGTATATATATCTAATTTGTTATGGCGAGCAGTTTCTTTATTTTTATAGTGCTGTCTTCGTCGACAACAAGCTTGTGGGTGCCCTGGGTTTCTTTTCTCATTCATCAGCGACCATTTGCTTGAAGTTCCTACAATGTTTTCTGTAAAAAAAATTGTGTAGTTGCTCAGTACATGTATGGTTAAATGTTGATCAATTATGGGGGATACGTCCATCGGCAGGAAGTATCCTCCATTCTTACTTGGTAAGCATTAAATACTTGTTCATTATATTATATAACATATAATTTTATACATCATTATCAAGCAAAAATACTAATACGAAATCACTTTTTTTTTTTTACATGTCACGATATTTCGTCTGACCAGGACCTAACAATTTGCTTATATGGTAAGTTATTATACATTTAATAATTTATTGAGAAATGGATCTAAGAAGGGTGTCATTATGGTTACTTTATAACCGTTTACTAACATACTCATATTATTGTTATTTCATTATTTAGATATAAGCATTAGAAATATCTTGATTTGTAAAATGATTTACAGTGGTAGGGCCTTATGCAATAAAGTATTTATGTAGCTAACAAACAGCAATAAAAGACCTTTTAGTCTCTTTCTAGTATAATATGTTTTTTTCTATGTTTTTATGAGTATTTGTGCTTTAAAAGGATTATGTCCCATATTATCAACATTTTCTTCATCAAAAGGAATCTGTTAATTTTGTGCAAAAATGATTTTGTGTTGTCCTCAAACCATGAAAAGTTTCTTTTTTTTTTTTTTTTGTCATTGTGTATAAGACTTGCAGACCACCAGATCTACCCAACAGAATGTCTTCATCATTATATATTGTTTCTGTTCAATAGATCATAAAAACTTCTGTGTTTTTTTTTTCATTTAGTTACGATAAAAAGAATAGTTATCCATTACTGTATTTACATAGTAGCATATAGCATAAATAAAGCTCTCTCCCAAGATTTTTATGTAATCCTTTTCCGCCAATTTAATTCACATGGTATCCAAACCTACAAAGTCTCAGTTACAGCATGAAGCTATTGCCATTCTTGAAGCCAAGGGTTAGAGAAACGAAAAAAAAAGTCAATGAACAATAATAACATGGATCTAAATCTCTTTCTCTCTCTCTATATATAAATAATAATAATATTAGCTCAAAGAAGTATAAATGATATTCGACAACGAGCTGAATTCATTTGCTCATTTTTACGTGCTCAGGGAAATTCACAAATCAATCAACTCAATCTTCCTATAAGACAATTGACCATGCGGGAGTTTTGTCATGAATATGGAGCTGATACTATGACTGTATTTCAACAACAAGCAAAAGCACGATTACAACGAGTCAAGAAAAGGTATATACATATATTTGCAAACTCTTTCGCCGCTATTGTTACTTATAAAGTTTTCCCCACTAAAAATGATAATAGAACACGTGATGATGTGGAAAAGGAAGATAATGAAGCTTCATCAACACCCACAAGTACAACAACAACTATGATGGGCCGTATGTCATCTGTAGAAATAGAATCGCCTATTTCAAGACCACCGATGAAACGAGTCAAACGCGTTCTTCCACAAAGAGCCGTCAAAGGAAAGAATCCACTCATTCCCAAACGTGTCCGTGTAGAACAGCAACCGATAATATTATCATCATCCGAAGGAAGTCATGATGAACAAGAAGAAGAAAACGATACTTTATTATCAACAGCAAAAACAACAATAGTAGAAAATACATCCAATAACAACACGATACCCTCATCTACTACAACAACACCATCAAACCCAATGAAAAAACCACAAGATCATGGCGACAAGAACAATAGTCACCGTAAAATGGATAATATCCAACAGGAAGCCGATGATGAAGAATTTGGACCTTTATTTGTACATCTTGAAAAACCGAATCATCCACGCGTTGGATTTCAATTAGATCCACAACGTACTACGGATGAACTTGGACAATTTAAAGTACATATGCCAAACGAAGTTTTTGGTCGTATGAATCAAATTCAACGTGATCGTTTATATCATCAAATCCAAGATATCCAAAATCAATTAGAAAAAGTAAAATTACAATTAAGCCCTAATTGAGATTTAGAGATAATAAAAATTATATATATGTAAAAAAAAAACAGAACAAGCATTTTTTTTTATCAAATAGCGAGGAAACTACATAGAAATATTTGTGGGTGTATATATATATATATAAATGGGGGATGTTTATAAAAATGAAAGGTAAGGGAGAAAGGATAGTGATGGAATTATAAAAAAGAATTAGGGTTTGTTATTAAAAGAAGTGGAAAAAAAGGTCTAATTAAAGTTTCTGCCATTGGATAAAACAGTATACATGGCATCAATTTCAGTAGAGTATACATTACGTGCGATTTCACGTTTCAATTTAAATGTAGGTGTCAATAAATCATTTTCTACAGTGAATTCATCACCGGTCAAATGAATATCACGTAAAAGTTCAAAACCCTTCAAATCATTTTCTTTACCAAAGGCAGTCAATAATTTGATCAATGCCTTCTTGACTTCGGGAGAGGTGTAACTTTCATCCTTGGATACATTGGGGAAATTGCTGGCGAGCCATGGGCCATACATTTCTTGATCAGGAACAATCACACCGACAAGCGAAGATTGTTTGGAATCACCATAAGCAAATGCTTGAGCAACAAGTTCGTGCTATAGAAAGATAATAGTGTGTTAGATATCATCCTTATAAAATAACGTCATCTATCATCATCCCATTCCCATTCCAATACCCATATTAAAAAAAATTATTACCTTTTGATAAACGCCTTCAATCTTTTCAGGTGCAATATATTCACCTTGTGACAACTTGAAAATGTTCTTTCTTCTATCGATGATTTGAATACGATTGGCAGAATCAAACAAACCAATATCACCCGTCATAAGCCAACCATCCTTATCAATCGTTTCGGCGGTCTTATCAGGGACCTTGTAATATTCGCGCATAATCGAGTGACCACGAATACAAATTTCACCACGAGGATGAGGTTTATCGGTAGAAAGATAATTCATATCAGGAACATCGATCAATTTGATTTCTGAGCAAGGGAAAGGTGCACCTACGACACCAGAAGTGTTATCATCTTCAATGGTCTACATAAAGAGAAAGTATATATATATATGGTCAATAACCTTTTTTCCCTTTTATCACAAAATAATCAGAATAGGATATTTACCAAACAACCACCACACATGTTTTCTGTCTGACCATAACCTTCAAAGACTCGGGCCGAGAAACAAATACGCATAAAATCCATTACGTCAGGCGAAACTGGCGCAGAACCACTCAAAATGAATCGGAGACGACCACCCAATTTTTGGCGAATTTGACCAAAGACAAGACGATCCCAAAGCCAATGATGAACGGTATTTTCAAGATTGGCCTTCTTTGCATTGTAAGCGCGATAGAACAAGAAACTACTTAAACCACCCTTTGCCTTGACACCAGCAAACACCTTGTCATAAATTCGATTGAATAAACGTGGGACTGAACAAAAGACAGTGGGTTTTAATACTGTGATATCATCTAAAAGCTTGGCGGTATCACCCTACAGAAATGAAAAATTAAAATGTGAGTGTCCCCACACCTTCCATCAATTTTTTTTTCTTGGGTCTTTTTCATGGGGAAAGAGGGAGGGAGAGTATCCGCTTTATTAAAAAAAAAGATTTACCTGATAATAACCGATTGCAGCACCACGATAGACATGTAAACCTTGAGCCACGCGTTCAAACACGTGAGCAAGAGGGAGGTATGAAATATAAACATCGGTATGATCCACAGAAGCAAATGAACCGACATCACCTACAATGGCAGCACCATAAATGGAGGCGACACAGTTTCCTTGGGTAATAACAGCACCCTAATTTTTTTTAAAAATGAAGTAACGTTAATAATCATGAATCTTATTCAATAGAACTTGGCTGGGTACGTAATCTATTTTTTTTTTTTTGGGGAAGCGAATAAGAAAGATTTTTTTTTTTTGCTTACTTTGGGTGTACCTGTTGTACCACTAAGTTTGACATTTTGTGAAATTTATATAGTCTTATTAATATCAACAACAAAAAAACAACATTACACGTAATCTCCTCCTTTCACCATTATATCCTACCTAGTATAACAGATAGTAGCAATATCTTCAGCCTTAGGTAATTCTGTTTCTTCCTTGATAGATTCACCCATTTTTTCAACTTGTTGGAAAGTATGCACAGACAATCCAACATCCGTAGCTGCCTTCTTATCAGCCTCCTTGAGATTATCACCATCCATGACAATCACGGTCTTAATGGAGGGTAAACGTTCTTTCAAACGAGTAATATTGGCAAGTTTATCAGCACTTGCCACAATAAATTCCATTTCAGTTTGGTTGACAATATAATCAATAGCTTCAGCACCCAATGTATCATATAATGCAACAATAATGAAACCTTGTCTATAACATGCTTGTTCTGTCATGGTCTATTATTTGCGGGGGGAAAATCAATTAATATAAAAAGAAAAAAGTGAAACATTTATATTGTGATGTTTGTGGAGTCAAACAAAGCCAAGAATATTTACCCATTCAGGACGATTGACACTATAGACACCAATGGCCTTTTGACGTTCTAAACCAAGGCTCACTAAACCTCGACCATAGTTCTCGATACTTTGACGCACTTCACGATGACTTCTCCAAACATATTCACCTGCTACGCCATTAATCATTTCTCGAGTACCCAAAAAAGGTGTATCTAATAAAAAAACAGAGAATATGTCAATTTTTGGGTCCTTTTTTTTGTGTAATATCCATTTATTGAGCAACCCAACCGAGCAACAATAAAACTTACCACCACCAATTTCATTGCCATTCAAATATAAATCCCACATTGTATAAATGTTAGGAGGATGATCGACTAACTTGTCAGCGAATTTAAAGTGACGCATAGGAACCGTTTCGCCTTCTTTGGCTACGGCACCTGTTGCTTTGACAGCATAAGGAGGTTGAAAACTTGGTGGCATGACAATTAGAGTTTATAAAAATAAAAGGAAAAGAAGAGAGAAAAAGAAGAAAAAAAAAGACCGACGACAAGAAAAAAAAAAGGTTGTCCCTGGACCTTTACATTAACCCTTTATTTCAATATCTGTTTTACAATTGACTTTGACATCTTCGGGGTTTTTTTTTTGCTGAAAAAAAAAATAGTTATGCTTTTTCTAACTTGACTTGTCCATCCACTAATTTGGCTTTTAATCCCATTTCTGTTAATTCATCCGTTTGTACAGCTTCTTGAGGTTTTAACTCTTCTATAATGGCTTGATTCTCTGGATTATTTTGAAGAATATTACGTAAAGCAAAAATAGCATATTCTCTTAAATCTATAAACATATGTTTAGTTATAAATCTATCCGTTATCTCACTACTAGTAAAAGCACAAGACACACCCTCTCTCCCTATCCCCTTAAAAAATTGACTACTCACATGGATTAGCATCTTCAATTTTACATTGAGCCAAGATAATTGGAATACCACCAATGACACGGATCTAAAAATATATCATTATGTATTATATAATCCATTTTATTCATCATTATCATTATCATTAGTATAATAAGAAATAATACCTTGTCTTGCATTCTACGATCTTCGTAACACAAAGCACCTAATAGTCGTACACTGTCGCGCTTCAAATAATTGAACCCAGGTTGTTTCTTTTGATCCATCGTCTCACAACGTTTGAGCAGATCTAGATTTATAAAAGCCCCACGGTCAATATTATATAAATGAGGGTGGTTCCAAGTTCAATTTTGTACTACTACAACCATTCCCATAGTTTTTCTTACCTGTCACGATATCTAATGAATCTTGATTTATTAACATTTCTTTAAATTCAGCATGACCTTGATCATTCAATGTTAATAAAGTAGAGGATGTTTGTAATATTAATACGAGTGCTGTATAGATTTCAGAAATATCATCCATTTCCAAAGCAGTAGGAGGGACTTGTCCTTCAATCACTTGTTCCATTACAAAAATCGCCCGTTGACATAATTGATGTACGAGTTTTGATATCATGTCAAGTGATTCAGGCCCCAAAAAACCAGGAAACTCCCCTTGTTTATATGCATGAATTTTTGAATCCATGACTTTGATTAACATGGTTAATTTTCCATTCATCTTGTTACTAAATGAGTATATATATATATATATATGGGTTCTAGTCAGTTTATCTCTTCCTACCATGGACTTATTTTATATTTCTCTTTACCTTGCATTTTCAATATTTTGATACATGGTGGTAAAATGACCTTGGTCAATCAATTGACTGATAATGGAATATCTAAATAAAATAGAATAGAACAATGCATAATGTTTTATAAATCCTGAGTATTTTTATGCCCCCTTTCCCCTTTTCTCTCTCTTTCCCCCCCTTAAAGCACTTGTTCGTTTAGATCATATTAAAAAAGAAATACATCATCATCCTTCTATTCTACTTACCCGAGTTCAAAATTTTTATTTTGTTCATCACTATGAAGTTGTTCAAGATCATTTAAAATAGCATTTAATAAAGCTTGTCCCATTTTAGCCTTAACCATGATTTGACTAAATTTCATAAATATATAAAAGAGAGTTATTATCTTATGCTATCTAATGTAAATGCAAATGTATTATGCAACCACTTCCCCTATCAATATATCTTTTTCTTTTATATTTTCCCGCCCTGCTCATATTACCATCGATCTTGTGAGTGTCGAGTACAATTTAAAATTAATATCATGGTGGCCATGACTACACCATCATTATTGATTCCAAGAAGTTCACTAATATAGAATATATCCATATTATTATTTTTAATAATAAAATTTAAATATGATTCTTTTTTCTTACCTATAAATATGTGCTCGATCCACATTTTCCATCCATTCTTTCCATATCGTTTCTAATGCATGATTATTTCCAGTCATCATATTACAAATAGCTTGTACTCCAATCTGCAGAATAGTCATCGCTATAAAGAAAATGAATTTGTTGTTCAAAGAAATTTTTATGCGCATAATCTCTTTGGAGATACATTGGAATGAAAATGATCAACCCACCTTCTTGATCGTGACTTTCTAAACGAGAACTTAGAATTTTTTCAATTTCAAGTAATGTCCCATGTTCTCTAATAGAAATAAAAATAGGATAGGGAATCAGCTGCGGTAAAAAAAAAATATATGGGAAGCAGAAGTAAAAAATAGCTATTATATTTTTTTTTACATGGCAAGTTGTTGATTGACATTTTCATTAACAACGGCATTACGAACAAGTTTTAATAATGGTACAAGACATGCATAAAGTGTTGGTTCTTGTGCTAATATGGGTAATGCAAGACATGTGGTATGCCAAAATCCAGGTGTTCGACCTAGTTGGGATCTAAAAAAAAAATAAAATAAACTTTCCCGTTTGGACTCAATCGATCTCGATCTCTCCCTCTTCACTCCCTTGCTATTTTTACCTAAAAGTAGCATCGGTCACTGACTCTTTGACAGCTTCTAAAAGAGTATATTCTAATTTATTTTGAACTGTTGCATCGATAGGATTGTTTATGCATTTATCAAGATCGGACGTAATCGTTTTGATCATTATGGAAATTGTCTGTACTGTTATAAAAAGGATATCGACCAAGCGCGCCGCCTTGATTTTTTTTTTTTTTTTTTGTAGCGCGGGTATTAGATCGAGGAACCATTTCAAAGGACAGAATTTCATTCTATTTACTAACATAACCTATGATTCATATATTATATAAATAGATAAAGTATCATCTTAGATTGTTGTTTGGAATGTAATTATCATTTTGTGTCGTTGGTGTGATGTCGTCTTTTGTCGTATGATGAATGGATAGGATATCATTCTTTTTTTTAGGTTTCTATGCCATTTCTAAAAAAAAGGATTAGTGTTTTCTCAAGAAGCAACAATCATCATAACAACAGCAACAACAACAGCTAGAATAATTATTATTATAATTTTTTAAGCACCAAAAAGGTTCTAATTGAATTCCTTTTACCCTTTTTTTTTGAGTTGTTTCCTTGTTGTTATTATTTTAATGCAATTATGCAAAAGATCAGTTGAAAAAAAAAGTTGACTTTATTTATAATTAAAACATCATGTTGGCTCTCGAGCCATCCCACTCATTTGATCCTTGTTTTTTTTATATCATTTATCGTTAAGGGTAAAAAAAAGTCATGCATAAAGTTTTTCTTTTACCTCTCCTATTTTATGTTCATTATATATATATATAAGAATATATAATGATGGTGATGATGGTGATTCGGGGCTGATGTATGTATATGGATGGATAGATGGATAAATGATGAACAAGTTGGATATAAAGTATTATTCTTCTCCTTTGTGTAAGTACTATATACCGGGTAAAGGAAGAGAACTCCCCTTTTGTTTTCCCCTTACCTGCCAGTCTCTCTCTCTCTATCTTATCCCCTCAAAATAATCACACACGCACGCTCTCTCTCTATAGAGAAAATCAGTCTGCTGCTCGCTTTGACCCTATGCTGCATTCACATACATATTAGCCATGACCATACATACATTTTGCATTCTCCATCCTTTTTTTTTCTTGCTTTTCTTTCTCTTCTCTTTCACTTTTCCTTTTCTTTTTTTTTCTATATACATATTAATACTATTATTACTACTTAATTACTTACTTACTACTACTATTACTACTAATTAATTACATTTATATATATGCCATCCACAACAAATAATAATAACACTCTTCACAACAATGCATCATCCTCGTGCGACGATATTCGAACGTTAAAAGCGCAATTAGCAGCCCAAAGTGAAACGATTCGACGACTTCAAGATGACATGCAAGCCTTGAATATGAAATACGTTGCCGAAATTGAAAGAGCTGCTGAAACATTGTATGAAAAAGATATGGTAGAACAAGAATTAGAAGAATTAAGTTGTCGATTGTTTGAACAAGCCAATGATATGGTCGCTCAAGAAAAACGCGCCAAGTATGCTTTGGAAAATCAATTACGAAAAACGCAAGAACAATTGTTGGCAGAACAAAATCAAGTGAGAGACTTACGATTGCAACAACAACAAGATATTGTTTTACAAAGATCGACTTCTTCTTCTATTTCCACGACGTCTTGTTCTTCTTGTCCTGTTATTACTGGAGGGAATATAACATCCTCTTTATCATCATTAGGCACAACAACAACGGATCATAATACAAGAGCTCTCACAGAATATTATTCACCTACGATCATGGAAGCATTTAAAGAATTTGTGAAACAATCTACATCTACTACTACTCCTCCTTCTTCTAATAAACAACAACAACGTGTTCCTCTGATCAAGATGCATCAACAATATTCATTTTTAAAAATATGCCAAGAAGATGATATTGAACCTTGTTTACGATTCGGATTACAATCACGTTGGTCTATCAAGAAAATTATTGATTATTTACTAAAACAACCTTGTTTTATTGAAAAAATTGATTCATCCACCACACCTATATCAGCTGATCATTGTGGTAATCCTTCACCAGCTTATAATCGACCTTTATGGGAACGATGGATAGATCAACATCATTCGAATACTTCTACATCAACACATTCAACACCCATTGTAGGGTGTTGTTCTGCTTGTGGTGAACCTACTTCTGAATTGGATTATCGATTTCGTTTGGATATTAATGAAGATTGGTATCGTATTGATCGTTATTGTCGAGATCGACTTGTGGCTGTATGTGAATTTTATGTATTTATTCGAAATATTTACATGGGATTTTATGCCGATCGAGATGTTTCTTTACTTTATGAAGAAACGGTGCGCCTTCGTTTACAAATATTTTATGCTAGGTAATATCTATATTTATGTTTTTGTTGTTGGGGGGGTTGAATTCATGAAAAGGAGAAACATTAGTCTTCTTCTTGATGATATATGTGTCTGTGTAACTATAACACTGTTAAAAGGAATGATATTCACTTTATTTTCTATCAAATCGTATACAGAATGGGTACAATGAGGGAAATTAATCCACCTCCTCTTATTCATAATGCAACAGATAACAGCAATAAAGAAGAGCAAGACGAAGATAATGTTTCATTACATGGTTCTGTTTCCACTGTTTCAACATCAAGTTCATCGGGTACTCCTCCAACACCTACACATATAGATAATGATAACACTGCTAATACAAATAATGATCATGCCAATGACGATGATAACGACACGAAAAGAAAACAAGGGGATGAAAATGTATCCAACAATAACAACAACAATAATAATCATAATACTAAGAAACAACAGCAACGGCAACCTATGGTACGATCTCATTCTTGGACAATTTCTTCTTCTTCGGCATATCTATCATCATCATCATCATCATCACACGACGAATAATTTTATTTTTATTTTCAAATGATAATAGTACTACCGTAGACAGACCCACTTATTTCATTCATTACCATCCACATGCATTATATAGTTAAAAATAATACTAATTATAATATTAATACTACCCACAACCAGACATTCTCCCCAACAACAATTAATAATCTACTATCTTGTTATTATGCTACTTTTATAATAATACGTAATAATCATACCTAGTCATAATTAATACTACCACTTCTTGTTTGGTTATTTTATATATAATAATATTGACACTTTAGTATCATTTAAGTTTATCGATGATCGATATTAATAATTATCATTATTAATATTTCTAGGATCTAAACAACACAACAACAGGAAAACACTCTTCTCCTTCTTCTTCTTTTCAGTATACTTAAAACTGTTCCTTTCATGTTGTCTCTCTACTTGTTCATTTTATACAACAATAAACGAAGATCGAAAGAGTTGTCATAAACTAAAGTATAAATCAAAGGTATGATTTCCTTTTTTGAATGATATTTGCATTACACGTGTCCAACAGAACCAAAAGAGTTCATCATGTTAAGGGCGGAAACAGAATTCCCATTATAGTTTGTTTCTTATACACACTGCCACTTTTTTTTTCTTTTTTTCCTTTTAGTGTATAAACAATTCACCATATATACGTACCACATATACACACAACACTGAAATAACATTGTCGATACGCGCGTTTCAATCTTTTAAAGGATAAAGGGGAAAAAAAGGTCGACCATTGCCATTTTTTTACTACAAAAAAAGCATCTTTATATATATTTTTTGTTCCGACGATCGCTCCCCCTTCCTACCAATCTCCCCCCTCCTTTTATATATATATATATATCAAATGTCTGATTCGCCACTGACTTTAACTGTACCCGAAGCTGCTGCGTCTACTGACATTATACAATTCAAGCTTGTCTTGGGTGGTCAAACGGAAGAGGTATATATATATACATAAAATAAAGTGATTCCTATGCAAAGCGTTTTTTTTTTTTTAAAAAAAAAAAGAGAGACAAGGACATTCTATTTAAGGTTTCATAGAAGAAAAAAGAAGTTGTTGTTTTGGGAATCAGTCATTTTATGTGTGTTTTGTCATTATATATTAAAAAACGAAAGGGTGTTCCTCACTATGTATGTATATATATAAAAAAAATTAGGCATTGGAAGATTATATTACTCGACACCAACTTGTTCAACCAACGGTATTTCGATCATTTCAACAAATCAGTTGGTTGCATGAAAAATTGACACGGGCATTTCCGGAACTTGTGGTTCCACCTTTACCAGACCCACCTTCTTTACAACGCATGGATGATCAAGATTATGTGGAACGAAAACGATTACAAGTATTACGATTTTTTGAAAAGATTATTTCTCGTTCTATCTTTGCGGATCATGATGATTTTGTTCATTTTTTATCTAATGATATGGTAAAAAAAAAAAAAGAGAGAGGGTTTCTTCATCGTTATAGGGAATATGGATAAGGGCGGATTGGAATGGATCCATAGATAATGGCATGGGAGAGATGGGGAAGGGGCATGGAATGACATCAAACCTTATTCTTTGTTTTTTTACTCGGTTCTATGCGTGTGTGCATCTCAATGTGTGTGTCTGTGTGTGGGAAGAATAATGGGAAGTGAATGCTTATATATATCCTTTCTTATCATAGACACCCACTGAAGTTGGACAAGCGAATCGAGGGGTTTTGTCATTTTTACGATTTAACAGAGTCATACGATCCAATACAGACCGTGGATTCAAATCTTATAAAGCAACTGAACCTGTAGAAGGCGTAAGTGGATTTTTTTTAACTCGATGATCTCATGTCCTATTGTTTTCGGCCTACTTATTCTCGACCATGTAAACATAGAACGATCAAGATACATTTCATCGTCATCAAATTTATATTCTCATGTTGGAATCCTATTTTGGTACGATTGCAGAATCTTTAGGCCAGATGATACAAACTCGTGAAGGTATAATAAAAAACAATTCTCTCTCAAAGCATCGCATACACATATAAAGCAAAGACACATTCAATGATGCTGAATATGAAACTATTTTCAAAAAATATTGGGATAGGTCTTGCTGATGTGTTGGCCCACATGGGTGATGTTGTTATCGAAACGACACAAAGTAAATACCGACTTGGGAACGGGGACTCAGAGACACACAGAAAGGTTCAGCGTGCACTTGATCATAAGATGCAATTATTTGGTTTATTGATGGATGAATTGGGTTTCATCTTTACACGACAGGTAAAAAAAGCCTTTTTGAATAAAGAGAATGGCCTATCCTTTTGTCTTTTCACTGTTGATAATTGACATTGAACATGGATGACGATAATGATAGGGAATTGAAGAAAATATGAAATTCGGCGATGTAATGATCGAGTACAAGAATTCCATGGATGGACTCAAGGTAACACAACCTATGCAATTTCGAAAAATGTCAAAATTCCACATTTTCCAATATAAAAATGGGATTCCCCAAATCAAAATAATAATAATAATATTAATAATAATTCACCAACACCCTTTTTTTATATATATTATAAAATTCATAGACAGCATTCAATGTTCGAACACAAAAGTTAATGGATTATGTAGAAAGTCTGAAGCATAGGAATAAAAAACGTGACAAAGCCGACAAATTAAAATTACGGATGGGATTACATAGTCCTGAAGTCCAAGCAACCATGGTAGAAGAAGAAGAAGCCACCAACGAATTACATACCTCCCGACAAGAATTTGACACCTGTCAAGCCAAAGTCAAACAAGAAATTCAATTATTTGAAACACAAAAACAACATGATATTACACGAGCCATTCATGATTACGTTCATTTAAGTCTTCGTTATGAACGCTCCAAATTAGCCAGTCTTGAAAAAGCCGTACATGATATTCGACAATTCCATCCAAAACCTGTTTCTTTAGCTCATGCTTTATTATCAGAAGATCATCATGAAAGTAGTACACATGAAGATGAAAGTTCCACGGCTTCTTCTTCTACTGCAACCTTTGATACAAAACAACATCGAAAACGAAGGAGACGGAGACCAAGAAGTAGAAAACATGGTCCTCAAGCCATTCTTTCTTCTGCTTCATTACCTACCTCAACCCCACGGAAATCAAAAAGCCAACAACTTCATTCGAATTCAAAGGATCATCCAAGTGATGATGAGGATCAAGATAATCGACAACCTTCTTCTGCACAATCTTCGTCTCGTGTTTCTCCATTTATACGATATGAAAGTCAATCTCGAGTACATATGTCAGCTTCATATGATGAACGATTAGGTGGTGCTGCTGGTTGGCTAAATTCTAGTGATTAACTTTTTTTTTCTCTTTTCTTTCTTATATATACTGCTCACACCCATAATATATATTTATACACACACACACACTATTCACATCCCCGTATTATACTATTATAATTATAATTATCTCTCTTTAGTTATTATCTTCTATCTATATCTTTCTATCTATTTTATACATGTCCCTTTTTCCTCTTTCTCTCTCTCCCACTTCTTAATGATTACGTATATTAAAACTTTGCTCCTATAATTTTTTTTGATCATCATAAAACAAACAACAATAACAACAGCTTCATCATAATACTGTTTTTTTTATTATTATTTATAAAAGTATTCATGTAATTTTTTTTTTGCTTGACTATTTATACTCAAAATGATATCAGTAGATTTAGCTTAAATAAAAATGCACCTCGGAGTCCAATACCTTTAGGCTCCACGCATTTTTTTTTCTATCGCGAAAAAAAAAAAAAAAAAAAAAAAAACTATTTGGTTTTTTGTTCTTTAAGAACACCCTCACCATGTCTGTTATATATTATAAATTTAAAGCGGCCAAAGATTCTGATTATGATGTATTTACATTTGATGGACCTGGTGCTACTGTATTTGATGTCAAACGTGAAATCATTCGAGCCAAAAAACTTGGCAAGGGTACTGATTTTGATCTTGCCATTTATAATGCACAAACCGATGAAGGTAACAAACGAACCTGTTTTCTGATCCCTCATTCTTTCTCTCTACACATTGATAAACATACACACTTTACTCTTTTATTTTCCATTTCAGTTCCTTATTCCATGCGGTGCATGCAAAATATCCATTGATAATATACCCTTTATTTACCCCATTAGCATAGAGAAAAAGAACAACCTTATTTTTTCTTTGATCTTAAAAAGAAATGAATAATTAAAAAAAACAATAAAAACAAACAATCATGTTTTTTACTCTTATTTTTTTTTCTTTTTTACAAAACCCATGCTATAGAATACAAAGATGATGTCTATGTGGTGCCTAGAAACACGTCCATTATAGTAAGACGATTACCAGCATCACGACCTGGAAAAGGAACAGCGCAACGTTATGTATTAGGGGCATTACCGGCGGATGGGAAAGGCATGGGATCAAGTGGTATGGGCATGTTAAAAGGACCTCCAGGACCAGCAGCAGAACGTTTTGGTTCAGGTGGAGGACCTGGAGGTCGAAATATGGTATTGAATGCTCCTCAATATCGACAACGACAACATCAAAAACATCATAATCAACAACAACAACAAAATGAAGAAATGACACCTTCGGATGGATTATTATCACAAGGTGGTGGAGGTATGGGTGGTGATGGAGGCGGTGGTGGTCCAGTACCCAGTGATGATTCAGAAGAAGCACGTATTCAAGCCATGTTTCAACAAACTACGGATCAATGGGGTGCTATGCAAGAGAAACTCGCAGAGTAAGTATTTACTTTTCTTGTTTGGTGGTCATTGGGATTTATATATATATAATAAGAAGGATGTGTGGATAGCGAAAAAGAGATCCATTGAAGGGATAGAATTGATGAGAAAGAGAGAGAGAGAGGTAGAGAGAGAAAAAAAGGGAATGTGTGTATTGTCCAAAATGCTTTTTTTGATATTGTTTTGAGTGAAAAAAAAAAAAAGAAAAAATATACACTTCTTTTACTCCCCTCTCTATTCGATCAATTGTGTGTTTTTTTATGTTTTTATTGTATACCTTTGCTTGTGGGATCATTGTTATTGGTTTTTCTTTTTACAACATGAAGAAGATGAAGGGGGAAAAAAAGAGTTTATTAGAAAAAATTGTTAATTAAATATTGATGTTTATCTATATAAAACCTCTCTATCTATATATATGCATCTATATTATTGATATATTTGATTATTCTTATGATGATATTTATACAATCTTATGACAGACAACAATACATTCCATTTCAACCAAGAGGTGGCGATTGGCGACGAGGACGAGGAGGATATCACCATGCACAACGCGGTGGTCAAGGTGGATCAGGTGGAGCAAGTAGTGGTGGCGGAACAGGCGGTGATGCAACTGGAGATAATAATCAACAACAGCAACAACAACCTCAACGAGTACCACCACCAACTTATGTTTGTTATCGATGTGGTCAAAAAGGTAAAAAAAAAAAAAAAGTGCATTTTGGTAAATATGGATCAAAAGCAATGGGTGGCTAACGATGGTATCCTTGGGGGGTGTTACTAGGCCATTATATAAATCAATGTCCTACGAATGGTGATAAAGAATTTGATAAACATCCAAGGATAAAACGAACAACAGGTATCCCTCGTAGTTTTCTTAAAGTTATTGAAGAACCCAAGAATGCTGTTAAATCTGGTACAGGTGGTTTGATGGTAACACCGAAAGGTGATTTAGTTGTCGCTCAAGCAGATTCGTAAGTACTAATATATATATGGAAAGATCCAAAAAAAGAGAGGAGAAACTAAACAGTCATCTATGGGCAAATAGATCAACCTGGGATAAACATGTAGCAAAATCAGCAGCAACCATCAACTTGGGAACAGCAACAGCAGGTGACTTGTTGGAATTATTTGATCAAATCCCTGTCCCTACTCATCTACAATGTCCAATATGTGAAGGATTATTCCGTGAAGCCACCATTACACCATGTTGTGGAGCCAGTTTCTGTGATGAATGTATTCGAGGTTATCTGTTAGAAAATGATTTTGCATGTCAAGATTGTCTACAACAAATCCCTAATGGATTGGATGGATTAATTCCAAATATGGATGTTCGAGCCAGTGTAGATACTTATGTGCGTGATTATGTACGAGATCAACAATCTTAGAATTCCCCTCTCTCTAAAAAAAATGTTATTACAAATTTATATATATTTAATAAAAAAAAATACTGTACCCGCTCGCTACAACGATACTACTTGTGGAACTGAAAATGTTTCGTTATATCGAATTATCGTTATATCAAATTAGTGCCTAGGCCTGTAATAGTCGGTTAAAATCCTATCACTATTAACTATTTATTTTGAATAATCTTACTTCAAAACCATGTACCTACATCATGAAAAGAAAATAAATACTGCTAGGTTGTAATTTTTTTGATATTATCTGGATAATAAATTAAATAAAAAATGGTAAGGTGAAGAAAAATGTGCTTAAAGGAAAAGAAATATAGGCACCACAACCAACCCCCGCTTTCGGCACTTTGATAATTCAACGAAATACGTTGCATTAGGTAAGGTTTTGCAACATGCAAGAGTATAGCCATATAGTATGACTATCGATATCTTAACTGAAATTGTACAATACCCATATTAAATTACTACATCAAAGCAAAAGACTGAAAAATAATCGTAAATAACCAGAAAAACCAAAAATTATATAAAAAACCATGTGTATTTATATAGTCAGAGCTTCATATATCGAAAATTTAGCTTGAATATATACCTCAATAAATGAGATAATGATCTGATACTGGTTTTTATTGCACATTACGAAGCCATTTTACCGCGATGATAAACAGAAATTTGATCAAATCAGTGCTGCAGTTACAACGTGTCAATCCCCAATAGAATATTGCATTAACATAGAACCTCTTCACAACAGGCGAGGGTTGACTGTAGTGATATAGTGGCATATGGTCCATTATCATTTTTTCATTACGGTAATAATATTATTATTTGGAATGTTATGGAAGAAAAAAATAACAACGACTTGTCAACACGCAATAATGCCTCAAAACCATCAAATAGCAGGCATCATCACAAATATTCAGCCTGCCCTGAATTTCAATTTGGAACTCTACAGCAATAATAATTACTTTCTCACGTTTCAGTAATACCTACATAGATTCATCAGCTTGTTATCTGAGCAGCAGGCATGCAAGATTACTATTCTTTGTTACTACCACGTAGATTTGAGATTCTTTATTCGATCCATTTCCAACGACACACTTTAAGTGACTTTTATGTTGCTCAAAGCTTGGTTTCTTATTTCACGCCTGTTTACAAGTGAGGACCATCTCCATAGTGGTAACATCATAATCAAAGTATTTATTTTGCTGTACTCTGAGTTGTGATATTTTAAAAATGGACATAATAATTATTTATATAAATCGTAAATATTTATTGAATCAAAAATGTTTGTTTGGGTAAATTACAATCAGAGAAAAACTCTTCTTCATTTCGTATCCAAAAACATCCAATAGCTTTATAGAATTCTTCTCCTTGCTTTTTTTTAATTATGGGATAGTAACAAAAATAATAAAGTTTAAACGAAATTTCAGAAAGGATGACATATTGTGCAGAAGGGTCATCCAAACTGTCTGTTAAATCATCAAAATTAACCATTGCAACACCAGTTTTTGTGTTATGCCAGCACAAGTTTTCCTTTTTTATCTCCATGAATCTTGATAGTTGTTGAAGCTTTTCAGAGATTTTATCGAAAAATGATTTTTCAGGAAGATAATCATTGAAATCGTCATTATTCAATAAAATTCTTTTCATTTCATTTGTTTCAGATAGTTGGACAAGTATGCACAAATGATAACTGTCTTCATTATCACTATCATTGGTATAGTCAGTAATTGGTGGTATATCTTCTTCTCGTATAGTTAAATTGTCATCATCGATGGATGGAACATAAGCTGTTGTAACATGCATGGTTTTTCCATTTATATCGTAATTTTGAAATGAGGTCGTCATATCAAATGTAATGTGTTCACCATTAACACCGGTCCATGATGGCAAAAACTTGTATTCTTGGATTGTCGATTTATAATAACGATTATGTTTAAAGAACAAAATTTTGATGTCTTTTTTTGCTAAGAGACCATAAAATTGAATCATCAAGTCTTCTAATTTTTGATCGTAATCAATGTTGATTTTGTCGATAAATTCTGGGAAAAGATGTATGAGTGCAAAAACACGATCGTGGTTTTTGGTGCTTGTTCGTTGATGTGCATGGAATAGAATTTGCGAAACGTCTAGTTCAGAAGATGATTTTGTTAAAGTTAATCTGAATATTTCATTATCTCCGGATGCATATGCATGTATATCTCTTCCGACAAGTAAAAGTTTTTTCGACTTTATTGCTTCTTCTAAAGTCCATAAACGTTTGAAATATTGGTGTTCTCTTGGGTCTATGAATTGCTCACGAGAGGAGTCAGGTACAAGTGCAACGGTGCAATAAGCATTTTCGTATATATGATGCATGTTGCGTATTTCACGTAGTTTTTCTTCTTTATTGTTTTGATTGATGCATAATTGGTCGCACCATATATATTTGATGTTAAATTGTTGACATATTTGCTGAATGATGCCTTCAAATTTGACGTATTTGATTGTTTTTGAAAAGTAGTAATTTTTATCCTCCATAATCTCCAAAACGTGATATATTTTTGACAGTTTACTCCGTGTTTCAATACTTTTATATTCATAGTCAAACGGTACCTTGTGTCGAGGAATAATCATATCAGAAAAAATATTTTCATAAGAAATAATCTTGTGTTTGCCATCATCGACCCGTACGTATTTTCCATTGTCATCTTGTTTTATATCACCAGATTGATTCCATGAATACGATAGTGCGCAGTAACCTTCGTTCACTTGAGATCCATCGACTACTGCCATGTCAGAAATACGAACAAGTTTTGAAGGCATAAAATCCGGTTTGGGCAAATCATTGGGAACTTTTTTAGGTGGTTGGGAATTTTTGATATATCTTGTTTCTTCGGGATCAAGAGAATATACATATTGTGCCGTCTCGTACGTGATATACATTATATCTATGATTACATTAAATAAGTTTGATAAGTTAGGTTCAGTATAATCGTAGATAATAGAAATTAAAAAGAAAGGTGTTTACTCACAGAAAAAAAAAGAAATGAATGGTACTGTGTATTGGAAGAATTGCAAGAGAGTGTACAGTGGTGATGGATTTTAATGATAGCAAATGCGCGTTCTTTTAAGGATTTTCTATCAAATGAAAGGCAGTGATGTAAGTGGTAAATATAAACTGAAAAATGAAAAAGCTGTGTTTTTAGTGCGTACAGAAGAACAGAAAAAAAAATAACGTTTTATAATATACCTTTTTCTCACTAAAACGTGTGTGACATATTTCAAGTCGCTAAACCAAAACTTTAAAGATCATCGTCAATGCATCCAATAAATAAGCAATGAGTAATATTTGTTTATGTGATGCAGATGATTTAGAAAAGAAAAGAGTATTTACTGTTCTTAATTTTTTTTCGTCAAATCGACTTCGATAATATGAATTTTTTTTAATCATGTCGTTAAATGTTTGATTCACTGCTGCTGAACTACCAGGGAGTAATATATCAAGAACATGCAGTAAGATAGAATAAATGAAAGGAAAAGTTTACCTGCACGTCTTTGTGCAATACAGAAACACGATTACACAAAACTCTAAAACCGCCCAAATGAAACATAGTCACTCTCATACCGTAATTCACCCAATAAACTTTGTTTGAACGTTAATATAATGACGGTAGCTTGTGCTGGTTATTTGTGTGATAGAGTAGTGTATAGTACTGGTATGATAAGGAATTGAGGAGGATATGTTGAGTAATTAATATGAGAGCTGCTACTAGGAAGGGAAGGAGTTCTACATGGAGGTTTTTTTTAGAAATATTTAGGTACAAGTGTTGCTATCAGTAGTGACTTACCCTGCTTCAAGAGGAGGAGGAGGAGGATCCAATTTACAAAACTGATCCCGGGCTGGGAACTGAAGAAACTGGTGCTGTCTGCATCGGGGTGTTGTAGTGCATCGACTTCTGAGAGAATTTGGCAGATTACTGGCCAAAAGGTGCAAGGTTGCTCAATATGTTGTGGAGAGCTAGGTTTGGATTTAGGTGATTGGTTTAAACGAAGTGAGAGTGGATCAATAGCAGTCGTACTTGGGACATGTAGTCGAAGGTGCATATTGAGATATTCAATGACATGCTTTTGGTAAGAGTGGCTGAGAGACAGTTGATGCATTTTCTGTTGCGACCACTGGGGAGCCATCCAATGCGCCAACGGATACACCGGCTTCGTTCTTTCCTGCTCATTGGGATCCACATGATTGGGTCGATACATATTTTAGGTAAGCAGTAAGACAACCGAACAGAGCCAAAATTTTTTGCACTTTGACAATTCCATGAAATTTGTTGCATTAGATAAGTTTTTGCAACATTCGGGAGTATACCCATATAGTTAATGTTATAGAAGAAAAAAAATAACAACGACTTGTCAACACGCAATAATGCCTCAAAACCATCAAATAGCAGGCATCATCACAAATATTCAGCCTGCCTTGAATTTCAATTTGGAACTCTACAGCAATAATAATTACTTTCCCACGTTTCAGTAATACCTACATAGATTCATCAGCTTGTTATCTGAGCAGCAGGCATGCAAGATTACTATTCTTTGTTACTACCACGTAGATTTGAGATTCTTTATTCGATCCATTTCCAACGACACACTTTAAGTGACTTTTATGTTGCTCAAAGCTTGGTTTCTTATTTCACGCCTGTTTACAAGTGAGGACCATCTCCATAGTGGTAACATCATAATCAAAGTATTTATTTTTATATACTCTGAGTTGTGATATTTTAAAAGTGGGCATAATAATTATTTATATAAATCGTAAATATTTATTGAATCAAAAATGTTTGTTTGGGTAAATTACAATCAGAGAAAAATTCTTCTTCACTTTGTATCGAAAAACATCCAATAGCTTTATAATATTCTTCTCCTTGCTTTTTTTTTATGACTGGGTAGAACCTCTCGTTAAAACTTTTCGATTCAAACGAAATTTCAGAAAGGATGACATATTGTGCAGAAGGGTCATCCAACCTGTCTGTTAAACAATTTAATCCAATACTTGTAGCCATTCGAAAATCATCACTTTCTTTGTTACACCAGCACAAGTTTTCCTTTTTTATCTTCATGAATCTTGATAATAGTTGAAGTTCTTTAGATAATCTATCGATAGGTGATGTTCCATCAAAATTCAAATAGGGACTAAGAGAATACAATATGACTCTTTTCATTTTTTTTGCTTCAACTAGTTGAACATCTACACACAAATTATGTATTTGTGGTGCATAAGGATACGTTGGTATGTCTTCTTCTCGTATAGTTAATTTGTCATAGTCGATGGATGGAACATAAGCCGTTGTAACATGCATGGTTTTTCCAATTATATCGTAATTTTGAAATGAGGTGGTCGTTACATGAAACACCTTGTGTCCGCCATTAACACCGGTCCATGATGGCAAAAACTTGTACTTTTTGATTGTTGATTTATAATCACTCTCATTTTGAAAAAACAAAATGCTGATGTCTTTTTTTGCTAAAAGAATATAAAACTGAATCATCAAGTCTTCAAATGGTTGATCATAATCAATTTTGATTTTGTCGATAAATTCTGGAAAAAGATGTATGAGAGCAAAAACACGGTCGTGGTTTTTGGTGCTTGTTCGTTGATGCGCATGGTATAGAATTTGCGAAAGGTTTAGTTCTGAAGGCGGTTTTGCTAAAGTATCTATTTCAGATATCATATCATCTCCCCATTGATGTACATTTCCGCCGACAAACACCAATCTTTCTGACTTTATTGATTCTTCTAAAGTCCATAAACGTTTGAAATATTGTTGTTCACCTGCATTTAAATATTTTTCAAGGGAGAAATCAGGCACAAGTGCAACGGTGCAATAAGCATTTTCGTATATATGATGCATGTTGCGTATTTCATGTTGTTTTTCTTCTTTGTTGTCTTGATTGATGCACATTTGGTCGTACCATATATATTTGATGTTGAATTGTTGACATATTCGTTGAATAATGCCTTCAAATTTGACGTATTGAATTGTTTTTGTAAAGTAATAATTATTATACTCCATGATCTCCAAAACTTCGTATATTTTTTTCCATTTAATATATGTCTCATTACTTTGGAGCTCTAAGGAAAGAGACATCTGGTATTTAGGAATAATGATTTCACGACTAATACTGTCATAAGAAATAATCTTGTGTTTGCCTTCATCAATTCGTTTGTATTTTCCAGTGGTTTCATCAATTAAAATATCTGCAGATTGATTCCATGAATACGATAATGCGCAGTAACCTTCGTTGAGTTGAGATCCATCGACTACTTTCATGTCAGAAATACGAACAAGTTTGGTAGGAATAAAATCTGGTTTGGGAAAATCGTTGGGAACTCTTCTAGGTGGTTGGAAATGCCTGAAACCTACTTTTTCTTGATCAAGAAAAGTATGTATATATTGTGCCGTCTCGTAGGTTATATACATTTTTCTATTATTATATATAATATAAGTTTGACAAGTTAGTTTCAATATAGTCGTAGATAATAGAAATAAAAAAGAAAGGTGTTTACTCACAGATAAAGAGGAAACGAATGATACTATTGGAAAAATTGCAAGAGAGTATACAGTGGTGGTGGATTTAAAGGTAGTAAATACGTGTTCTTTTAAGGATTTTTTGTCAAATGAAGGATAGTGCTGGAAGTGATAAATAGAAAACGAAAAATAAAACTGTTGTGTTTTAACCAAAGAAAAGAAGAAAAACAAAGTAAGGCTTATAGCCTAAATATACTTTTTTCTTGCTGAAACGTTCATAGATAATCACAAATGCATCCTGTAAATATACAAAGAGTAATAATTGTTTATATGCAGACGATTTAGAAAAGAAAAGAGTATTTACTGTTCTTTACTTTTTTTTTTTTTTTTTCGTCAAATCGACTTAGATAATATGAATTTTTTTAATCATGTCGTTGAATGCTTGATTTACTTCTTGCTGAACGACTATGAAGTAAGTTTATAAACTTATAGTTGATTAAAGTAAAAAAAAAAAAAAAAAAAAAAAAAAAAAAACCAGCTCCATTTCATCTGCACGTCTTTATGCAATACAGAAACACAATTACACAAAACAATAACATTCTAAGCCCAAACTCTAAAACCGCCCAAAAGGAAACATTACCACTCTAGATTTGATGCTTCTTAAGAGTTCATACCATAATTCATCCAATAAACTTTTGTGGACGTTAATATAAAGGCAACATCTTGTGCTGGGTATTTGTATTTTTTTTTCAATTTAAATAAGGGGAAAAGAGAAGGCTCAATAAAGTGGAAAACATTTGGTGCAGCAGTTATGCAATAGACAAAAGATATTGTTATTTGTGGGCATCTTACTCGAGGATTTTTATACTTTTTAAATGCAGTGTTGTCAAAACACTGAAAATGGGCCATGATAATCCTGTCCGTTGTCTAAACCCAATAACGAAGCCAATTCAATAAAGAGCATAATGAGAATATGACCTTTGTTGCAAGAGTCTTTCTTATTCTATGTTAGACTTAGATATAAATAATGGATATGCTCACTCAGCTATTAGAAAGCAAAATGAAAAGAGACTTTTTTGTATTATGACATAATATGAATAAAAAAAACAATACGTTGATGCTTAAAGAACACGTGTCGACCACAGCGACATTAGATAAATATATAAGTTTTACTACTACCTGACAACAAGTATATTTTTCTGGTAGTTCTTATGTGAATTAAGTTTGCTGCAGTGTAGGAGGACACCACTATCACATATGCTGCTCCTTTAGAATATAATAAATGTCTTAAATTATAAACCGACCATTACATCCGGAAGTAGAGCCGCATTGTTGCTGCTATTATCTAAATGTAAATGATGCAATATCATTGTTCATAAACGCGTTTTTCTTCGAAAATTCTATATTATGTCACAATTTCAAAGGAGTTTTCATATTGTCTAGAGTCTATAATAAGTGATGAGTTACTACGCATATATATATTTCTTCTTCTCTTTATAAAAAATATCTATAAGCTTAGGTTTTGGCACTGACCTTTACCCAATGGTGCATCATCTCTTTAAGTAATTATACACTATTAAAAACGTTTGATCTGTTGATGATGACCAGTTTATTCAGATGAGGATAATCTTTTATTTATGGACAATGATGATGATGATGAAGCATGAATTTTACCAGGCAACATGATTATTGATGTAGAACTGGTATACATTCCACCCGACTAATGAATTTTTTGAAAGATTCAGGTAAGTGCTCTCTATTTTTCTTTTTCTCTGTCACTTATCATAACCAATGGCAATGATTTATTAACTTTGATGACATCCCATGTGATGATGTTGATACATATTTCATAACTTAAAGAACAATGATGAGAAAAAAAAAGAAAAAAAAAAGATAAATTGGTTTATTTTATATTTGTAAAATGGAAGACAGTGGCTATTTGTATACAACGGAAGTAAGACGCCTTGGTAATGGTGGAGTTGCTGTAGTTTACTCGTTTTTCTACGTAATTCAAAAGAAACAATATAGACATAGGAGGTGCATTTACAATTTGAGAAGATTGAATATGCTGTACAAAAAGAAAAGTAATGATAAAATATGTGAAAAAAAAACGGATGGGGCATATAGATAGATAGTAAGAGACTGCATAGTACTGGTGTGATAAGGAATCGATGAGAAGGATAGATTGAGCAACTAATATGAGAGCTGCTACTAGGAAGGGAAGGAGTTCTATATGAGCTTGTGTTAATATTTTTCATAAATTAGGATATCGTTATATCGAATATCGTTATAGCGAGCGGATACAGTAAGAAAAGAGTCATATGTGCTATATTTATATATAGAAACCAATAAAAAATGAGCTCTTATACATTACGTACTATTATTTATTATATGAACAAAATACAAAAGTAGGTCGAAAAAACAAAAAAAAAATCGCTGCATTTTTTATAATGGTAAACCAAGACCAAAGATATTGGTTCTTGACCAACCCGTTTCACATTCTGGACATACAATCGTTCTTCCACTGAATTGACCATCAGCACAATGCCGATGGAAGCGTACTTCACAGTTTTGTAATTCACAACGTTCACCCATGGTCACAATATCATGACACATTTTACAATGTTTGATCACATCCCCATATTGTTCATTTAAATAACCTTGTAATTCCATGATACCTCGAGTATCAATACAATAGGATGATCCATCGGGTGTAGGACAGATCCACTGGTCATCATTCAATCGATCGATTAACGTTTGTGTTTCTTTTTGTGTTAATGGGGGTTTCATGGTTTGACCAAGTCGGATCGCTACCATAGATCCAATCGCATATTTATCATCATCAGCCATCACAATCGTCTCAATCTAAGTTTTTTTTTTGTCATGTACCCAGTGTCAATGATCACTTTACTTTTATATATATTAATAGATAGATAGACGTTGGTATTACCATTTGACGGAAATAGGTGATTTCATTGGGTGTATACTTGGTTGCAATTTGTGCTAATTCATCTTCTTTTGTGTTGACCTTTTTTGACACAGAAAAAAAACATTATTAGGACTCATATCATATATACATATATTTCTATCCCTCCATTTCTCTTTGACAAAAAAAAAGAGAATATAAATTACTAAACCAATAAAACTAGATCCATTAGTTTCATCACGCGTTATCCGTAATGAAAGAGAGATCTCACTTATTTCATGATTAATGACGGAAATAAATTCATTAAATTCAACATGTTCACCTATTTTTTTAAAAGAATAACCAAAAAAACAAAAGATTCATGTAAGCAATGGGTCGTGTTTTTTCGTATTGAAAAAAAAAGTATGGAAGAGTAAATGTACAATTTATCAAATCGCATATTTTAAAATACAAATTTTGTGCTTCTCCTTCCGTTAAAATTCGATGGGATAACATGGATTGAAGAAAAAGTCGATGACTATCGTTATATTCTGAAGGATTAATGTCATTGGAAGTTGAGCTATTAATGGTAAAACCCGTTGCCATAGTGTCGTATATATTGTATTTTATATAGGTGCGTATTAAAAAAAAGGTTCCCAGAATTTAAATAAGGGGGGAGGAGGAGTGACAGCATAAAATTTTTCTTTTTTTGGGTACAAACTTTTTCTTTTATTGTTTCAACCAAATCGAGATCCTAAAAACCATGGCAGACGACGATGGCATGCTAATCAACTTTAGCAAACCTAAACCAGCAACAAAGTCAACAGGTATTGCGTTTCGTAGAAAGAAACCTGCGTCTACGTCTACACCTATTGTACCCAAACAAGCACCTACGATCAAGAAACCTATTGGTACTACGATCACAAAAACAACAACAACGCCTGTTGCAGTAACAACAACGACACATAATAGTGAATCCGCCCTTGGATCCAATGCTGATCCAACGTCCAAACAATCAACAGCGACACAAAAAATGGTTCATGGAAAAAACCAAGTCCTTTCGTCCATTTTCACCTCGAATCCAGAATTTCGACAACCTCTCGCCAAAAACATGAAAAGAAAAACCAATGATATTCCAAGCAATGCTCCCGTCGCTGATAATACCACATTTATGGGTTTAGGTATTGATCCTGATCTCTGTCAAGGGTTAGAATCCAAACTTGGCGTTCAAGTCCCTACCAATGTCCAACGGAAAGCGATCCCTACATTATTAGGTCCTTCACGTACTGTTCGCGATGCCACGATCCCCGATCACGATGTCGATGTTGTCGTTCAAGCCGAAACAGGTTCCGGTAAAACCTTGACCTATTTACTTCCTGTCGTCAATCGTCTAGTTGCTGCATCCACCATTACGGACGAATATCCTGGATTTGGTGACCGTGCCATTGGTACAGTCGCTATTGTCTTGACGCCTACACGTGAATTAGCCCAACAAGTGCATCAAGTTCTTGGAAAACTCGTCAATGTCCCACGCTCTCCAGACGTCAAACGATTACATTGGATTGTCCCTGGCTTATTGATTGGTGGTGAAAACAAAAACAAGGAAAAGGCACGATTAAGAAAGGGTGTGACGATTTTGGTGAGCACGCCAGGACGATTATTGGATCATTTGGAAAATACAAAGAGTTTTGATGTTCGACAATTACGTTGGTTAATTTTGGATGAAGCAGATCGATTATTGGATCTTGGATTTGAAGAAACATTGACAAAAATTATTAAATTATTAAATGAACGGACTGTCGCAGATCCCAAATACCGTGCTCTTTTACAACAACATGCGTTTTGGCCTGCGAAACGACAAAATGTCTTATGTTCGGCTACATTAAGAGATGATGTTCAACATTTGGCGGGTGTGGCATTGGATCGACCTGTCTTTGTCAGTGGCAATGCTATCAAGGAGTCTATCGATGGTGATGTCAAAGGGGAAGAGGAGGATCACCTTGTGGAGAAATATGCTACACCAAATCAGCTTAAACAAACTTACACCATTACACCCGCCAAACTCCGATTAGTCACATTAACCGCCATGATCCGATCTTGTTTTTGGGATGTTCAGCGAAGAAAATCAAAAAATAGCAAGATTATTGTATTTTTATCATGTTGTGATTCCGTGGATTTTCATTATACATTATTTGGTCATGCGGGTAATCAAGAGGACGAAGAAGGTGAAGAAGAGGGTGAAGAGGAAAATACATCGGATCAAGATGGTGAAGATAAAATCATGCATAATGCGTTGAACAAAATTATGGGTAACAAGAACAAGAAGAAACCACAACAACAACGAATGGATCAAGACGATGAAGATGATAAAAAATTGGATCCTGGTTACCTCATGAGTCATTTACTGAATGACATGCCCATTTACAAACTTCATGGTGATATGGATCAAAAATCACGTACGAAGTCTTATCAACTTTTTAGCAAATCCTCCTCCGGTGTCTTACTCTGTACAGATGTTGCTGCTCGTGGTTTGGATATGCCTGATGTGGATCGTATTATTCAATATGATCCTCCCACGGATTTAAAAGATTATGTTCATCGTGTGGGTCGTACTGCACGTCTGGGAAAAGCAGGTAGCGCAGCCTTGTTTTTATTACCCAGTGAAATGGAATACGTGGATATTTTGAAAGCACAAGATTTATTCCCAGAATCTGTCTCTGTGGAAACCGTTTTATCCACATTGACACCCAAACAAGATTATCATACACCTGCACAAATCCTTCAAAACAAAATGGAACAATTTATTTTACAGAATGAAGATGTAAGTTCTTTGATAATAATATTAATAATAGTCGTAGGTGGACTTAGAAAATGGGGAAAGGAATTTGTTGTTGTTGTTGTTGGAAATAGGAGCGAATTAAGAGGCGAAAAAAAAAGACTGTTGAAAAAAGAGGAGATTTGGGTAGTAGTAAGAGGAGTGCCAAAGAGGAGTGAGAACGTACACACACAGGAGGATAAAAAAAACTGTTACCTTTTGTTGGTTTCGTTGAGAACAAAAGGGTGATGTTTTTATTCATGATGATTTTTTTTTTTGCAGAATGTCCTGTTGGCGCGCAAAGCTTATTGGTCCAGCATGCGTGCTTATGCAACACATACTGCTGCAGAAAAACATATTTTCCATGTTAGGAAACTTCATTTGGGTCATATGGCAAAGTCATTTGGATTACGTGAAGCACCATCGAATTTACAAGAAGCAAGTAAAGCCAAAAAGAAAAAAGAAGCCAAACAAGAAAGAATGCCTGGTAAAGTCAATAAGAAATTGAATCCAATGAAGAAACGAACCTATGATCAAGCAGATGAATTTGCTATTACAAGTGCTGCTAGTTTACCATCAGGTCCAACGACACGACAAAGGAATAAAAAGAAAAGAAAAACGACCTAAGAAAATTGATGGATACCCTGCTACTCTTCTATTTTTTTTTCGTTCCTTCCTCCAAATTTAACCTAGTACTTACTTATATGCATACATAATAATCATACATATACGTTCACTAACTCTAACTCTCTCTCTCTTAATTCCCATACTCACATCACACACATACACTTTCATCACACATTACATTACATAACATACATATTTGCACATGTACATATTTATAATCGTTAAAATTAGATCATTGCATAAAGTTGAAAGGATAAAAAAAAGTTTGATTATGATTGTTTTTGCTTCTTGCACGATTTTTTTTTTTGTTCTTTTTGCTTAGCACAAAAAAAAACTTTAAAAAAAAGAGTAAATACAGCATATTAAGAATAATAATAATAAAAAAGAAAGGAGGTTATCACCATGAAAGAGAAGGGGAATAATAATAAAGATAAAAGAAGAGGAGAAGTAGAGAGGAGTAAAATAGTAAAAAGAAGAGTAGAGAGGGGAGAATAATAATAGTAAACTATGTTCATCATTTTTTTTTGTGAGTGTGCTTGTTTGAAAAATGGTATATTATATGATACATTGGGAATGTTTGGTAAAAAAAGGGGGTTAAAGAAGAAGGGAAAAGGGGAAGAAGTGGAAGAGGAGGAGGAGATGATGATGAAGAAGAAGAAAAAGTTTTTATTTATTATTATTTCAAATATCAATTGGATTCATTCATGGTAACGGGGCGAGATAATTCATGATTCGAACAAGTGGCTTCTTCTACAATATCCGCTAAATGAACTGCAGGTGGGTTACTACTGGATTGTGCTGATAGCGTACGAGTCAGTAAACCCGCAGATGGATGAGGCGGACTTGATGATGGTGAAGCACACGATGATGACGAAGGAGATGGTCCAGCTGCCTGCGGCCGATCATCAGATTCATCTTCTTCATTCTCCGAATCATCTCGTCGCCAAAGGTTCGGATAGGATAATGGTCTTATCGAAGACCTTCGTTTATTTTGATGTTGTGAATGATGTTGATGATGTTGTGCCTTTTTTTCAGAAGATGAAAATGCCATTTTTAATTTATCAACAAAATTTGTTGCTGTATGACGACGCTGGTTATGTTGTTCTGAATTTCGACGAGAATTAGGTGTCGTTGTACTTGTTTGAATTGATTCCATCATGGCACGAGTCTGTTGTTCTTGATATTGACCTGTTTTTATATATATATATATATATATATTAATATATAAACTTCAAATGTGAATAAGGCTTATTCTCCATAATATGATTTTATACCACTTTTATCATTCTTCGAACCAGATGAAAATCATTCCTTCTCCCCTTTCTCAATTCTTTTTTTTTCTCTCTCTCCAATCCAATCCATCCTATCCTCCTCCCCCTCCTTTTTTTTTTCTAATAATCAAATAAAGCGTATATCTTTTTTTTTCTTTACCTGATGGCGACGACGGGTTTGACAGGATTCCCGACAGGTTTGAGGGTGAAAGCACAAGGGTGGTATCCAAGGGGTCCGGTGAATGATGTGATGATGATGTGGATTGTTGTGGTTGTGGAGGTTGTGAAGGATGATGGTGTTGTTCTTGTTCTTGCTGTTGTGAAGAAACTCCTAACTCTTGTTGATCTTCCATATCTATATCATTATCATGAACCATTTGATCTTGTTCTGAAGTTGTAGTGGTTATATTATTATTATCATGAACAACAACAGTCCCTGTTCTTGTATTTGATGTATTCGTTGTTGTAGCAGTAGTAGCAACAGGTTGCTGTTGTTGAGATGGATTTTCGGTAATTGAACAAGATGTAGGTTCTTCCACACTTGCTTCCAAATCAGAATAAGTACGACATAAAGGACACTGAAAGCCAGGATAGCTTTCCAAAAGGGGTCGTATGCATTTAAAGTGATAGCTATGGCAGCAAGGGGCCACGAATAATGCTTGGAAAGGAGCCATGGCGTAGAGACAAATGCAACATTCATCCACGGTAGAATTATCATGTCCGTGAACATCTTGTTCCTCCTTCTTTACAAATTGTGTAAATGCTGAAGAATTGATCAATGGTTGAGGTCGACGATTTAATTCAAATCTCATTTTGACGGCTCTATACATTTCTTCTACGCCACCTTGATAATCTACACCTAATTGGATAATATCACCATCATGGATTTCTACAGGTCGACTTTCTTGATTGGCAGCACTTAGACGACCATGATTGACAAATGTACCAGAAGATGATTTGGTATCTCTTATATAAAGCTATATAGAAAAAATAAAAATAAAAAAATCATGTGTTTAGTTGGAAAGTAACACAAAAAGAAACAAAAGACACAATCGTGTAACCTATCACGAAAATGAAGAAAAAAGTCCCTTTTTTTCACTTCTTTACCTTGCCATCGTCAGCATCAACCCATATTTCACAATGAGTTCGAGAAACAACTTTACTTTTGAAAGAAAGATGATTTGTTGTAATAGATCGATCTGTAAATCGTCCTATTTTGACAACTGTTCCACCTTTGAGTTCACGATCTACAATATCAAAGATCAGACTCCGTCGTGGATTATCAATACTTGGAACAATACGGACTTGCATGGAAACATTGCTTTCATTATTAGTGTTGGGTTGAACTGATTCGGATGATTTCGATTGTCGACGACCTAGTAGAGAAGCTGCATTCAAAGAACGTCGAAAAGAAGATGATGAGGTTGCTGTAGGTGCAGATGATTCTACACTGGTAGTATGGTGTTCAGGATATTGTGATGCCACTGCAAGGCAAATAAAATCAGCCATCAAGAAAATATAAGGATATATAGAATAATGATATAATAAAGGGAATATTCAAGAAAAAAAAAAAGGGGAAAAATGTTTTCTTTCTTTTATATGAATATATGAAAAAAAAAGAGACAACAAGTAAAGAGAGAAAAAGAAGAAAGAAAGAAAGAAGAGGAAGAAGAAGTAGAAGAAGGCTTGAGTTGTTTTGTATTTGTGTGTGTGAAGAAGAGTTATAATTGTTGAGATTTTGTAAAAAATGATATGTTATTAAAAATTGACGGGGATTGGAAAACAAGCATACACAAACACACACAACATTTCATCCTGCCAAGTATACTCACACCATTAATTCATATAGACATGTTCCCTCCTCTCCCCCAACAACAATAACAACAGCCCGTCACCCCCTTCCACTTCTTATTATTCTCCCAAATCAGGCTAATGTGCCAGAGGAGATGGGTTTTGGGGGACAAGAATATGATATATTCAAGAATAATAAGAGAGGAGAAAGCTTTTTTGGGGGGGAGAGGAAGAGAGAAAGAGAGAGATAGGTTTGTTACTGAATGTAGCAAACAGTGAGAGTGTGTGAATATATGCGTGTGTGATGATGATGATGATGTTGATTTATTTAATGATGATGAGGCAGTAATAATTATTTGAGGCGGTGCGTTTATTTGGGTTCTCATATAAAATACGTCACAGATAGGCTCACGCGATTCAATCCCGTTGTGGTACCACCCGTCAACAAAAGGGGAATTTACACATTCACATTGAAAAGGTTGTACTAAAACAACAAGTTGCTTTGGTGTGTGAATCTCTAATATATGATTTGTGCGAAGAAGAGAAAAAAAAAAGTTGATTTCCATCTATTAATTCACACACACAATCATGACTGACTGACTGGCTGACTGGATGATAAGCTTCGTGCTCTCCTTTTGAATACTCTTATTGCTATTGTTGTTGTGTTGCCTAATAATAATAATAATAATAATATTACTCCTCTTTTCTACCACTCACGTATCGTTCTATAGATTTTTCAAGACAATAATAATAGTAAAAACTGTTCCCCTTTCTTTTATGATTGTCAACTAACAACCGTCTTGTTTATTATTAGTATAATAATAATAATAATTATATAAATATATATTTGAACCAATGAGCCCCTGTTTATTATTTATTAGTAAAGAAAAAATATATATATATATGGATTTTTGCTCATATATAGATTTATATATAGATAGATACAAGCTTCCTCATCATCGCATCTCTTTAATAAGGTGTAAAAAAGCATCCTACTATTTTTATAATAATCAAATCACAGCTGCAAAAATCGGCTGATGAAACCCCATTCCCCTCCCAATTTTGGGAGTCACCCGATTTCTCACTTTTCGGATCAGCAGGGCTGAGACAGACATATAGTTATTAGTTATAATAGTTATAATTACCTTTTTATTTGGTCGTCAAATAAATAAATAAAAAGAGATGCAAGGAGGATATGCATGAGGGTGGCGTCAATCAACATGAAATCATCATCGTTTATTTTTACTCTTTTATTTATTTATTTATTTTTATTCTTCATTGTTGATTATTTGATAAATCATTCTTAATATAAGTGGCGTACACTTTTTTGTAGCTGTAGTCGTTACTTGTAAAAGAGGAGTACGAGAAAAGATCTTCGAATTTGGTTGATCCGGGGTCATTTTGATTTATGATTTATGATTTTCTTGGCTTTTTTTTTAAACAGATGATCCTATCCATATTCAATAAGATAAAAAAAAAAGAATCTCTGTTATTTAGGATATGTATCGGATTTGCGTCATAAATAGTCTATCGAATGCGTGGTACGTAAAGTTTTTAATAATAATAATAATAATAATAATAATAATAATAATAGGAAAGGTGGATCATTTTGCTAATAAATTCTACTATTATTACCATTATTTAGGATCTTCGCTTTCCCAAACGTGTTATAGAAGGATCTAACCTCACCAGAAAAGTTTTAAAACTTTTTAGGATAAATATATATATATATGATATGAAATGCAAGCCAAGAGAAACTTTATATGAAATGATGGTTTTGTATCTTCTATGATTACGATAAAATCTTTTTTAAGGAAGATGTAGCAGTCAATGTTAAAGAAGAATGGTATACATATAACGTGCCTTCACCAATTTATTGTTGTGATTTGTTTGTATGTTACACATCGATCAACGAAACTTGTTTAATAATATGATTTGATCCAACCATCATAAGTAATATTATTATTATTATTAGTAATAGTAGTAGTAGTAGTAGTAGTCGACTTGTTTGACTTTACTACCAATAACAAAAAATGATCAGATTTTTATAAACTTTCTCCTTAATTTCAATAAACTAAAACGCTGAGCAGAAACAAACAGTTTTCCATGTGCTTTTTGATGGATTTCAATGTGACACAGACAAAATGATCAAAAGAAAAAGCAGGAGAATTTTTTTTTTTTTTTTGGTTCCTTTTGAAACGTGGTGTCTTGTTGAAATAAAGGATTTACTGATATGATTTAATATATTATAGATAATATTAGTCAAAATGTTGTTCATGTAATAAATTGTATGGGTTTCTATCAAACTTTTGGTTAATTAAAAAAAATTTACAACTGTTGATCCATTCTTTCTTTTTTAGTTTCATAAATGAAATGACTAACTGTGTATCATTTTTCTATTGAACACTATAATATATTATTATTATTTATTAGGACAACTGATCTTTCGATATTCTCCATTATTCTTAGTATTAACGATCTTTATCATAAGGTGGATCGGATTCTATACGCAAAATACAGTCAATCGAAGCACGTTGTTGTTTTCGTTTCGTTATGACGGTTACATATTCTATTTTGACATATTATTTATACTGACTATATATAAGCAACATATTATTAGTATCATTATAAAATTATACATAAAACCCACTCGCAGCAGCAATATGCAGTTATTATTAGCCTCACTGTATAGCATATACTTATGTGTACACACGGTGATCGATACCGAAGAAGAAGAAGAGGAAGAAGAAAAAGAGCGGGAAGATCAATTTTGTTTGCTGCAGCACAATATATAAACAAAGGGAAAGGAAGGAGCTTGCATTTTACAACTATAATAGTGCGGCAGTACCGTCCTTTATTACCAATAAATACTAAAATAAAATATGTTTATATACATTCACGCATCAATTTTTATGTACGTACTATCCACTCATAAAGTGTTTCAAACCATGTAAGCGGTTTATGCAGAACACCTTCGAATAACAAATATACACTTTTTTTGATGCTACGGACATCCTATTGGAACGTCTAATGTAGTAATGCGTAGTAAAATACACAAACAATAACAACAGTGTAAATGATTTAGTTTATCATAATATGGACTTATTTGAATAAAAAGGTTTTTATCACATATTAATGGGATACTTCTGATCAATAAGTTTATTTATTTATTTATTTATCTATCTTTACAGCAAAATAATGCGCTTATCTATATAACTTTATGTTAAAGTTTTATATATATATATACATATCATTCACCATTCTATAACTGATCATTGCTAATAAGGTTTTAGTTTCTATGTTCATTTTTATTTACGTGAGCTAGAATATGTATATTATATTATATATCATTATCATTTGGTACGTACCAAAAAAAAAAAAAAATAGGAGAGATGAATTACATTGATTATTACGAGTAATATTTCTGGCCCAAAAAAAAAAAAAACTAAAATAATCATTAGAAGGATGTTGAGAGTATAATCTTATTGACATACTTGTGTCAATGCTAATAGTAGTAATAGTAATAGTCATCACACTCTGTATCTAATTATAAGGAATTGTCATTCCATAATATAGACAAAAAGTGTATGATGCTTAGTGAAATGATTGATCCATAATAATATTCTGTCACCCCTTGACAAGAGAGAAAATGCATAGGATCGATAATTAAAATTTCATAATGTTAGCAAACATCAAAATTTCATCAATATCCTCTACAACACGAACCACAGAGCTGCATAAAATACTCTAGTAGAATACCTCACTTTTTTTTTATTGCATGTAGACTATGTACAATTTTTTTTGTTTATTATTATATAGATATTATCTATCTTCTTTATTTAATAAATTGCTATTGTTCTTGGATTATATTTTCAACACAGCAGTATCGTCTTAAAACTTCAGCAAGAAGTTTGTGATTTGTTGGCTTGGTGAGATATCTGTAAATAATCAGAAAAAAGTAATTAAACGCGGATCGTGTTTATATACTATGTAATGCATAACAACCTTTTTTTTTTTTTTTTTTTTTTTTTTTTTGGGAACATGACATTTAAAAAAAAGATGTATAAAGCACTTACCCATTCATACCAGCTTTCATGCATAACTGACGTGCACTATCTTGAATATCAGCCGTAAGAGCACTGATCGGAAGAGGTTTATCTCTTTTTTCTCTTGCTTCAATTTTTCTGATCCTTTTTGTAGCCTCAACACCATCACACTATATTGAAAAAAAAAACATTAATAATCCATTTGATATCACACGCTTGTTGTTATCATTGATCAGAAACAGATAATGAGATAATAAGATAGTTGTCCAATTTACCTTGGGCATATGATGGTCAAAAAATGCCATTACAAAGTGATTTTGTGGGTGACAAGTCCATGCTTCTATTGCTTCAAGGCCATTATTGGCACATGTCACTTGGAAACCAAATCGTGTGGTTAATTGTTTATATAATAGCTTTTGGGCTACCGGATTATCTATAAGAGTGAAGAAGTTTACACCTTACATTAATATCCATTTCCCCTCGTGTTTGATTCTGGAATACTAAATAGTGATTATAGTATATACCTTCTGCAATTAAAATATGCATACTACTGAACCGTTCACGTTCTTCAGGAGTAATAAGTACTTCATTAGGATCGCTCGTTTTTCTGTTTTCTGAACTTTTACGAGATGGTATTCGTGGTCGTTGCAACGGTGATGTTATACGTGGTGATGAAATGGTTTGAGCAATAGTAAGTGAAGAAGTGGTTGTTTGTTTAAGCATATCAGTGATTGTTCGGAGTAAAGTCTTTCGACGCAATGGAACTGCAATGCGAACAACGAAATGATTTTTATTTTCTTTTTTAATAATAATGCCATTTTTGTTGCTGTTGTTTTTATTGTTTATTAATACGTCAGTAGGATCTTTATTAATATCTTGCACTTGTTGTTCTCTTGATTTTTGATCTGTTGTTGTTTTGACTCTCATGGCCGATGGTGGGTTGTTATTATTCCAGTGCTTGTTCGCAACAAGCATTTCCCCCATTTCACCTGTGGGGTAATGCAATACTAATACACATTGCGCACATTCTAACCATTGCTTGAATTGATCTATTCTTTCTGTAAATTCTGGATCAAGTGATAAATACAGCCCAATGACAATGATCTGGTAGTTTGTTGCATTACATCCGAACAACTTTTGAATGGTACATGCACCATCTACTATGGAGCTAGGTAATAAGTGTTGAACTAGAGCAATTGTGGATGGATATTTGTCTGCAACCAGAATACGCACTCCATTTACTTGCTCTGAAAGGCTACTGAGTAGCTCATCCCGACTACTCTTGGATTGTCCAATGGATGTGGGAATGGTTGCTTTGATGTTGAATAAAAAGGTCGATCCTTTCGACGATGTACTCTTGGCATCAATTTTCCCTTCCATAAGCTCTACTAGCTGAAGACAGATACTTAATCCTAATCCTGTACCACCATACTTGCGACTGCATAAATAACGAATAAGTTAAATATATTATAGTGCTTATTTCTTACTCATTTTGTATATCATTGATGTATAGAAAAATACTTACGTTGTACTTCCATCCACTTGAGAGAATGGAACAAAAAGAGATTTACGTTGTTCATCACTGATACCAATCCCTGAGTCTATCACCTCAAACAACAGCGATACGGCTTTATTCCCATTAGTATTCTGATTGGAATTCATTAATTCTTTTTCCACAGAACATCTAATCTTGATTTCTCCTTTATCTGTAAACTTGATTGCATTGCCTAATAAATTGATTATAATTCTAGATAATTATTTATATTGTAAGTCCTTTTCACATGAGAATTAACTGTAGTATACAATGGTTATATAGGGAACATCATTATTTTCTTATAATTGTTATTACATACTGTCTAAGACGGTTTGCATCAGCCATAACAACTGGAGGAACATCAGACGCAATCTCGTACGTAACGTTTAGTCGCTTTTGGATTGCCATGGCAATCAGCATTTCGATCACATCAGCAATAATATCTTCTACAACGACTTCTGATAAATCAAGTGAAACTTTTCCTGCTTGTAACTATTTTTATAATATATATATATATATGATGAAGGCATTTTAGATTTAAATCTATAATAATGATATATACACTACAGGAAAAGCATTTGTTTAAGCATCAAGTCTGGTAATTTCAGTAAATCGAAAACAAGTTCATTATCAGTTAATGGTGACACAAAATACCACTGGTAAACTCATTTTAAATGCTGAAATTGCCAGAATGAACGAAAACAAGCTCCTTTCTATATTGATCAACATGTTAATATAAATAAAAATATTATATACCTTTGAGAAATTGAGAAGATCGTCAATCAATCGTAATAACATCTCACATGATTCCTTTGCAGTTTTCACAAGATCGTGTTGCTCTGGATCCAAACTACCATATCCATTGAAAAACATTATTAGTTGGGTTTTAATCAACCAATGAATAAGCAAGAAATATTTGGTAATAATACTTTACTCTGTGCCAGCTAATAATGAAATCATGCCATAGAATCCAGCAAAAGGTGTACGGATCTCGTGACTCATATTGGCTAAAAACATTTCACGCAACCGTGTAGCTCGAATAGCTGCTTCTCTACTACGTCGAGCATCCTCTAAAGCTTGTTTTTGCATTTCAATCATTCTGTGATTTATGAGGAAGAAAAATTGATTTGCACGGAATAATATACGTTAAAGATTGCTTATCATTATTCATTCATCTTTATCCATGTATCATATATTCCTCCATAATGTTGTTTATTTTACCTCACATTTGCCATGGTAGCACGTTGAACGGATTTAAACAAGGATGCGTTGGTAGTAGATATACCCATTTGTTGACATAACAAACCTAATACTGTTACATGACGTTGCGTAAAAACACCAACAACGCCTTCAATAAGCAAACAACCCACCGTTCGGAACTTGTGTGTGATGGGCATGCAAATCACTGATTTTTCACCGGTGCGTTCAAACCAAGGTCCAACTGCAAATCGTGTGTCTTTTTTCACATTGTAAATAAAAATGCTTTCACCTGTATGAATGGTATGATTGATAATGTTGCTCGAGACCAGTTTTTCGGCATCATCTAATGGCTTGGGTGGGTCATAGGTAGTAACTGGTTCGTTCTGGCAGCCATACGCACAGACACCATATTTATCCTCCTTGAGAATAATAGCTCCACAATCTGCACCGCTGTTTTCAAAAATAATATCCAACATGGAGACTAATAACTTGTCAAACCTCACTTCTGATGAAATGACATGTGAACTCTTTAATATGGATGCCATATCAACCTATAATAAAGATATTAGTTATCATTTGTACAACATTCGTTTAAGAGGTTTATAGTATAATTAAGAAAGGTATAAAAACTTACAATATCAAGACATTGTAATGTTTGTTCTGTGGTTACTGGCGGTATATTCTCAGCCGTATATGGTTCGTTATTATTGACGGTAGTACTAATAACGGGTGAAGTGTTGCTAGAATCTTTTATCGTAGTAGTATCAGATGATATGTTGGTGTTTTTCCATGCATTTGGAGGTGTTTGGGTACCATAATAGGGTAATGTATCGGTTTGAACCCCAATATTATTGGGCTCGGCTTTAACATCATTCAGGATCTCTAGCAGCTCAGAATATTTGGTACTGACGTGCCTTGCCTTTCCATATGATCCATGCCCCATATATAGGTCAATGGACTACAAAAAACAAATATTACAATGAGTACACATGATGATGGTACCAAAAAAAAAAATTAATACTACCTTTTTTATAAAACAATAAGCAATGTTATCATATCCATTACGGTAATAAAATGCACCCGTGTATTCATGGATAACACAGAGTTCTATGTACCAACCACCTTCGCGTGCTTGATTCAACGCATCTTCATATAAACGACTGGCTTGCAAAATATCTGGAGAGGACCCATTGAATCCGGCAAGTTCAGCCTCGATAAGCATCCAATACATGGTATAATTAATTGGACTATTGACTACATACTCATGTAAAAGTTTTTGATTTTCTTGCACTTGTTTAAGATATGTTTCATTATTAGTAGTGTCTTGTCGACACTTTTCAATAAGTGCCAATGAGAAATAAAATAACATCATACGGGTATGTCTATATAGGTATAAAATAGAAAGTCATTTTTCATCATTCTGATCACCATCATAATACTAACTCTATCCCTTATCCTATATATATATAGTATAGTACAAAAGAATAAGTATAATGATACTCACCTATGACATGGATGACCATAGATTGTACTATAACATCGATAACCTACTTCTACCGCTGCATCCACATGTCCATATAATACGAGTGGTAACATCTTAAATGATTCGTACCAATTTAAATAAATTGGAGGATTGCTGCTCTGTTTAGAAATCTCAGTGGAATAATGTGCATCTCGAAATCCATCATCAGCATCAAAAACGTTTGGTGTATCAATATATGTTTGGCCTTGCAATGCTTTACAAGTACGTATAACACACATGATAAGACCGTTTGCCTCAATAGATGGAGACCATGAATGAATTTCTTGATACTTCTGCTCTGCATGGCGCAAAGTGTCTGCAATATGAGTGCCAGTATAAAATAAATGTTGGGATTCATTGCTTGCATTAAAACCAGAAAAAACAGGGTCACCCGCTGATAATGAATAACGTAAACCTTCTTGATAATAATGGAGAGCGCCTCGAAAATGATATTTCCAACTGATAAGAAATGATCCATATATACAGTAAGCAAATCCTTTTTCATGGGGTGTACCATATTTATCTGCCAACGCAATACCTATGGAACCTATTTTCTAATATGGTAGTTTAAGTTAGTCGTAATGATTTACTGTTTAAAAACAAGTATTATCCCAGTAGTATCTGTATTTTCTCTCTTGTTTTAATTATTCAGAATATAATAATACTTACTTCGGCAAAAGCATGTTTTTTACAGAAGACAACATATCCTAAACCAGTACCAATACTGGCAATGGATGCTGTACCAACCATACCACACGTAAATGCCAATTTCAAAATCCGGCATGTCCAGTAATGCAGTTCAAGCTTATAACCACCCCAATATGACATTAAAAGACTATATAAATTTGTTTTTGTTATTACTATTCCGAGCATATCATATGACAAATTGAAAGTGCTCTGATTGTATGTACTGTTTGATAAATATATACGAGTTATCATTGCGCAGCATCACCAGTAATGGTACTTACATCTCTTCCATGATACCGAGTAATCCAATAAAAGAAGGGTCATCAGAAACTGGTAATTGTAAAATGCGATCTATACCAAGGGTTTCAACTAGCTCTTCAATTTCATCATGCAAATTAATTAATCCTTCTCTACTAGTATCTATAAGAGATCGCTCTTGAGGGGAAATATCATCCAGACAATGATGAAGTATCTCGATTGCTTTTTTATGATTTTGCACACCGTAATAGTACCGTGCCTGAGCACGATAGGCAGGAACCCGATCACTTGGTGTACGTCCATGTTTAAATATAACGTTTACTAATTCTTCAGTCTTGTCATATTCCCCTACGGTCAAGCTAAGAGTAGCAGCATTGTTATAAAGCGTAATAGTGGTAGGATATTCATCATTATTCACCCATTGAGTTTCCAAATTTCCAAGTTGTAATGCACCCATATAATATGCAAACGCCATCTGGTGGGCACCAAAAGTTCTTCCTCTATTTCCAGCCTCAATAAGTGTTTGTCGATAGTGTTGTTTATCATCCATTACCAGTAGAAGATCAATACATTTTAGTAAATGGTCAGATACCAAAAAAATGTCGACCTCTTCCTCTATATTAATGACAATTATAAAAATTATTCAATTATTATTCAATACCTCGTACACACTACTGTTTGTTCTTTTTTTCTTTTTTAGGAAAGAAAAAAACGAACCTTCCATCATATATTGTGCGATTTTTAAATGCATTTTAGCACGCATAGTCGGATTAGCGAGTTCTGATGCGGCATATGAAATACGATCATGACTCCATTTGAATTCATCAACACCTATCGGCATAATATATCCTTCTTGTAACACAGCTTGTAAACCACTGATAGGATCATTGTTACTGGACGTGGATGATATTGTTGATTTGGCACTTGTTTGGCGATGGATGGGTTTGTGATCGGATGGTAACAAATTTTTACCATTATTGTTGCTCCATCTGTCATAGCGATCTTCATCGCCAGTCAATATGGATGTTGTTGTGCTATTATCGTCGTCATCGATCATGGTTGTACTTTCATCATCATCCAAATCTTCTCCATCGCAATCATCAAGTACCAAGTTCTTTATAGTGTTCCAAGTAAAAGAATCACCCACAAAAGACGCCCATTTAAGAATGGTACGACCTGCACGTGGGAGTTCTCGTAATCGACCCACCATGAACTCCAACTGTTGTACATCGTAAGTATCATTATCATCTAATATGGTGGCATCATTTACTTCTTGAAGATCGAAACTCCATTCATTTTTTTCCCAATCATAAAATATAAGCTTTTTACGTTCGAGTGTTTGTAATAATTGAGTAGCATAAAAGATATTGCCTCGTGTTCGGTTATATATAATTTCAGCAAGTGGTGTAATAGTTTCGCGGGGTCGATGGAGTGTGTCACAGATAAAGTCAATCAAAGGATTCATACCAAGGGCTTCAACACGAATCAAATGAATATCAGCAACTTGATTTCCAAGAACAAGTTTCTTGAATTTTTCGGTAACTTCTTGATCACGATATGACATGAAGATTAATAACTGAATTCGGGATGAGATGAGACTTTTCAAGAGCTCCAGCGATGGTTCATCTAAATAATAAGTATTATTGTCATTCTTTTCTATTAATCACCACAGGCTCGTATATTTATTTTGTGCATTTCACAATTTCGCTATTACAAACCTGCTTGATGTAAATCATCCAAAAACTGATTTATTGGGTCAATACCGCGTATATAAAAAATAACCATACGTTATATTATATAAAATAATGTCATTAATAATCTGTAATCAAATGCTTAAAATAAAAAACACAAAGCAAAGATCTTTTAAATCACCATTCTTTTGAATAATTACCAATGTCGTCATTCGCCAATGTGAAATAGCACGAAATATTTCAACATATAAGTTATGGAATCGCGTCCGCGCCTCATTATCATTCATCTTCTTTTCAGTAGTAGTAGATGATGCGTCTGTTCTGTTAATGCTACTATTCTTTGTTGTGTCTATCAACGTTTCTGTTGACATTTCTAATTGTAGTAGTGTCTTGAGTTCAGGTACAAAATCAGTCATAAGTGTGGTGCTTGAATATTGATCTCCAAGAGATACTTTAAAATGATCAAAAAATAGACGAATGTTATCTTTGGACTCGGATAATATTTGTTGCAATATATAAGATAACAACTTTGCCAATGCACTATATGGAACCTTGTTTCGACTGTCGAATTTCGAAGTAGCCATATACCTACAATATAAAATAAATCAAGTATCATTTTTCAATGAATTTCATAGATAGTAAACCCAATAAAATATTAGTACACAATATAGAGAATATCTGTATGCTACATACCCATTTTGTCGAGCAATTGGCTGTATTTCAGTAAATAAAGCTGATTTGCCTATAATAATAGATAATGAAAAAGTAAGTAACAATTCTTGTACTATGAATGATAACAATAAATAAATTTCAATCTTACCAATACCTCCAGGACCATAGACACCAACTATGGTAGTTGGTGATGTTTTTGAATTATTGAAAACTACTCTGTTATTCGCACTTATTGAGGTGTCACTTCCAATTAAGACACTACCAGTACAGTAACTTTTAGCTGTGGTCGATTTACATGTACCATTACTACCATTGGCGTAGCTGTCTGTTTCAGATAGTTCACTTCCTATGTCACTGACAGTTTCATCTGTTGCCGAAATATTTGTTTCGGTAACAGTGGGAAGTTTTGTTGTATGACTTCGAAGTCGGGTTGATTTGTAGGATCCTGCACATCGTTTAATAAAAAACGACATTTCTTGAAGAACGTCGTGTCGGCCATATATTATTTTTGGAAGTGTGAATACATAGGAAACATCATGCTGGGCCAAGGGGAAAAGTGGAATTATCTATTTTGTATATTTATAATATTTGAATAAATGATACTGTTTTCAAATGCTGTTTTACTATTTGTTCATCAAAACAAACCTCTGTAGTCAATTCTTCTTTTTGGGATATTAATAAGTTTAAACATTCATTCAAATCTATGTTATTATAAAATAAAGGATATATATTTATAAGTTGATGTGGCACTTTGGTTTGAACTTGCTTTTTTCTTATATATACCATATCTCACTCCATGAGCGCTTGTGTAACGATCATCAGGTGCCTAATGATATTCGATCATAAAAGTAAGATTCTATCCGAAAATCAGGAACTTTTTTTTATAATAAAAGAGTCTAAAATATATAATCCAATATACTTTGTTTGTCATTTTTTCAATGATACGAGAAAGAACTTGAGGAATTTCAAGTTGAAGTTCATGAACCAAAGGAAGTTTACGACTCAAAATTGCGTGTACGATTTCTAATGGTCCCCCATCAAAAGGGGTTCGTCCCGTTAATAACGTGAAAAACATGATGCCTAAAGAATATATGTCCGATCGATGATCTGGCGCATAAGTTGTACGACCGGTTTGTTCTGGACTCATATACATTAACCAGCTTTGAAGAAACTCTATTGATTCTCTATTATTCGTTGTCTTGCGCCAATTTTCTGTTGTTAAAAAACTTTTCAATTTGTAAAAAAAAAAAAAAAAAAAAAGAATGACGCGAGATAATTGTTATTAGGAATATAAAATAGACTACTCATTAATATCATTTATATAATAGCAAGATTGATCATTTGTATTATATAGGATGTTACAAACCTCTCCAATGATTTTGAGCCTGAGTCAAAGTTCCATAATTTGACAGGACCATCATCTTCACCGTTCCATTGGAATGCTATATATATATTTGTTAATAGTAAAAAGAATTAGAGATTAAATATGCTAAAAACACCAATAATATTTATTAACTGCTATTACATACCGCTTGGGCGTATTTCGCCATGAACGGCATTATGTTTATGGATATACTCTAAGCACGATAAACACTTGATTGCAAAGCGTAAAAAAGTGCCAAGGTCTTTATGCATCCTAATATTATCATATCCCAGCATATTGGATGCCATGATTTTATTTTGTCTTGAACAGTAATACTTCTGTCCATCATCAGAGTATATCGTAGCAGTTAAGCCGTTTGGAAAATTCAGGTACTCAATTGGTCGGACTATAGTTTTGAAAATGGGGATAGTAAGTTTCTAAATGATGACACTTCTCTCCTTCTGCCCCCTTTTTTACTCTTTGCAAAACTCACAAATCCCATTCTATTTTCCTTTTATTTTTACCAAGATATAAAGGGCCATCATTATATTGATATAATTTCTTCATTATGTAAAATTCGCGCTCGAGCCGTAATGAACTTGAGGAAACTTTTGCAACCACTGAACTTTTGTCTTTAATTCTAACACGACATTTTAAATGAAAATAGTTGATCATTTCAATTCATTCGATTAATTCCAATGTAATCTTCTATTAAAAATGAATCAAGCATTGCTTATAATTTACCTGTAGCCTGAAATTATTTCGACATTTTCATAATGGACTAAACCAGACGTCGTATTAATAAAATGGTATCCTCTTATATAAGGAAGATTTCCAAAAAACGCGCTATGTTGTGTGGGTGAATCAGTTGAAATGGAGATGCCAGATTCCGAGTTTGACATGGTAATAAAGAACAGAGAAGCTGTTTGTTTAAAAAAGATAGAATAATATAGAAAAGGGTGATAGGGAGAGAGGAAAAAATGAATAGTTTTATATCATAAACAGAAATAATAATAATAGTAAATGCCTATATCGAGGTTATGAACAGGTGAATACACTATCCACCGATCTATCCGTTGTCAAAGGAGGCTAAAGTATATATCCCAGAGGGAGTTAACGAGTGTGCATCATATTCTCATCTAACAAAAAGTATACAGCAAATAAACGAATAATCTCTGTATTATAAATGCATGTGGTAGTAAATATTCAACAACATCACCATCAATATTTGTATATATATATATTACAGACACAAAGTTCATTATAAATCATTAGTGAATGTTATAAGGTCAGTGTATTTTTATATAGCAAAATGAAATATTATTATGTCTATGCATGCATCTTCGGTGGCACGTAGTTACACTGACTGCAATTATGATGTTACCACCAATGTTCGATGTTCCCTTTTCAAGCAAATTTTCACAAATATATTGGATGACTTCATTTAATGGTACTAAGTAGGCAATTTCATTGTTCAAATATGTATTATTATTTTACCTATTTCCAGGATATTCCTTGAACTGACTTGTTTGAAAACGTCATAAAAGGTTTTTGTTAAAAAATAGGAGTGGGAAATTACTATTTTGTTCGATCTTGACGAAGACGAAACAGACCAAGATAAAATGGGCACATGCAGTAATTCAATGACAGCTATAGTTACTCCTTATAAATATAACATGTGGTTCACTGATAATATGCCAAAGAAACAGTATAAAGGGAAAAGGAAATTTTAGCTCGCAGTTTTTTTGTTTATCAATAATGGCAGTAACACAAAAATGAATATTATGAGGCAAAAGCACAAAAGAACAGATTAGATTGTTTTTAACATTTATCATTGTTAGTGATGAGAATTAGAAAGTGGGAAATTAATTCGAAAAATATAACACATCTATTGAATTGCTTCTTTTAATTTGCTATTACTTGTTACTGTTTCGGTATATATCTTTGTCAATTTTAAGGAAAATCTCGTTAATAATAATATTTTAGGTGTATATTCATAACAAAAACTTTCGAAAAGAAATACGTGTACAATAAAGAAAAATATGAAGAAGGAAAACAAAAGTAAATTGAAGAATGCTACAGCAATAGTGGACATACGGTACTGTCTCTATTTTTCGTTCGCAAAAAAAAAGAGAAACCTCTGCATACATCTTTGGAACTATCTAAACGCTAATATTTTACTCCTAGAAAACATGCTGGTATTACTAGTCGATCGTACTTTTTATTTGTTATACGTAATATCCAGGGATGGAAATTTACTTCCATCTCTATATATCATAGTAATGGGATAATATGGTTTATCATAAAGTCTAATGGTCTTATCAAATTATCTATTTTGTAATATTATACATAAAATGCATAAAAATTATATACACTATCCATATTTTGATTTGTAAAGGAATAACACTTTTAATTTAACAATATGTACGAAAAAAGTAATAATTGCGTATTTGAGATATTGTTGACATCTTTTACTTTCGCCGTAATTCGTAAATCAGTTAGTTTATCATATGTATGCGAGTCAAAAAGACTGCCGATCTTTAGTCTATTCTTTAAACTTACGTTTAACAGATCGACTACAGATTGTAGACGAGATTGAATTTCATTACTAGCTCTTTGAATGTATTTAATAAATACTTCGTGCCTAATCGGCTTTGAGACAAGTAGAAAATGAAAGTACGTAATATAATAGCTCATAAAACAACAATGTATCTATGTGCATCACATCTAGTACTAGTATATTTATTTATTTCCATATCACCAAATTCACAAAGCAAGGTAATTATCAAGTTTTATCATGTTATTAACGAGCAATTTAGTAACCAATCCAAAATGGACACAAATTTAAATAACTACAGAATACGTATCATATTATTATTTTCATAGTCAAAAATAAGGTACATTTCTATTAGAATTATTATGATTATATGTTGGTATAAATAAAGTTGATTAATAAAATGGGTCTACGAGCAAAAATAGTAATTTTCTTTTATTAAATTTATTATCATGATTCTTGAGCGGCACTTTCATTAGAGCAATATCGTCTTAAGATTTCTGCAAGAGCGTTATGATTTGTTGGTTTTGTGAGAAATCTGTATATGTTGTATGTTTTTTATTAGTAATAATTTACGCATTGCATATTGACAGATTTTTTGTTGAACAGCACTATAAAATTAAAAATCAACTTACCCATTCATTCCAGCATCTATGCATAATTTACGTGTACTACCTTGAATATCAGCCGTAAGGGCACTGATGGGTATAGGTTTTCTTTTTTCTTCGGTTTCAATTTTTCTGATTCGTTTGGTAGCCTCAACACCATCGCACTAGATAAAAAAAAAGGATCTCACTGTTAATAACTGACTTCGGCATACACTATGCGTATAATTAGAAATTAAATCACATAAGAAGGCTGCTTATGTTACCTTGGGCATATGATGGTCAAAAAATGCCATTACAAAATGGTTTTGTGGTTGATTAGTCCATACTTCAATTGCTTCAAGGCCATCATTAACACATGTGACTTGGAAGCCAAACCGCGTGGTAAGTTGTTTACATAAAAGTTTCTGGGCAACTGGATTGTCTGATAAAATTATATGAAACATAGATCAATATTGTGCTTTTGTCAATAATGTCATATTACCATATTAACAAAAGTAACAGTTACAATACCTTCAGCAATTAAAATATGCATCTTGCTAAATTGTTCACGTTCTTCAGGAGTAATAATCACTTCATTGGGATCGCGGGATTTTTTCTTTCCAAAGCCTTTATTTGGTGTCATTGGTAGTCGTCGCAAAGATAATGTTTGTTGTCGACCTGAAGAAATATTAGCAGGATGTATAGAAGGAGACATTTTTGTGTGCTGCAAAACATCAGTCAGTGTCCGAAGTAAAGTTTTTCGACGCAACGGAACTGAAATACGAACAACTATATGATGGTTTCCATTTTCTTCTTTGATAATATTGTCATAATCTCTTTTGGTTTTATTACTACTATGCTGTGCTTCTTTTTCTGTTATTTGATCTGTTATGGCTTTCATGGCTTGTTCGTTGTTATTCCAGTGTTTGTTGTCCATAAGCATTTCTCCCATTTCACCTGTGGGGTAATGCATTACTAATATACATTGTGCACGCTGTAAACATTTTTTGAACTGACCTATCCTCGTTATAAATTCTGGATCAAGCGATAAGTACAATCCAATAATAACGACCTGATAATCTGTTACATTACATTTAAATAATTCTTGAATAGAACAGACACCGTCTACTATGGAACCCGGTAATAAATGTTGAACCAGAGTGACAGTTGATGGATATTTATCTGCAACCAAAATACGTACACCATTAATCTGTTCTGAAAGGCCACTAAGAAGCTTATCGTGAATACTCTTGGGTTTCCCACTTGATATAGGAGTGGTTGTTTTTATGTTGAAGAAAAAAGTGGAACCTTTTGGTGAGGTGCTCTTGGCATTGATTTTACCCTCCATAAGCTCAACTAACTGGAGACATATGCTTAAACCTAAACCGGTACCTCCATACTTGCGGCTGTATAAATAATATGAATATTGGTTTTTTTTTTTCCTGTTCACTTTGTATTATACTGATGTAAAAAAAATACTTACGTTGTGCTGCCATCCACTTGAGAGAATGGAACAAAAAGAGATTTACGTTGTTCATCACTAATGCCAATCCCTGAGTCTATCACTTCAAACAAGAGTGATACACCATTCTCGTTAGCATTATGATTTGGACTCATTGATTCCTTTTCCACAGAACATCGAATCTTAATTTCCCCTTCATCTGTAAACTTGATTGCATTGCCTAATAAATTAATTATGATTCTATATAGTATACTGTAAGTTATTTTTGCAAGAGTATATTGTAGAAGATAAAGTATGTATTAACTATATATATTATTAATTGTGTTCCCACATACTGTCTAAGGCGGTTTTCATCTGCTATGACAACAGAGGGAACATCAGGTGCTATTTCATATGTAACGTTTAACCGTTTTTTAATAGCCATGGCAATCAGCATTTCCACTACATCTGCAATTACATCTTCAATAACAACTTTTGATAAATCGAGTGAAACTTTTCCAGCTTGTAACTATAGATAAAGATATATAAGTATCAAAAAATGGTGCTTTTATGGCCGATCTCTATAACAGTATAACAATATATGTATATAAATCACTGCTATTTATACACCACCTTTGAGAAATTGAGAAGATCGTCAATAAGTCTTAATAGCATCTCACACGATTCTTTTGCAGTCTTGACAAGGTCGCGTTGTTCCGGGTCTAATCTGTATTAATTAATATTAAGGCAATAGTTTAGTTTCAAAACTTATATTATTAATAATAGCAATAATAAATATAAATATTGGCGATGCTTTACTCAGTATCAGCTAATAATGTTATCATGCCATAAAACCCAGCAAATGGTGTACGAATCTCATGGCTCATGTTAGCTAAAAACATTTCACGCAATCTTGTAGCTCGAATAGCAGCTTCTTTACTACGTTGGGCCTCTTCCAAAGCTCTTCTTTGCATTTCAATCATTCTATTAAATGTTGAAGAAAGTCCTTTAAACAATTGAAACATTTTATCTTTTATCATAACTGAAACCTATGTGACTTAATTTACCTCACATTTGCCATGGTAGCACGTTGAACGGATTTAAACAAGGATGCGTTGGTGGTAGAAATACCCATTTGTTGACATAACAAACTCAATACCGTTACATGATGTTGCGTAAAAACACCAACTGCCCCTTCAATAAGCAAACAACCCACCGTTTGGAACTTATGTGTGATGGGCATACAAATTACTGATTTTTCACCGGTGCGTTCAAACCAAGGTCCAACTGCAAACCGTGTGTCTTTTTTCACATTGTAAATAAATATGCTTTCACCTGTATGAATGGTATGATTGATAATGTTGCTCGAGACCAACTTTTCGGCATCATCTAATGGCTTGGGTGGGTCATATGTAGCAACAGGTTCGTTCTGACAGCCATATGCACAGACACCATATTTATCCTCCTTGAGAATAATAGCTCCACAATCTGCACCGCTGTTTTCAAAAATAATATCCAACATGGAGACTAATAACTTGTCAAACCTCACTTCTGATGAAATGACATGCGAACTCTTTAATATGGATGCCATATCAACCTATAATAAAGATATTAGTTATCATTTTTACAACATTCGTTTAAGATTTTTATAGTACAGTTAAGATATAAAACGTACAATATCAAGACATTGTAATGTTTGTTCTGTTGTTACTGGTGGTATACTCTCGGCCGTATATGGCTCGTTATTATTGACGGTAGTACTAATAACGGGTGAAGTGTTGCTAGAATCTTTTATCGTAGTAGTATCAGATGGTTGTATGCTGACACTACTGTTCCACCCATTTGGAGGTGTGTGGCTGCCATAATAATATGGTAATGTATCTGTTTGCACTCCAGCATTATGGGGTTCCATTTTGGTATCGCTCAAATCGACTAACAGTTTAGAATATTTTGCGCTGACGTGCCTTGCTTTTCCATATGAGCCATGCCCCATGTACAGGTTGATGGACTAAAAGATAACCAATTATTACAATAAGAATAAATAATGATATTTGGAATGTTAAGCGTTCTTGTTTTTTTCTGTGTAATGGTGTATGATCTAGGTATAATTTAATAAATGATGATATTGAAAGCTAAAATTATTAATAGTATTACCTTTTTTATAAAGCAGTGAGCAATGTTATGGAACCCATTTCGATAATAAAAAGCACCTGTGTATTCGTGGAAAATACAGAGTTCTAGATTCCAATCACCTTCACGTGCTTGATCCAATGCTTTTTCATATAAACGACTGGCTTGTGAAATATTTGGAGGGGATCCATTGAATCCGACAAGCTCAGCCTCGATGAGTATCCAATACATTGCAAAATTTATAGGACTATTTACTGCGTATTCATGCATATGTTCTTGATTTTCTCTGACTTGCGAAAGATACTCTTCTTTTCGCGAAGGATCTTGTCGACATTTTTCAATCAATGCCAATGAAAAATAGAATAGCATCATGCGAGTATGTCTAGAAGGAAAATAAAAATGTAGTAAATTACTCTGTTCCTTCCCCAACAAAAATCTTCATATCAATCTTCCTCTTTATAATGATGACTAACTAAGCACTGAATAATTAAATAAATATGAACCTGTGACTTGGATGACCATGAAACGTGCGATAACATCGATAGCCCACTTCAAGTGCTGTATCAATATGCTCATATAAAACTAGTGGCACAAGCTTGAATGATTCATACCAATTCAACAAAAGTGCAGGATTGGAACTTTGTTTACAACTCTCAGTCAAGAAATGTCCATCCAAAAACCCATCGTCCCCATCAAATACATAAGGTGTATCAATATATGTTTGACCTTGTAATGCCTTGCAAGCACGTATGACACATACTACCAAACAATTTGGGTCGATCGATGAAGACCAAGAGCGAATTTCCTCATATCGTTCCTCCGCGTACTGTAATGTATCAGCGGTATGATGTCCATTGAAAAACATAAGCTGGCATGCGTTGCTTGAATTAAAAGCAGAAAAAATACGATCACCTGCTGCCAGAGAATAACGCAAACCTTCTCGGTAGTAATTGAGTGCTTCTCGATAATGGTGTTTCCACCAAATAAGAAAGGATGGGTATAAGCAATAAGCTAGTCCTTTTTCTTGAATTGTACCATGCTTATCTACCAATGCAACACCAATGGATCCCAATTTCTAATAGAAAAATGCAGTTGTTTTGTTAGTATCATTGTTATCACCAGTGATTTTTTCTTCTGTTTAAAACACATTCAAATATAGATATTATCTCGGTGGACACAATTAAATAAAAATACAGTACATACTTCTGCAAATGCATGTTTTTGACATAGAACTACATATCCTAGTCCAGCAAAAATACAAGCTGTTGAAGTGCTACCTACTGGACCGTGTGTAAATGATAATTTTAAAATTCGGCATGCCCAGTAATACATTTCAAATTGTCGTTCGTTCCAGTATGCCATTGTGAGCCTGTAAATAGTTATAGTAATGAATAAATATCCAGAGAACCCCAATATTTACTAACAAAAAAAAGCGGTATAATAGTTACAACTCTTCCATGACCCCCAATAATCCTATAAAAGATGGATCTTCGCACTTGGGTATTTGTAAAAGATGGTCTTTCCCAAGTGTTTCAACTAGAGCTTCGACTTCATTATGCAAACTAAACAATCCTTCTTCACTGGTATCCAGAAGAGATCGTTCATCAGGCGAAAGTTCGTCCATACATCGATACAGTGTTTCAGTTCCTTTCGCATGTTTCTGCATACCAAAACAATATCGCGCTTGAACACGATACGCATGGATCCGATCGCTTGGTGTACGTCCATGTTTAAAAATTATGTCTAATAATTCTTGGGTTTTATCATATTCTGCTACAGTCCAGCTAAGTGCAGCAGCATTATTGTGAAGAGCCAATGTGGTAATATATTCATTGTCATCCACCCATTGTGTTTCCAAATTTCCAAGTTGCAATGCGCACATATAATAGGCAAATGCCATCCGATGAGCACCAAATGCCCTTCCTTTATTTCCAGCGTCGATAAGCGTTTGTCGATATTGTTGATTATTATCCATTAATAATAGAAGGTCAACACACTTTAGTAAATGGTCAGATACTAAAAAGATGTCAACTTCTTTATCTATAATTGATTATAATAATATAATATTAACGATTGTCATTAAAATTAAATAAAAATTATATACATTTAAAAAACTCCTACAAACCTTCCATCATATATTGTGCAATTTTCAAATGCATTTTGGCATGCATAGTAGGATTAGCTAGTTCTGATGCAGCATGTGAAATACGATCGTGGCTCCATTTGAATTCATTAGTACCTATAGGTATTATATAGCCTTCTTGTAAGATAGCTTGCAATCCACTGATCAAATCGCTGCTACTGGGCATTGATATTGTTGGCGTGGCATTGGCGTTGCGCTGGAAGGATTTTTGTTTAGTATTTGATCGGTTTCGGGATAGATTGATGAAGTCTTTATTGCTGTTTTTGGGCCGCTCTATGTTGTTGTAATTATACTCATAACCATCATCGACTACTGTTTTATTTTCATAGTGAGATCCATTCTCGTCATTGTAATCCAGTATTAAGTTTTGTACTGTGTTCCAAGTGAAAGAATCACCAATAAAAGATGCCCATTTAAGGATTGCACGACCCGCGCGCGGAAGTTCTCGTAATCTTCCTACCATGAATTCCAACTGTTGTGTATCAAAAGTGTCGTTGTCATCTAGCATGGTGGCATCATTTATTTCTTGAAGGTTGAAATTCCATTCATTTTTTTTCCAGTCATAGAATATAAGTTTTTTACGTTCGAGTGTTTGTAATAATTGAGTAGCATAAAAGATATTGCCTCGAGTTCGGCTATATATAATTTCGGCAAGTGGTGTAATAGTTTCGCGGGGTCGATGGAGTGTGTCACAGATAAAGTCAATCAAAGGGTTCATACCAAGGGCTTCCACGCAAATTAAATGAGTATCTGCAACTTTATTTCCAATAACGTGATCGGTAAATTGTTTTGTAATCTCTTGATCACGGTATGACATAAATATTAATAACTGTACGCGAGCTGTAATAAGACTTTCCATGAGCTCCAATGATGGTTCATCTAAAAATGAATTATACAATTTTTGTACTTTATTATTTGCTAGCTTTTCTTTTCACTTGACGTAATCTTAATATTCAGTTATTGTATATACCTGCTTGGTGAAGATCATCCAGAAACTTTAATAATGGGTTGGCAATATGTACATAATAAAGGAAGCATTTATGATATGTAATTTGTTAATGAAGTTTCATACCTTAAGTGCAAATAAATAAAATAAAAAATGTCCTATTTAATATTACCAATGTCGTCATTCGCCAATGTGTAATAGCACGGAATATTTCGACATATACATTATGAAAGCGTGTTCTTGCTTCCATATCTTCCGTATTTTTATAAGTAGAAGAGGAGGAGGATAACGGTGACGGGCCATTACCATTTTTATCGTTATTAGTATTTGTTGTTGCTTTTTCTGGCGTTGTTTCTAACTGCAATAGTGTCTTGAGTTCAGGAATAATATCAGTCATAAGAGCAATGTTTGAATACAGACTTCCAAGGGATACTTTAAGATGTTCATAAAATAAACGAATGTCGTCTTTAGATTCGGAAAGTATTTGTTGCAATATATGAGATAGCACCTTTGCCAGTGCACTGTATGGCACTTTGTTTCGACTGTCAAATTTTGAAAATGCTACATATCTATAATAATTAACATAGTCAATTGTTAGCAAATGTATATTGATAATATTTATTTATAATGTTACAATAGTTTTTATATATAAATAATGGTTTTATACCCATTTTGTCGAGCCGTTGGTTGTATTTCTGTAAACAATGTTGATTTGCCTAGTAAATAGGAGGTAAATATTACAATATGAAGTTAGTTGTTATAAATATATTATGACACTGCGTAAAGATGAAAATTGTTATTACCAATGCCTCCAGGGCCATAGACACCAACAATGGTTACTGATGATGATTTGGAATTGCTATTTAAAGCTATTCTGCTATTGGCGCTTGTTGAGGTTCCACTTTCAATAAAGTCATCACCACTACCATTCAAGTAGCTATTCGTATCAGAGAAATCACTAGTTATATCATTGACAGATCTAACAGAACCTTCTTCTGTTGAGCTGTTTGTTTCTAAAATAGTAGGTGTTTTTCCAGTTCGGCTACGAGTTCGAGAAGATTGATATAATCCTGCACACCGTTTAATAAAGTAGGACATTTTTTGAAGCACATCATCTCGACCGTATATTATTTTTGGAAGCGTAAATACAGATGCAATATCTTGTTGAGCTAAAGGAAAGGATGGAATAAACTACATTGATTTTCAAGTAAATAAATAATCCCGCTGTTTCAAAAGGTCATTGTTGTTGCTAACCAAGATTTACCTTTACACTAGGATTTTCTTTATGAGACATTAATAGGTTCAGGCACTCATTTAAATCTATTTTGTTTTATATGTAAAATTAATATGTGCCCATGTAGATATCATACAAGATATTAGCCAGCTGAAATTATTTTTTCGGCTCCATTATTTTTTATACATACCATGTCTAACTCCATGAGCGCTTGTATAACGATTATCGGGTGCCTGATGATAATATTGGATTATAAAAGCTAAGAATTCAGTCGGAAAATAAAAGGGTAACTACGAATAAATAAATCTGAGCGGCTCACCTTATTTGTCATTTTTTCAATGATATGCGAAAGAATTTTAGGTGCTTCTGGTTGCAGCTCGTGAACCAAAGGAAGTTTTCGGCTTAAGATTGCATGAAGAATTTCTAATGGTGCACCATCAAAAGGGTTTCTTCCTGTCAATAAGGTAAAAAACATGACACCTAATGAATAAATATCGGACCGATGGTCTGGAGCATACGTAGTTCGGCCAGTTTGCTCAGGACTCATATACATTAACCAGCTTTGTAGGGATTCCACTGATTCTCTATTATTCGTTGTTTTTCTCCAGTTTTCTGTGGTTAAGAAACTTTTCAATTTGTAAATATAAAAAAAATAGATAAATTTAAATTATCACAATAAGATCACATCTTAGAAACTAAAGTTGACTACCTATAATAATATAAACACTACATACCTCTCCAATGATTTTGTACCAGAGTCAAAATTCCATAATTTAACAGGACCATCTTCTTCTCCATTCCATTGGAATGCTGTATATATATATGTTAGTAGTAAAAATAATTAGAGATGAAAAATACAATATGCTCAACGATGGTTATTACGTACCACTTGGGCGTATCTCGCCATGAACGACATTATGTTTGTGAATATACTCTAAACACGATAAACACTTGATTGCAAAACGTAAAAAGGTACCGAGGTCTCTATGCATACCGAAACCATTGCATCTAATCTGATTGGGTTCATTTTTATTTTTCTTTGTACAGTAATAGTCTTGACCATCATCAGTATAAACTGCAACAGCAAGACCACTTGAAAAATTTAGATATTCTAATGGTCGGACTGAGAAACATTGCATAATTAGCTTAGGGTACACCTCCTTTTTTTTGCCTTGATTGCTTACCAAGATATGAGGGACCTTCATTGTATTGATATAATTTTTTCATAATATAAAACTCTCGTTCGAGTCGCAGAGAACTCGAAGAAACTTTTGCAACAACCAAGCTCTTATTTTTAATTCTATGAATGTAATCATGTTACGATCATTCCATTTCGTGTACATGTAATGGTTTAATGGAGTGGATCTGAATTACTTTGGCTATATTACCTGTATCCTGAAATTACTTCAACATTTTCATAATGGGTCAAACTGGACGGCGGTTTAGTAAAATGATAACCCTTTATGTATGGTAAATTTCCAGAAAACATGTTGTGCAATGTCGTTGATCCCGTTGTAATGGAAATACTGGATTCTGAGATTGACATGACAGAACGAGTGATCCCGATCTAATGTTTGTAAAAAAAAAAAAAAGGTCTAATAATAAAATGGAAAAGTGAAAGAGAGCTCGTGTGGATAAATGGATCACACGTTTGTACATATGAGGAAACTTCTGTAAACATGATACAGGTTGTCAAAGGAGGATATGCACGTTAGATGCCATGCATACACATTGTTCTGATGTAACAATCGAGTGGGTAGTATTACTGAGAAAGTAAAAGATTTCAATATCCAATAATTATCATCTACCAATATTAATGTCATTAATACATCCTTAGAAACATCTCGCATAAAAAGCGATGATGATGAATAGGTACTTTGAATGTTACAATCAAAATATACATTTTTTCGTACATGATTTTACGGTTTACTCGCCTCATGATATTTATTTATTTCGATAATCATCACTGTCCCGATATGTATATTTATTTGTTGGCATGTGTCTATGATTTGCATGCAGCTCGATTTATTTTATTACACTTGCAGTGATTCTCTAAATGTCTGCTGCTTCCGTATACGACTATATCATGCAAGTATAAGATTTCTGGAGGCTATATAATAAACTAACAATAAAACAATTAAAGATATGCTTTCTTCATGCAGATTTTCATTTTTTACAACGTTTTTACTGCTGTACATAAGTATCAAATACAGACAATAACTAAACTATATACATTAAAAAAACTGAACAATTTGTGGCGAAATGGTTCTCTGGATCAACCAGATGGCAATATTGTCACAAATGTTTTCATCAAAATTAAGGGGAGCTTGAAGGAAGAGATCGAACTAATTTCAGCGGACTTTAAAATTGCTTTTACTGAAACGAAAAACTTACGGCGGTAAATAAAAAAAAAATGATGGAAACGTGGTATTCATCGCATTTCGATCATTTACTCCTTAACATGATGATATGGCTATGTATCTTTTTTGTTGATAAATCCGACAGAATATGTGACACCTTGAAATCACTTTTTTATTTTGTATAAAAACGCGTTGCTTGTAGTGGAGGTGTATACGTACCTATTGCTATCATTAACGATTAAAAATCATTGTATTCCATAGTTTCGGGCGTTGCTCCTGATGAACTTTATGATGATGTCATGCCTACAATAATAAAAATGGGATGCACGGACTCCTTTTTTACTTGCATCGTAAGTGGCTATTTTAACGTTTTTGACATGTATAGAAGTATACTGATATCATGACCATGATGTCACATATGCAATCCCAAAAAAAAAAGACTGTTAGGCAGCAGTCTGGAAATTTGTATGTGGTGTTAACAATTAATGTCACAAAAAATCGATATCACACTATATTACTTGATTTTGAACGTAAATACCTATTGCGTATTATACTACTACTAGAAGTGAATAGAGGTTTTAGTATATAAAATAATAGGATTAACAAATTGATTTTATTAAATAATATTTTTCTTCCAATCCTATAAATAATTAGTAAAGCATGTGTTCATTTACATTTTAAAAAAAAATTGTTAATACTTATGTCATGTTGATTTAAGTTACTATAAAAGAAAATTTATGAGTTAGATAGAGCAATACTCTTTATTGGTAGTATTCATTATCAACTTGATCAATTCACTTCAAAAGCCTATATAATAGATATTGGAGGTTATAAACGTGGCAGTTAAGTTTCATATTTTTACATGAGATTGTTGCTGAATCTATAGAAGAAAGCAGCACCACAACATTCCATAATAAATAAATGTAGATCATTTTGAGTCTAATGTTTTTTTAGCAGATGTATATCAGTATTTTTTGATGTGCTGTGTTTATAATAAACTTTGACCTTACTTTATTTTATACATACAACAGGAAAGAAAAAAGACACCTTACTGTACCAATGAATGACACTGACCACTATTAAAATGGAATACTTTATTTCTAATTTTGGAAATGCTGTCTAAATAATATTGCAATTGAGAAAAAATGAAAACTGTAGGAAAAACCTATGATTTGCTTGAGTGGTGAGGTAATACAAATATGTAATAGAATTGCAGGGTGGAAATTTTTGATCCATAAAAGTTATGCGTGTCTATTACTGTGACACTGGTGGTGGGAAGAAACAATGCATTAGCATAATGCTGATACTTGTAATTCACACATCATGTACCTGGACCTTATGATTTAGATTAGAACGGTGATAAGCAGAGTTTTTTTTTAGAAATAATAGATATACGTATAATAAGAAAGGACTATTATAACTAAATATACAGAGGGCCTTGTTTTTTATTATATTATAATCAAATGTCATGATAATTTATATTGTAGCTAAACACTGTGATGATGGTGAGAACATTTCATATGAATGTGATTGAAAAATATTTTATTTTCCATAGCAGATGCTCATATTTAAAATAACTGTATCATCTATTATACACAGATGCTCTATTACTAACTTATCAATAACGAATGTTTCAGTATCTGAAGTTTTATTAAATGTCTTTTAAAGAAACATTTGAAGCTCTAACATTTGACAGGCAAAATAAACACGGTGCTACTATTTCTTCGTATAAAAGGTGTTTCGCTTCCTCGATGAGTATATATATTTTAATTTCTTTTCCTCCTTTTGCGTTAAATATAAATCATTGATCCAACCGTTTGATTGTAACTTTATCAATATTATATTAATGAATTAATCAATATGAGATAGCGTTTACTATTGATGCTTTGATTTCCCTTACACAAAGTATGTCCCAAAAGAAATAAGATTTGCACGTATTATTGGCTACATATTTGTAGCAGTTTACACACACATACATCATAGTTACATTTCATATGTCTATTCACCATCAATGTAAAATAGAAACTGAACTTTTTTTATTATATGAAGTTCTATATTCCCATCAGAAAAAGTTAATTCACATACACACAAACAGTCAATAAAGTTGTATTATTGCGTCACATGATGGATACATTTTTATGCTGAATCCATCATATATATATATGATAATGAGTGGTTATCTTCTATATTATCATAATAACAAAAAATAACCATTACCGATATGTCGGATTGCTGTGTTACAGAGAAGTACAGGAAAAAACAATCAAGGATCATGTGTGATGATGCTCTGTAAAGATTCGTTTTTGCATAACATCTTTTACAATTAGCTTCTTTTTCCCAAGTTTACCACAAAAAGCAAGACTGCATATTATCATGTCTACACAGTCTAACAACAATCTTAACCGTACAACAAATGACATTACTGAAAATGTGAATATCAGCAATTACGATACTAGAATACCTTATCAGCAACAGAAAAAAAATAAAAAGTTTTCACGATTCTTATCAACAATTCCAACAACTACAGAGGAAAAAAAATCGTTCGTTAAAAAACGACACACCGTCTTTTCAACCATATCAAAAGGTATATCTAAAAAACTGCTACAGGCTATTATATTACCATCCAGTGACCATACAGCAGAGCGAGATTCTGATCACCACCAACAAGATCAAAGAAGACGTGGTGCAACGGCAGTATCTCTTCATACTGAGATGACAAGGCAGCAACAAATGTGGGAAGTTGATCACCCATATCCCGCACAGACACACAAAAGAATCCAACAATCTCACTTTCCACTAATTTTGCCGTATGACATTTTATACTTAATATTTGACAAGCTTGAATTTCGAGACCTTTTACGGTGTGCCACAGTAAGTCCAGAATGGCGTAATTTTGTGATCGAATGGCCTGAATTTTGGTGCCGACTTTCCATTGAAACGCCGTATAATAATGCTGGTAAAACGGCATCAGATGCGTTGAAACATGGGAAAATTAAAGAGTTTCGACTGGCTGGCCCTATGCAAATTGATTTACTACGAGATATATTGGCGTTTCTTTCGTGTATGAAGGATCACTATATTGAAAATCTTTGTAAGTTATTTATTCATTTCTTTTACTGTATATGGTATTCCATAAAAATGTATTATTATAATTTTAATATATATGGTGTATATAATATAATGATAAAACCCCGAAAGGAGTAATTGTGTTTATAATCAAATGCACAGTATAACAATGCCATCTTATTTACAATTCTAATATATATAACTTTATATATTCAAGATTTTATAAATATGACTATAAAAGACAATGACATTCCTTTGTTTGTACGTGTGTTACAACGTCCTGTAAAACTGGTGGAATTTATCGATTGTCATTTATCCAAAAATCAAGTCATTGATCCGATCGTGTCCTCATGTTTACATGTTACACATGTGGCGTTTTCACAAACTGATGTTGCTCCAGTGGTTTATAATGTGAAACGGCCCACACGAGCACAAAGTCTTCTTCTATTACCCAACGTACAATACCCTTGGTTGACATATCTAAAATTATCTTTTGAGTACCAACATCGACTTTATGAACCTGAAGTTCCAACAGCTCGGTTGTCTGGAATTATCCGTAAATCCCCAAATCTGGTCCATTTATTTCTTGATTCTGGAGGTTCTGTCCATCAAGGTCACTGTATCCGTCAAGCAATCAAGTATTGTCCAAAACTCCAAAACTTGATTGTGAGTGATCGAGCGACTATGCCTACTACGGTTTTGAGCAACATTACAAATAATGAAATTTTCCCTCCTACTACAACAGAAACAGTGTCTACTAATACAACAGCAGCTACAACAACTAGTACAAATTGTACTACCATGTCCTCGTCATCGTTGTTGGACCAACAGGAATTAATGACAACCACAACAAAAAACACCCATATCAGTGCTACGTCACCAGGAGGAGAAGGGCTTCGTCGGTTTGTACTTACAGGCGGAAATATTCGACATGAGCGCGATGATATTATTTCTGTATTTAACAAGGCTTATAAAACGATTCAATTATTATACCTTCATTATGGATATGGGTTTACCGGACCCAGCGCCTTGTATAAACTTGCTCGTCAAGATGAAGTTCTTTCACATTTGCGAGAAATACGTTTATCGACGGAACATATTATTAGTATGTCCAGCTCTGAACCACCTTTTGCCAAAGCCATGGCTGCTCTGCTGCGTCGGTGCCCGAGTTTGGAGGTACTCATATTTATTGACACGTTCAGTCCCAGAGTTACACCAGAACACTATATATACATGGACGATGAAATATTAATGACCCTTGCTGAATATTGTTCTCATCTCACTTATCTACGTTGTGTTGGGCCACGTTGGTATAGTTCAAAAGTATTACTTGATTTTGCTACTCGCATTGGTAGTAAAAAGATTGATAGTAAACTTTATTACTTGGAAATGGATATGGAAAGGAAAATTATATTACCGCTGATCAAAAAGGTTCAATCGATCCGACATTTGCATGTTCGAAAGGACACCGATCATCTTGAAAAGCCGATGTTGATAGCTGAAAAGAAAGTAGCACAACAGATTTTACAGGAAAGAGATGGTTCATTGATTCTAATAGTTTAGTCTGTCACCTTGTTGTTGCGCACTGTAATCATTCTACTTTATCCAATGATATTTACTAGTATAAACACAATCTTTCCCCCCAAAATATTTCTTATATTAATTTCATATACCTTTTCATATACAATTTTATACATGTCATATTTTTTCTTATCAAATAATCATCAGATTAAACATCGTTCTCAAAAAAGAACCACTCATGTTTTTTGATCCCGCTTAAAAATTTATTTTTTAAACTTTGGAGCGGCGCAGTAATGATGAAAGATCTGCATTATGAATTGAGCGAGAGTTTTTAAAAAAAAAATTTGGGGTCTAAGTGGAAATGAAAAAAGGCTTATTATAAATAACCTGGAGTGAAAAAGGATAAGAAAAAAATAAGTGGGTTTTTGGTAGGACAAAATAAGTCGTACTGGTTATAATATAAAAAAAAAGTGGATCTATATATTATTATGGTGTGTTTGCCTATCTCCAACAACAAATATCTCTTTTAATTGGACATCATCTTGAGGCTTTTCTTGTCAAAAATCAAAAAGATATAAAGAGTATATTCATCCTCCAAGAGTTTTATACATAGCACTTCTAATAAATAGAGGCGGAGAATGCCGGAGTATTTGGGATTCATGGTTGCAGTTTTCCATATGACCCCTAAATATTTTATTATAAGAAAAAGTTGTAGCCTACCAACAGAGAGTATTCATTGTTGGTGATAGGAAGCGAAAGTAATGGGGAGCTCTTGCGTTTAATTATGAGTATACTGTAATGGGGTGATTATCCCAAAATAGAAAAAGATCCCCGAGGAACAAAGACCTATGATAATATTATAACATACAACAGCAAAAAAAGAGTGAGTTATATAAGTGATGTTAATATTATAACCTTACGTGACGGAATGACTTGACAAAACAACCAAAAATTAAATATCCTGATCTTTATTAAGAAACAACGTGGGAATAGAAAACGCGTGCGTCAACTAATTCCCATTTATCCATGTAGCAGGTTTTTTTTTTATATAGAAGATCCCTAATCCACATACTTGTTTTTAAAAGAAACGTTACCTCAGGAAAGTTGCTCTTTTAATCAATAAATTGACACAAAAGAATATGAAAGCGTTTTTATTTTAAGCCACTTAGTAATAATCTTGATGAAAAATAATAATACTGATCGGGATTGAAGTTTGTATGTTACATGAATAACACCAACTCAATATTCATATAACACAATATAATGTAATAATTATTTGAAGTGCTGGATCTGAGAACAATTTTTCTGGGTACTTTGTACAACATGTGAATACCGTCAAATCTTACCGTTGAACAACATTATTGCTCGATAACTTTTTTGATATATTGTGACAATATGTCTAATACGTACGACATTTATTTGTCTTTCTTCTTTTCTTCTTTCTCTTTTTTTCTTTTTCGATACTGTTCCTTTTTTTTTGCAAAGCAAAAAAGAAATGGATTCAGGCTTGACATTTCGAGCCTTGGAACGTCATTGTTATGGAGATGGCAACTGTCATTGTGATTGGCGCATCAGTCTTCGGGATTGTACAGAAAGTACAATCATGTGGCATGTCAATTTATGGAACATTATTCTTTCAGCATTAGCCATTGTCATTGGTAACGTAGTGCTGTCCAAATGAATATTTTTTTTTTCGAGATCAGAATGATTTTCGGTTACTGACTTGATTTGGCCAACGATTATTTAGGAAGTGTATTATTATTTTATCGTGTTTTTATAAAGGGACATTCAATATGGAGTCATCCAGGTATATCACGGGGGTTAATGCGGCCCACACCGATCGACAGTATGATTTTACTATTTACCATCTTTAATTCTCGTAAGCAATATTTATTTTGTATCAACATTCGATCTAGTATATCATTCCATATAAATAACCACATGTAGAATGTTAATTATTGCAGTTCGAATGGTCACCAGTATCATCTTGGTGGTAGATGTTTCACCCGATAATATGCTTATGAGATCATGTAAGTTGGAGATAGTAATTAGTAGCTGATATACAGTAATAGTAGAATTACTAACAACTTGAATTTCAATGAAATAGTTATGTTTGAATTTCCATGGATATTTGGCCTATCTGGTCTTTTGTTTTATTTCATTGGTATTTCACAAGCCATTGGTCAGGTAATAATAATAACACAAAGGATCTTTAAAATCTCGATTTTTTTTGTGTGTGTACGTATGACTGACTCGATTTTATTATATTTTATTATATTATTATATTATTTTCGTGCAACGACCATCGATAATATTTGTCATATTTTTTTGAATATGTTCGGATTTATTGTTATAGAGCTCTACCGCTTCGGGCTGGCTCCCATCAGCACTCGTTATCGACGTATTTGGATTCTCAGCAGTGATTGTTCCTTTTCTTTGTAGTTGGGCATTTACATTAACATTAGGTGCCCTTGCGAAAACCGACCTTGACATGGCCGAATTGATCATGAGCATCAATTATGGTCTTTGGGCTTTATGGACTGGTGGTACAGGGACAATTATTTTTATCGCTGGACTTAAACTGGTGCGAATTTTAAAAGCACATCACAAAAGAAACCGAGGCTCCTCAAGTTATGCAGCTATTAAAGCTGGTATCTTTAAAATTCGAATGATGGCTTCCATTTTGGCTATATGTTTATGGAGTTTTGCGACAGTATTGCTTGTATATGCCATATTACGTTATGAGATTATGAGAACAGTACCAGCGAGTATTCTTATCGGTGTCCTTTGGAATTTTATGGCCGTTGTCACCACCATATTATCGTTTCTCTTAGTTATCTTTGAGTAAGTAGTAGTAATAATTTTAATTAGATGTATATATACATAGAGCACCATGAACCAGCGTTAGTAATAAGCTAACCATTGAATATTTAATATAGTCCTAAAAAGGGTCCTAATGCTGCTTTGAAATCACGATCACGATCAGGAGGAGAAGAAACTAATACCCAAGAATACACCGGCGCTGGATCGACGACACGACCTGATCGAAAACTTCACGATTCGTCCCTCATGGCAACAGAATCTAAATTAGGTGATAACGATGCCATTTTAAATGCACTCAAAGTACCTTATGGTCAAACTCTTGCTAGTAGTGATTCTAAAACAGAAATTCAACAAGGAGGCAATGAAAAATCTAGTAAAAAGCTTTTCTCTACTGGAAAAGCAACAAAGAAATGGAGTGAATCCACTTCCTCTTTTTCGTCCAATATGGAATTGACTTCTTATGAAGGTCCTCGATAATCCAAAAAAAAAGAAAGAAAACCCCTACCAACAATATATAATTTTACAATTAGATTGTGTGTATATTATTTTATTATGTATATGTAAATGTTTTAGATTATTTGACATATTTTATTTTTGATTTTGTATACCTTTCTACTTGTAATTAGCTACTCCATTTTTTTTTACTAGTAATCACCCCAAACGTAACCCCACACTTGTGAAAATCACTTCATCTCTCTCTCTCACACGCACCTCCTTCTTTCTTCCTCCGCCTTTATTAACCATCACTTCTTCTATCATCTAGTGATTATGCTATTTTGAGTGCTTTATTATACTTTTTTTTTCATATATTATTTAATTACTACTATATACCATCACTTACCATTTTTATGGATTTGCTCATGTTTCTAATATCAATCTACTTTTTCTTGTGCAATTTCATTTTATTTTGTAATGTGTCATTAGTAGTATATATGCTATATTGTTATCTTTATTCACATGGATGATAATCATTAATATTATATACCTTCTTTTTTTGTTCATTGGCAATTCTATATGCATGTATAAATTGCTTACAAATATTGATTATTTATACCAGCTGTCAATGCTATCAAATCCTTTTCCATTTTTTCCCCACCCTGTATAATCCATGTTAATATACCGGGCGGAAATTCCAATCAATTTAGTTATCAACCTTGTGTCACAGAAACATACGAGTAAACATATATTCAAGCAATAATACATTTACAACATCAATTACTTTTTTTTTTTGGCTTTCTCAAAGAAAAACCAAGAAAATAATAATAAAAACTATCATATGTCAATTTCCCATCAATCAATCGGATGCTTCCAAAGATAACCTTAGCTTTACGTATCCTATCTTGTCTCTCTCCCTCCCTTCTCTTTCTTTTACTCTTTCTTTCATTTATCTTTTTATTTATTTTTCATAGTATTTGATTATTATTCTTCACATCTTCAAGCTATTCAATATATACATTCTTATATATTTTTAATAATGACTTTAATTAAACATTCTCGTGCGAACAACACTATAACATTATTATCCTCCTCTAATGGTGATATAAATACCTCCTCCAGAAAGCATTACCAAACGACGTGTAGCAGCAGTAGTAGTAATAGCAAACATATCGGAACCTCTACTCACGTATACAATAATAATAATACATCACCATTTGATACAACAGTAGACCCGCATATACAACAGCGGCAAGAAGCATCTCCATTAAATTATTCAACAAGAGATACCTCTGTTGTTTTTCGATCTTCTATTTCAACCAATAACGACGATTTTCATCGATCGGTTTATAAACAACTTGATAATAATAAACAACATCGTAATATACATACCGCTTTCAAATTTTACAGACGCATGGTAAAATTCATATCACCAAACCAACACCATCACTCTGGACGTGGTCGTGGTTCTACTTCAACAACAAAACGAGTAGCAAAAAACAAAACCAGCGTACCTACATTAGTCATTACGAATCACCAACAGCAACAACGCCATCGCCGTCGTCATCGACCGCAACAAGATCATACGACACCCCGTGATGGATTTCATCACCGCTTACCATACGATGTAGTGTGTCAAATATTTAACAATCTCGAGCTACAGGACCTGTTAAAGTGTGCCCGAGTATGTTCCGTATGGTATCAATTATTAATGGAATGGCCCGGGTTTTGGCGGCAACTTTCCGTAAAAATGCCACAAGTGGACAAACCAACATTCGATAAAAAGACCATGCGTTGGCGAATACAAGAATTTCGAGTGGTAGGCCCAATGGATGTGGACTTGATGCGTGATACCTTGACGTTTTTGGCAAACTCAGATAATTATTATGTTCAAAAATTGTGTAAGTTTTTTATTATTATTATTTGATGGTGAAACAATTCAATTATCTAATTCAAGAAAAGAAAAAAAGAAAATTATCATCGTCATCACCATCATCAAAAAACGTGGCTGACAATATCTTGACGAGATGGTTGGGGTTTATCGTTCCGATAACATCATTATTACATTTTATTTGATTCATATCTTAATTACTCCATATTGTTATACAATTCATATATCTACTTTAAATAATAATAGATTTTAGAAAGTTGAGTCTAAAAGGAGATCAAGATGTCAATTTACTCGTACGTGTATTACAAAGTTCACCTGCAGTGAAACGAGTGGAATTTGTTGATTGTTTCTTTCCAAAAGATAAAGTGTTTTATCCTATCTTGACGGCTTGTTCAAAACTTTCCCATGTATCATTTTCAAAAACAACACTTACACCCACTACCTATGGACTCAAGCGACCGACTAAATGGATGCAATTATCATCATCGTCTTCTATGACGATCCCTGAAAATCCTGCGTCACCTATTGCATTCTCACACTTGACGTATCTCAAACTTTGTTTCGAACAAACAGAATTACTTCACGTGGCAACAGGTCAATTTTCATTTGGCATTCTTCGTCATTGTCCTAATTTAATTCATCTTTTTTTGGATTCCGGTGGATCTACCTATCAAGGTCATTGTATTCGTCAAGCCATCAAACACTGCCCATGGTTGAAAAATCTTGTCATTAGTGACAAGGCTGTCATGCCAACTACTGTCACCAGCAGTATCCAAGATACTGAATATCATATCACCACGAGCAACTTTTTTAATAAAAACAACATTTATCATGCAGCACCACCCAAAAAGGGTCAACTTCGACGATTTGTACTGACGGGTGGTCATGTTCATTTTGAACGAGAAGATATTGTTTCCATGTATACCAAAGCTCGTCGATCACTTGAACTATTGTATCTTCATTATGACGGCAACAGAATAGGATCCACGTTACTGTCCAAATTTGCTCATCACGGTACTGCACATTGTTTGCGAGAAATTCGACTATCCACTGAAAATATGGCCATGGTATCTAATAGCGAGCCTTCCACAGCAAAAACATTAGCAGCTTTTCTTTCCCAATGTCCTTCATTAGAGGTACTCAAGATCATTGATACGTTCAATACCCGCCATAGTCCAACCAACTATGATTATATTTATGTCGATGATCAAGTATTGCACACATTGGCTGACCGCTGTCCCTTGCTTCGTCACTTACAAGTCTTTGGACGTCGTCATTATACAGTCGAAGGTTTACTTTATTTTGCCACCAAGGCAAACCATATTACTTATTTGGAAATGGACATTGACCGGAAAATAATTTTGACGTTGGTTGAAAAGATACCAACGTTACAAAGTCTTAATATTCGAAAGGATCAATATTATCATGAACAACCCATGTCGGTGGATGATAAGACAGCCGTCAAACAAATCCTAAGTGATCGAGGAGGGATGTTTACAGTCGTAGTTTAATTTTTCGTTTGTTTACCATTATCAGTATTATATTGTTCTTTTGTATTTTTTTTTTTTGGTCTGTTTATATTTTTTTGCAAGTAGTTATTAGTGAATAAAAAAAAAGCTGTAATTGTTTACATGTCTGTTGTCAAAAGAACAGCTACCCCGTTTCATTATTTCCAGAAGATATAAAATTTATTATAAAACTGGTCAGTTTAAATGCGGAAACAAAAAAAGACGTTTCTAACGTAAAGAACTTCTTGTTGTGTCGCTTGGTTATTATATTATATAGATAATAATTAAAATTAATCCACTTTCCCCCCTTGAAAATACAAAGTATCCAAGAAATCATACAAAAAAATGCACATGATATTCTTCATTCTTCTTGGTTTAGGGATACTACTATAAGATTTATGTTGGAACTGTTCGTTGAAATAGTATGTATTTTTTTTTTGTTTGCCCAAGTGATTCAAAAGAATATGTTACCAAAACACGGGAAAACGAATAATAAGTTTATAGTAATAACATGACGATTTGAATAAAGTATTATTTGTAGTATATTATATTAGTAACGCATATAATAAAATAATATAAAAATAACCTGTATTGTTATTAACACATTGTTGTTGGGATAGTCACGAATTTCAAACCAGTATTGGTCGGATATTCCGGTTCTTTTTTCTTCGTTCCCCTCTCTCCCCTTTGTAAATGACACTCATATTCTATTCTACACTTCAATGACATTAAGAGATAAAAAAGAACCCGACATTGAAGCTATTCAGGTATATTATACTTTTATTTCTTAAAATTATTAGGTTAAAAGTGAATGAAAGTTTACCGAACATGGGGATTATACATATGTTACTATGGTTCGGAAAAGGGACATACCTTTCTTTAAGTTGTATAACCCGATATATATGAAACGAACTTTTTTTCTTTTTCTTCCCATCACCCAATGACTGTACTACTCATGGAAACATATGAAACTCAATGATGAAAGCTCTTTTGCATTCTTTATTCTTTTCAAATAAATATATAAATATATATATAGTTTACGAGCGCCAAAGAATTGGACGCGGAATTCGCTTCCATGCAAACGGCGTTCCGAGACAAGGAAACAGAACATAATTGGGAAGCGAGAGACAAGTCCATGACGCGCCTCCGAGGTATCATAAGAGGAGACGCTAATGAGAAATATCATGATTCTTTTATACTGGGTCTTCGACAGATGGTGGATGGCATTATTAAAGGTGTAAGTTAATTTTATTTTATTTTTATTTTTTGAATTAGGAGTTTATGATGAAGTAGTTTAAAATAAAGTATAGAAATGTGTATTGAAAATAGAACGTTAAATTAATAATAATAATAACACTACTTTTTTTATAGGTTGAAAGTCTTCGAACGTCGCTTGCATTAAACGCTTTAACACTTGTATCAGAAATTGGATTATATGCAGGAAAATCAATCGACACTTATATTTATGATAGAATCGTCGATTGTCTTGTAAAGTGTGCAACCACCACCAAAAAAGTGATTGCAACAGCATCATTAAAGACAACCACCACATTTCTTCGACATTCAATTTATCATCATAAAATCATGAATATGCTTTGGATTGCCATGAATGAAAAGAATAATCAAGCACGACAGTTTACCGTCACTTATACCAAAACGATTTTACAAGCACATACCCATCGAGAACATATACGATCTGTGATGGATCGTACAGGAAATACAGACCTCATTGTTAAAATATTGAACAAGGGCTTGGATGATGCAACACCTGCGGTCAGAGAAAATTGTCGTGAAGCATTTTGGATTTTTTGGGAACATTGGCGAGAACGAGCTGAAACGTAGGATATATATAAAAAATTGGAAGAAGGAATGGAGGGGTGTTAAAGAGAAAAATAAGTGAGAGAAACAAGGAAGAGACGTTATTCAAGACCAGATCATGATATGAATCTAATTTATCATATTTATATTTCTAACCGACAACAACGACCAGTTTACTCAAACAACTTCCGCCACCGATTAAAAAAGCATTGGAAAAATCAAAGAATGCAGCATTAGCCAACAATAAAACTCGAAGCGTCCATAGTCCAACGAATTCTACCAGTTCACTTCGAACATCAAGTTCGATGGGATCACACAGAAACATTTCTGATTTCCATGAAGCCGTTTCACCTTCCACATCAAGTGCATCAAATGGATCGAGTGGATCAAGTGAGCAACAACAACATCACCATCATCACCAACAACAACATGTCATTCCCCACGAAATACCCAAAAGTATGACCCGATCCATATCACCCCGGGCATCCTCCCCTTCCATTCGCAGTACTTCACCTCACTTACTCCGAAGCTACGGTTCACCACCACCCATTCCATCCCATCTTCATGCAACTTACAAACCACCGACCTCCCCGCCTCCTCCACTTTCCTCATCACGAAAAACACGTGTACCAGGTTTAACACGAAAAAAATCCACCATTGGCATGAATGCCAAACGCAAACTCAGTCTTCTATCTATGTTGAACCATGAAGATTTAACCATGCGATGTGATGGCCTTCATGCGTTAGCACGAAAACTTTCTGGATACCCCTTCCACCCAACCACCCATTCCGATCGAGCCTCGATACAAATTGAAAGTGCCAAAGGCACTATGGTGGATGGAGAGAAACTCAAGGACATTGTATGGAACATGTTTCAGGAAGAAAACGCACGACTTTATGAAGCGCTTTCCACATGGGAATCAGTCGCGGGTATTCTTTTAAAACTGGTCACATTTGAAGAATACGTCCCTCGATTAATCTTGGATGCTTCAGCGGATGCTGTGTCGCTGAAGACAGAAGATGATATTGCTAAATTTGAACAAGCCAATTTAGCGTTGAAACGTGTCAAGCATTTTCTGAAACGTCATGACCCTGGACTTCCAGATAAATTGTTTGCAGGATTAACAGTAGTAGGTGGATTTGGAACAACGCCTGCCTCTTCACTCAGAAAAACACCTTCCATGGCTGTCCTCAATAGCAAAAAGGATCCAATGCGTAATCCTGCGAATCGACGGAAATTGACCAGTCGCTATTTGGAATGGATGGATGAATTGGTATTACCCATGTTGGGATTGGAACAAAACAATAATGGGAGCGATGATGTTTCTACGGAACCATCGGCAGCAGAATGGATGGATCCAAGTGCACCCGATAATGCAGTATCGCAATGGTTCGAATCTGACGCTCATATTCGACAATATTTGGAAAAATTGTTCCCTTTGGTCAGCACATCATCGAGTGGATCTATTGTGCATACACCTTTGGTGTCACTTGTGGGTCATTTACGACTTGTGAATCAAAAATTATTTGAAACCGTGGCGTCTACGTATGATACAAGTACTGTCAATAAAATCAGTCGTGTGCTTGGAATTCATATTCGTATCATACCCGATTATGTATGCCAAGTAGCACCAGCCGTTGAGCATGATGATACTGGCGAACCATTACCTGAAGTAGAAGATGAAGATGTTGTTGTTGATAATAATAGAGTCGAGGAATCAATTACAGATGTCACATATGAACCACCAGATCCTGTGATTGATCTGGATGAACCAGAACCTACAACATTAACCATGATTGAAAAAACGAATGTGAACCCTGTTGATATGGAATCTATGGATTATTCACCAACGAACGAGCAACCCAGAGTGACAGACACGATAGAGATCACCAATGGTAGTAATACTATTACTACGAGTACTACAACAACAACTACTTCTACTACCACGCATATCAACAATCATGAAGAACATTTCAGTCATCATCATTCACCTTCTGTGGACTCACGTTATGACGATATTCCTTCACCTTCCTCACCACCACCACCTGTCCCTGTACCAAAGGATTCTTTTGATCCATCTTTTGCTTCACCTAATCAATCTTTGAAACGTGATTCTGATGTATCTCAAGAATTATCCAATTCGTTATCTTATTCCAAACAGGACCAAGTAGAACCTCATCATGGATTGTATACTGCTACTGTGGATGATACCATGAAACCATTTGATCAACCACTCCACATGAATGATCTAACAATTCCTGTTGCTACACCGGTATGTTTCCCCCTTTTTTTTTTTGTAAAAAAATAATACGAAGAATGTTATTCAATTTAACCAATTTATATATATTATAACAGTATGGTCATGATTCTCTATCAACACATCCTCTTTTCCCATCCAACGATCCAATATCACACAAAGCAACATCAATGGAAACCAATGGTAAACAAGCGCCAGTGGACAACATGACAGGTTTTCAAATTTTGGATCATACACGTCAATCAGATATTGTCGCCCCCGATGTACCTAGCGATCATTTGAGTATGACCGACGGAGTAGCAGTAGCAGGATTAGCCACTATTGGATCTACAAGAAATATGTCATTACCCTCTGCCATCTCCACCACAGATACCGCCAACAAACATCATCCACCCATCCCCTCTCAACGACTACGACGTCGTGAACCACTCACCCACGTCCCTTATTTTGCACCCAAAGAAATCATCCATCCACTTAGTGTATTTCAACATAATTCCCGAACGGATATATCCTCCAATCAATCCATGCCGAATGGACGAGGAGGAAGAGATAAAACAGCCACTATTTATGCATCTGTGGATAAATTGAAATCCATGACAGCCGACAGTGCGGTCTTTCGTAAATTGGCTCGTATTTCACGAGAAGCATCCATCATTCAACCATGGGATCAAGGAGGTGTCAACGAAGCCTCGAGCGAATTATGGGCAGGAGCAGATCAAGAGGGCGGAAACTTTGTTGAAGTGATACAAGGCGTTCTTTTGTACCTTGATCCAGCCAAAAATGGCAATGGTCAATTGGTGTCTATGTCAACTGTCTTGGAACTTGTACGACAATTAACAGTAACACAAATTGGATTGTTCAAATATTATGAACGTAAAGTGGATCAAGAAGGAATGACATTGGAAGCAAGGTTAATAGAACGATTACTTGCTGTACGAGCAAGTAATGATGCTACTGTAAGCTCCCATGATGATGATAAGCATATATATATATACACACACACACACACAAACTCTATAGTTCTTTTTTTTTTAATTTATAACTTGACGAAAATTTAGATTTCCACTGGAGCAGAAGATGCATTGGATACGCTATTAAGTATTCTGGATCCACAAAATGTATTTGATATCATGATCTCCTATCTGGTGCATCGGTTGGTTATCACACCCTCTTCCTATTCGGATGATTCATCTCGATATCATCCCGTAGGTTCAGCATTTACTTATTTAGCTAAAGGTGTCAAGGAGGTGGAAGATGCATTCTTTATTGATGAGTGGCTCACACGGGGTGGAGATGATGTGTTTTTAAAGGTATCTCTATCTATATATTATAGTGTTACAACTGATCATATATGGAATACTATCTCCCCGATGATTTTACTGTTCCATAATGACGATGATTTCTTACGTAACAACATTATACTATTATTTTTTTAGGGTGTCAATCATCCAATAATTCACGTGCGAAAATCTTGTGTAGAGGCGATCGTTGAATTTCATGGAGTGATGGGAGATGACATTTATCAATTTTTGGAAGATCTACGAGAGGATCAACTCAATCTAGTACGTCACTATGTTGCTCGAGCTATTAAACAAAGAGCAGCTGGCCTTGGCAGTTATGGAAGTACACCTACTCAACTGTAAAATAAATATTAATAATCATATTAATCTCCATACAAGTTCATCATATGTCATTCACCCCAATTCTATCATTATCTTCTTCTTGTTCGTTTTACTATTCAACTCTTCGTTTTTTTATCTTTTTTTTTTTTACTTTCCTCAATTTTTACTTTCCCTCTCTCCTTCTTTTTCTTATACTCAAACTTTCACATCATCTTCGACTATTTTTTTACTTCTTTTTTTATACTATTATGCTGGCATGAAAAAAACAAAAACACACCACTTATTCACTCACTCTCATTGTTGGATAGGTTTTTTTTTTTTGAGGGGGAAGGATGAGAAGGATAAAAAGGACAAGTAGTTTAGTTTCTTATTATATTTATATATATATTATTCTTATTATCAAATATACCCGGGTTTCGTCCGATGTTTATTATAATTTTTTTTTTTCATTTAATCATATAGTATTTATTATTGTTATATATATATATATATATATATTGTTATTTTACCATGTGTTGATAAAGTATCTATAAAAAAAAAGATATAGAAAAAAATAAGAAATAGGAGAGAGACGGAACCCGCCTTTTTTTTTCGTTATCAGTTCAGGGCATTGAATAATGTACAACCAATCTTGTAATATTACGTTTTTTTGCGCGCCACCATGAACATAAAAAGTAACGAGTTATTACAGTTGGGGTCTTGGCTTTTTTCTATATATATAAATGAAAGATAATGCAGGAGATAAAGAAAAAAAAGGAAAGCAAAGAAGAGAAATAATAATAATACAATCCAGGAATTCAACCAAAAAAAGGCAAAAGAACTTGCCCTTGGATGTGTCCCTGTATTTTAACATAAAGGAACTAAAATTTAATATGTCAACGGGGTCTAAAATAGTGATCGCTCATATAGTAAATAGAGATTCACACCAGGAGTATATATTTATATATAACCATATATACTCTTATATATATATATATATATAACTGCTATTATCTACCATATATTCTTAATAGTAATATATAATACTTATTGTTATTAATAATATCATAGTATGAGATGGAGCGATTCTATACAAGAATTGTTGCTTTTGTTGTTACATAGCTACTGGGTAGAGTAAGAGAAAAAAAATTAGATCGATTTCGTTTTTTAGTAAAGCTCTCGGTCACTTGCATTTACAACCAAGTTAGAATCATCATTCCGCAGAACTTACCGATCACGGGTTCTTCTCTTTATATACATATAACTATCTCTCTCTCTCTCTACAACCCCCTTAATTTTTACATTAACGTTCATTTTAATGATATATCCACAACAAGCATCATCATCATCACTATTAGAATATACCTCACTATACTGTTATTATTCTTTATCATCAGAAATCAATTCATCTTTGGGATTTTTTCTTTACGTATATTATATTATATTTATAGCTTACAAATTCGTCGGCCGTAATTCAAATCTATAACTAAAATATACGCAGCTTATTATAAATCGACAAACAAAAGAGTAAAAACGTAAAATGAGGAGATATATAATAAAAATAACAACCATTATAACTAAAAAAAACACACACACTTGTTCTACCTTTTTTTTTAAGAAAAGAAAAACAGGTACATGTATTTGTCACCAAGTAGAGTTTTTAATAATTTTTTTTTAAAATTTTAATTAGAAGATATATAGATAGATAGAAACTACTAGTTGAAGGAGTTTCACTCATACACACTCTCTGTCTTTATATATATATATATATATATATATATAAGTGGTCAAGTTATTATTATATAATTCAACGTGTTTTTTATTCTTTCATGAAGGAGAGATAGATAGAGAGAGATAGTGATGATAATAAAAACAAGAGTGGCTCAAAAAACCTTCTAGGTACTAAAAAAAAAAAAGGCCCGGTGAACCAAGTTTCAATAAAACGTACAATTAGGGAAAAATACAATTATTATTCCGGGATTTACAAACCTGCGGTTCCCCTTTCAAATACATCAAATAACGTTTTTCTTTATGTAATTCATTTTTATTATTCAAACTAAATACTACTACTACTACTATTACTACTGTTGTCGTTGTTTATGTTGTTATTGTTAAATCATTATAAATAGAATGTTATTCAGTAAGAGAGAGAGAATGAGATGAGAGAGATAACAACATATGAAATGAGGATTATAATTAAAAGGAAAAATAATGAAGTATATATACTATATATATTAAATGAACCTTAGTTTTTTTGTAAGCATATAATGTATGTCTAATGAGAGTATATATACTACTATACACCGCAGTCAACATATAGATATATAGTTAGATATAACATCATGATGATAATAATAAAAAATAACCCCTGTGCCTATATTTTACTATATTATTCCAAACCGCCTTTATTTTTCCTTTCTCAACATTTCTTCTTCTTTTCTTCTTTGTCAATTCTTTATTCTTCTTCTTCTTCTTCTTCTCTCTTTCTTTTTAAATCTTGCCGTTCCTTTTTCTTTCCTTCTCTCCAATTTACACTCTTTCAATCTTTCTTTTTTATTTCACATCCTATCATAATAAAGTATACTATATATATTAACGAACGATTCTATTTCAAGAAGAATAATTCATAATTATCTATCCTTTCATTTTCTTTCATATAATAATAAGAATAATCTATCTTTTATACATATATACACATTACTACATCTACATTATAAACTCTTCAAAAAATAATATAAATTATGCTCGCTGGTACATCTGACATGTATTTTGAAAAGGAATCCCCAGAGAGAACACCTTCCTCGACTCCATCACCTCAACCCATGAATAGCGATCATTATCATCTTCATCACTCTCTTTCTAATCCACAACATCATCCTCATCATCAAGGGATGCTTGTCTCTGGTTCTTCTTCCGCAGCATCTCTTTCTTCATCATCTACATTTTCTTCCATCGTTTCTCCAGTAACAACAACAGCAACTAATTTATTAAACAAGCATCATCATCATCATTATCCTTTGGGGACCAATCATAATGGTATCCCTGGACCCACGCCTTCCGCGGTTATCGCCACAACGCCTTTACCATCGTCGAGTTTAAATTCCGTCGAAGGTCAAAAACAATCACAACAAACTAAAGACCCAAAACGGCCAAGACAATATAATAAAAAAGACTCCAATAATCCACTCTCTAATCAAGGAAAGGATAAAGAAGAGGTAAAAAAAAATATACTTTTTATTAGTTTATATTTTTTTTCACATAGAATATCAGATGAAACTGACGATTAATTCTCTTGGCAATATGATTAGCAAGTATGGCCACCAGATGTAGAATCGGCCTTTGTTGAAGGTAAAAAATTATTCGTGTTATGGCTACACACATTGATGACTCTATGTATTTCTTTATATGTAATACATTGCCCAGATAGATTGTAAAATGTTATATCATCAACTCACTCTGTTTTATATTTTGTAGCATTAGAAACAATTCCCAAATTGGGAAGGCGGAAAATCCTTGTCAATGGAAAGCCATGTGGTAAGATACTTGGTCCCTCCACCCCTTCTCTCGCATATACAAAATCTATTTCACTTGCTCATTTAATTCTTCAACATAATATATAGGTCGTAATGAGTTAATCTCTGATTTTATTTTACGCAAGACGGGTAAAAACCGTACTCGTAAACAAGTTTCTTCTCATATTCAAGTATTAAAGAATACACGTAAAGGTGACCCACATTGTACGTGTCATTTTTTTTATTTTATTTTAGGAGTTAAAAAAATGAGGGTGATCTTTTTCTTACTCTCTCAGTATGGAGAGTGTATGGTTTAATAGAAATTCCTGTTTTTTTTAATATGTATTTTTGTGCCAAAATAGTTATGCGACTCTTGACAGACTCCGCAACAGATGCTGATGAAGAAGGTCCTGTAGGTGTAGCCGCAGCGGCAGCAGCAGCATTAGGTGTCAATAATAACAATATTAATCGATCCAAACCTAAAAGTTATGTTCAAAAACAACGACGCCAACAAAATACACGCATGACAGGTGGTTTAGTCTCTGCCCAACATCATCATCATCACCATCACCACACAGAGTCATCGGGTGAAGATTCATCCATGAGTGATTCTTCTTCTCCTTCTCAAGCAGATTATGTTTTAGATATGATGTATGGTGCTAGTAGAAGTGGTGATCTTCATCAACAGCATCATCAACAACAACAGCAGTTATCACAGCCACAGCCTCAATTGCAACGACAAATACAGCCTAATATGTTGTCTTCCATGATGGAATTGAAAGAATTATACGATTCTACTTTGCAACATCCTTTATTTGGTGGCGTACCTGATTATTTGCAGCCTTTAACTGAAACATCACCTAGTAGTGGTCAAATATCTTCTGTGATGGATACTTCTCCTTTTGGTATGATGGATTTTGATGATGCCTTTTCTTCAGGTATCTCCTTCAATGATCCATTTATAATGAACGGTGAATCTTCTTCATCCACCCCGCATCATACCATGAATCCTTATCCATCTTCTGTGAATCCAGTGATTACTGATCATGATGAAGATATGTTGGATAGCAGTGCAATCCATGGAAAAATGGTAAACCCTTTGACTCCCATGGCAACCGATGTATCCACTATCACAACGGACAACAACAACAACATTTCATCTTCCACCTCTTCCTCTTCATCATCATCAACAATACGAAACAAACGTAAACCAAACGCTCGTACAGCATCTCAGCCCGCTCTCGTCTATTCTTCCTCATCCTCCACATCCTCTTCATCGTCTTCCTCCCATGGCTTAACCATGGCTTCCAGAAAACGAAGTATGGGGCATTTTGGACAAAATAACAAAAGGAAGACGACCAATAACAATTCAATTCCGTTACAACAACGTACCATGTCTGCCGGAGATCTTTCGGTCGTCATGAAAGAATTGGAAAGCCCACCTTTCCCACTCTGGCCAAACTATTTATGTTTGTATCTGGAATACTCATTACCTTATGATCCATCCACCACTGTGTCGCATAATTTGGCCTTGTTGCAGCATTGTTATCCCAATTGTTTATCCACAGTAGAAGCTAATTCTATTGCAAAACAAAAATGCCCACCCTTGGCAGATATTGTTTCAAAAGATCCTTCCACCATTGTTTTGTTGGCCAAGGTAATATATATATAAATATTCAATATAGATATACATGTACTCATCAAATACGTTTCATCTACTATTTAGACAAAACTCGATTTAAATCTAAACATATCTGATTTTGTTTTTAACAATACATGTTTCTTTGAATCGCGTGAACGTAAAACCATTGAATGTACAACCACCATTTATTCCTTTGGCCAGGTTGTATTGGAGTCCAAAGAAATCCAACATGCCCTTTGGCTCAATAATGGAAAATTCATGTACAGTTTTGCGTATGTGAATCAATTCTTTAATGCTTTTATGAAAGGCATTCGTTCATTACAAAGCTGGGAAGAAGTAGATATTGCTATTCGAAATTTGTGTATTGTTCAGGTAAATATTCTTTGAATTCACTCAAAATCTATAAATTGTCTAACTCAATTCTATATATATCATGATAGGTATTCGATGATATCGAAGAAAAATATGGTCCTGCTGCTACTTTCTTTGATCAACCATGGGATATGCCTACAACTCAAGAACCACCACTACAACCACAACAAAAAGAGCAATCCTCTTCCACCACTCCAGCATCAGCAGCAACAGAAACATCCTCATCGCCTTCTGCATCGTCATCCTCCACTTCTTCCCCACAACTTGTGATGGTATATGACTTTGAACGAGGTCATGGCAATATCGATATTTCAGCGGTAGGCGATGCCGCCGCCACCTCCAAGCTGGGTATTGGTCGTGGATTCGATTTCTTGGACGACATGTAAAAAAAAAATAGTATTATTATTATTAGTATCTTTCCTCCTCTCCCCCCTTTATTTTTTAATTTATGTCTTACTATGCTCGTCAACATAACAATACACCCCCAAAACAACAAATCGCATTTTTATTATATTATTTACTTCTTCACCACATCAACCTCTTTATTTATTTATTTTCACGCACAAACACAACAAGCACACACTTACAAACACATACAAAGTACATATTTTTTTTTCTTTTTACATACACACAAATACAATTTTTACTATTATTATTATTATTATTATTATTTGCACCATCTTCATTTTTATTTTTCCCCCTTTTTATTTTTCATTTATATTCTTGACACTTTCGCTTGAAAAGGCAAAATGATTCAATGTATGGCCTCCAAGGAATGTATGTTTTAATAATTACTTTTTTTTCTTACTATCGTCCCATTCATGCATTTATTTTTATATAACAATCATAGTACCAAAAAAAGGGGGGAGGAGGAGGAAGAGGGGGAGGGGTTATCTGTGAAAAGATGTGTTCATGTGTGGTTAGCAAAAAGAAATTAAACGTTAAAATATATAAATATATATAAAGACATTTTCATATACAAAAAAAGTAACAGTGGTTATGATAATATAATGTTATATAAATCCATTTGGATAAAAAAAAGAGAGAAACTATTTACAGAAATATAATAAAAGAGGAGGAGGATAATAAATAAATAAATAAAAAAGAGGTTGTGTGTATAAATCAACTCATACAATGAGTTGTAAATAATAATGATAGTAGTACTAATAATAATAATATTAATAATGGTAGATGAAGAGGATGAAATATGGATGATAAATGAAGAAAGTGTGTATAGTTCGATGGTATTTGAAAAAAAAGGGGGGGGATTTAGCTTAAAAAGGTATCTTTTCCTGACAGAATCGTCAGGGAAGGGTTTTAAAGAGGAGGTGGGGAATATTATAATATAATGTGTGTATATGATATATAAAATCAGGACCGATTTTTTTTTTTTTACTCGTTATTATTCTGTGTAGTAATAACGATAAGGTTGCAGAAGCACTGGTCACACACTCGACTCCATTGAGCTGATGATGTCGCTGAAGTAAAAAGAGGAAGTCGATTTGAACTATGACGTTGGCAGATGATTTTACCACACCTAAATTATTTTCACACGCACACACACACATATATATTAATATATAAAAATATAAAGGAACGATGATGAAAATAGAATGAAAAATCCCATGTTACCTTCTACAATGATGTCTACGTTGAAAAAAGTTAAATTTTTGTGGACATCGCCTATTATCCGAACGTTCAAACTGACAATGGTCAGCCAACTGATCTGGAACCCAATGAGCACGGGGTATCAAACGAAAGCGAGTCTTTCGGTCTTCTGGTAATAAATGTAATAAATAATGATGGTGATGAAATTGGGTATGACGAATAGTGTGGGATATATAGTTTGAGTTCTATAAAAAGAATAGCCAAGGGTAGAGAAAGAACAGGTTATTTAAACAAACAACAAACAAACAACCCATCTCTACTTTTAAAGTTGACTTACTTCTTGTATAGGTACAGGTGTAGTGATAGTTTTTCTGATAGGAGAATATTCATCGACAGTCGTTGTTCCAGTGCCTGCAATCATCATTTCAATACCACGTAAACGACCTTCAAATGTATGTATAACATGGCCAGTTCCTACACCGCCGCCTATGAGCATACCGACTTCCCATCGCATCTTGTGGACCAAATCATCTTTGGATTCAATCCCAATAATATCAGCAATAGCTCGACGAAAGTCCCAATCTTCATGCATGATACTTTCAGCTATACTACTACTATTATTTTGACCCTCCTCCAACTCTTGTAACAACTCTTGTTCTTCTTGATATTGTTTTAGTTGTTGTTCCATTTTCATTTCTAAATCGGCCGTCAATTCTTCCAACGTATCAATCATGAGCAATTGTTGTTTGGCCACCTCTTCGCATTCTCGTATCCGTTCTTCATAGACTTTTTCCCGTTCATGGTATTGTTCATGTACATTTTGATCCGCTACCAATAATTCACGTACACGTCTTTCGGTCCCGAGTAGTTCTGTGGATAAGGACTCGAGTCCTTCGGATTGGGTAATACAGGAGGAGACAAGTTCAAGAAACTGTGAGCGCCACTCTGCGGATGATGAATTGTTTAGGTCACACGAAGACGCGATCGACGCTGTCTCGGACAGTTCATCCAATCGGGAGTTGATCAATGAGTTGGTGGTGAGAAACAAGGCCGTCAAATTCGGACTGGTCGGAGGTATCAGCCCGTGATGATGATGATGATGAAGGTGGGAATGAGAAAGAGAAGGATGATAATGGCCCGTGTGATCAAGTGTATCATTCCCCTCATCTTCTATTTCATCTTCCTCTTCGTTTTCATAATCATTGTATTCACGGTGGTGAGGGTGATGACTATTGCTGCTATTGAGTAACATATCTTGTTGAAAATCATCGTCTGTGCGTAAATGGGACCATATATCGCGTCGTATTTCTTGTTTTTCATTCCCCTCATCATCATCTTCATCCCCATGGTGCCTTTTTTGTAATATAGTGGTATCGGCTGTTGTAGGGGCAGGCGGTGGAGGTGGAGGTGAGTTTAACGCATCACTATCCTCCTCTTCCTCCTCTCCTTTTCCCTCCTTTTCTTGTTTTTTGCCCATGGTGGTGGTATTCGATTGTTTGTCATGCAACATAAACTCGACTGAACCGTGTGACCTTATCCGTCGGTGTCCCAATAAACTCGTCTTTTTATTTTGAGGATCAATTGAAGTACTCACTCGACGTTCGCGTCGTTCGGACAGTTCGTCTTGAAATAGTTCTTGGACGTGAAACTCTTGCATCGTCCGCGTGATCCCCGTGATCTTGGCCCGTAAGATTTCGAAAGCATCGATATGGGGATCCCACATTCTATGTTGTTCTTTATCCACAATATGTTCTTGTAAACGAGTAGTAATACTGCTATAACGCTGTTGTGTTTGTATGGATGATTTGGTCAAACGAGGTTCTACAGGGACGGATATTGCTTTTTGTCGTCGTAAGGTTCCTTCTCCTATACTGCCTCTTCTTTTTTTCGCCATACGAATCGCTCGAATAAATCGACTATTATTACTCATAGGCGCAAACCCTCCAGTTGACATGGACGAAGAAGGTTCAGCATCTGTGGATAAAAGTGAGCTAAAAGACCGAGTGTGCATAGACCTCATCAGCTCGTCGTCGTCTTGTTGTTGTGTTTCGTTATGATGGTTATTATAATCTTCAGGAAATGGTGGAGGTAAAGAGTGGATGGTAGAAATAGGAAATGGTGCTGTGGATGTGGAGGTAGGTGTAATGGGAGAAGAAGTAGAAGAAGAGGAACCAGCAGTAAAAGAAGAATCAAAATATCGTGTTGGAGGATGAAATGAAGGTGGAGATGGTTGATGCTGCTGTTGTTGCTGCACTATCTTATTATTCGGCGGAAGTCCCGTGATGCAGGTACTTGCATCCTCCTTATTGCTGCTCCTGCTGGTTCTGCTGCTGCTATTTGTTGATGTTATTTGATCTGTTTTATCGCTGGCCTCAGATACAAAGATCGCAGGAGAATTCCGTGTTAAATCTGCAAGGATCTTGAAATCCATACTTGGATCAGCCTAATCAAGATTTCAAAAAAAAAGTCAATCTAGAAGTTTTTATTTTATTCTATTCATTCCATTACAATAGAAGAAGAAAAAAAGAAGAATAAGTTTCTTTTTTATTAAAAAACGTACGATGAATGTTGAATCGTTGGAATCGAGTGTCACTGGTTGTGGCGACTCCTGCACGGATAAACGATGCATTTGTTTATATTTATATGTTTTTTTTTGTTATTCTCTCTCTCTTTCTCTCTTTTTTTTTTGATAAGTTGTTTTTTTCGATTGCAGCTTGTTGTTGTTGTTGGCTCGTTCAAAATAATTAATAGTTTTTTAAAGGAATTTTTTTGGGGGAGAAGAATATTAAGGAGAGGGGAGGAAAAAGTAATATTTGTTTAATAAGAAGAAGAAGAAGAGAATAAAAAAGGTGTAAAAAAAAAGAAGGACCTTTCTTATTATCTCTTTTTTTTTCACTAAAATAAAGAAAGAAGAAATAGGACGGGAATTTTTTTTAGGCAACTCGTGGAGTGCATGTCGTCGTTAAGAACCCGTGTTGGTTCATCAAAAGACATCACAACGCACATATATAACACAGAAACAATGGACGCCAAGGCCCTATTATGGTTGGTTGGTTAGCTGGTATTTGACCCCAATTCTGTAATGTAAATGATATATGTGAACATGTGTGTGGCACCTTTTTTCTTCTCTTTGTGGCACACGATTAACTATTAGGAACAGGGCAAAAAAAAGACCCCACCCTTCCACGTACAACACCATATCTTTTTACAACCCCAATTCAATACTTTATACAATCAATTATATATAAATATATCTTTTCAACACGATGCAAAAGATGTTGATGATGTGTCGCTATCAGTCAATCATTTCCACCTTTTTTAGAACAATGATGTTTTTGCCGATGTTGGATAAGGAAAACGTGGCGTTCAATGCACTGTTATAATTCCCAGATTGTACTACCATCATCATCAAATTAAATTCATCGTGGCTTTCCTCTCATCCCTTTCTTACATCGACCTATTCTTTTTTTCGTTAATAACTTAGTTTAAATTGATAGATTTTGAGGCGTATAAATGTAATATATATAATAATAATAATCTAAATAGAATTGACTTATTTTGAGCATATTTTCTCACGAAACAATGATATTGTAACTCATTCATAGAAGCATTAATAGGTAAACTACTAGTTTCAGTCTTTAGAGTCATTTAAAAAGTAACTATGGAAGTTGGTTTTATTTATTAGTTTTCTTTGAAACAAGTTCAAGTTATTATTATATATGTAATAGTTTTAATATCATTATTATAAAATAAACTTTTTTGAGGCTAGTTGCTCAAGATGCATTCTTATATATAAATAGAAAGCTGTCTTTGGATATAAATTTATACATACTTGCGCAATTGTTCGTTTGATTACCAAATATGTAAATATCATTATGCTACGATGATTTTCGTCGTTTTTAAAGGTAATTTATAAATTAGATATATGATTTTAGAGAAGACGGAATCTTCTTTTAGGTAACAATAAAATCATGCTAATAATAATAAGGAGATACTTTTTTATTATTATTATTATTATTTTTTTCAAATGAACATCTTTTTTTTTTTAATCAGGGTCCATCCAATCTGGAGTACATACCATATCTGTTGTTCTTCTATTTATCTTTTTTGATCATCATTTGTACCATCTTGAAACTATAGACTGTGGCTGGGGGGAGTATCTTTTTATGATATTTTAAGGAATAGTAGGATATGCTACATAATATTTTTAATGGTACAAGTAGTATCTATCCATCCGTCCATCTTTCCCTTATTTGATGGATAGGATGAAATCATGAATCCAGAAATGGCATATCTGATCCTAAACTGTGGGTTGTTTCATAATACTTTTAACTACTTTTTATTTTCGGCAAGGACCGGGATTATGATTAAACTATTAAGTAATTCATGTTAAGTGGAATAAGTAAGCTTTTCATCAAAAAAGTTAAATATAAAAAATATGGAAAAAAATAATTCTCACTTAATATATACATAATAGTAGAGTGAATGATATCACCTCGTGGTGGTGCTTAAATATAAAGGTATTTATTATCCAGAATAATGGTTTTCTGGATTTTGATGTATTATGTATGACATAAAAAAAGCTTGGCTTTCTATATTATTTATATTATAATATCAGAAACAACAAGAAGCAGGCATTTACGGGGTAAATAAAAAAAGGGGGGCAAACTCTAGTCATGCAAACTGAAGATTTAGCTCTAAGCTAAATTACTTAATTATTCTTTGCTATTATAAATAAAGCTTGTTAATTGTAAACTGGCAATTTGAAAATTTTTATAGTAAACGATTAGTATATTTCATAGGTAACTAGATCTATTATGTGCTTATTATATGAACCAAGAAGGTGAATAAATTATGAAGGATATTGACCTGCTGATACTCTATAACATATATTTATTATTATTATTTTCTCGATGTGAAAACAGTACCTTTTTTAGGCAATTCCCATTTGTTCTATGCACAAGTATATAAAAAAAACAATCTGGATTATAATCAGAGCAGGTAATTTAGTTGCGCGCTGCATCACCGCATGCTAAATGTATAAGGAGTATATTATAAAACTCAATAGCCACCGCTTTTTTTTTTTGAGGAAAAAAAAAAGATATATAAATACGCACATTCTCTTCGTGTTTTATACTAGCAAGCTTGGTACTATTTTTCGATCCAAAAAATAGAACTACCTATACAAATAGATAAACACATATTTTTCTTTTCATTAAGCACAGTTCCATCGAGAATAAGATCATCCTGTATCCAAGTATGATGAGAGTCGCTGCAATAAAGGATGACAATTTATGCATGAAGAAGATATTTTACCGATTTGTCAAGTAAAATGAAACAGCCAGTCATTGTCTGTTCTTTCGTACTTGCATGACGAGAAAAAGGTGAATCATGGAAAGAATAGCAATCACTAAAAGAAGGTATAAGAAGAATTTAGAACAGACACTCACTACCAATAAGCATAATACAGAAATATAAACAAACAGCTGCAATGCAGATATTCCTGATGTGCATAAACTAACGCACACACACGCACACACACACAAACACATGACAATCAAATTACAAACACGATGACACTGACATACGGTTAAAATACTCCTTTACTACACGAATCTACAATCCATTTTATTACGTTATATTCTTTTTACCATGGTTTCCTATTACCATGACTGATTCTAGCTAATGTATAATAATAAATAAAAGAGTGAATATACGTGATTATAAATATACCTCGTTCATATTTTTCATATACCTAGACCTATTACTGCTACAATAATTCTCCTTAGTATGTGAGAATATAATGTGTGTTTACGTATGCAAGTACTCCTAGGCAAGAACTTTTGGCTGAAATATTGGCGTCTTATCCGTTTGCGCATATCTCGACATGATTTGACCCATTACACACTACAAAAAAAGCCCTCAGTTTCTCTCTCTTCTTTCTTTTCCTCCCTTTCTCATACAAAAGACTATACATATATCTATTTGTCTAACGAGCAAGCTCACACATTTCGGTTTCTTGTTGCCATGTCAATCTCAGAATCTAGTAATTCCATTACAACAGGATCATCGTTACAAAGTGCCTTCTTTGGAAACATACCTCATATAAAAGGATATCATTTTATCAATACAACGTCAAGCTTAGCTCACTATGAAAATGTTGAAATAATATCAGGTTACAGGTATAAAAAAAAAGGAACATTTAGGTGACACCCAAAAAAAAATTACAACGCAATGGCATGAAATGACCAATATAGAATGGGGGGACGTGTCATGTTAGAATTAAAGACAAGAGTTCAGTGGTTGCCAAAGTCTCTTCAAGTTCATTACGACTCGAACGTGAATTTTATATCATGAAAAAAATGTATCAGTTTAACGATGGTCCTTCCTACCTAGGTAAAAATAAAGTGTGGGGTTGCGAATAAAAAAGGGGGAGAGAAGAGAAAAACACGATGTGCCATCTATGATCGATCGTCGATAAGGTTTTTTTAAAGTTCTTACCATCCTACAAAATGATTCATAGTCCGACCCATTGAGTATCTTAGTTTTCCAAACGGGTTGACTGTTACCATCTATTCTGATGATGGTCAACGATATTATTATCCGAAACAGAATAAAAATGCACCTGATTTGGTTGGATACAATGGTTTTTGCATGTATCACGATCTTGGTACCTTTTTACGATTTGCAATCAAGTGTTTGTCATGTTTAGAATATATTCACAAACAACATAATGTCAATCATGGAGAGATACGACCCAGCGGTAAAGTACAACACGTCTTATGGCATGATTTATCTACAATATATTTTATATTTATTATTTATCAATATACTAGCATTCCAATGGAATGGAGAAAATGACGGACCTGTCAAGTTATGGAGTTTTGGATCAGGGTCAAAACCGTTGGAAAGGTAGTACTGCACATCCATTATTTTGCGTCTATATACTCGCCAAATTTTATAATGTCAGACAGGGCTAAGTTTCTAATAACGATACATGTAAAAGTTTCCTAGCTACGGAAAATTGGCGCAAGACAACTAGTAATAAAGGGTCCAACGAATATCTATTAAGTTGGCTAATGTACATGAGTCCTGAACAAACGGGTAGAACAACCTATGTTCCAGATCATCGATCCGATATTTATTCCTTAGGTGTCATGTTCTTTACCTTATTAACAGGGAGAAATCCATTTGAGGGTGGACCATTGGAAATCATTCATGCAATTTTAAGTCGAAAACTTCCTTTGGCCCATGAATTCCAACTTGGTATACCTCAAGTTCTTTCACAGATCATTGAAAAAATGACAAACAAGGTGAGCTATCACTTTTTTTTAATAAAAAAATATTAGATTTTATAGTAGTGTAAACAGGAATGAATTTGATTTTTTAATTGTATCTTGCCTTCTATGAACATAATGTATTGCTATGCTCCAGGCACCAGATGATCGTTATACAAGCGCTCATGGAGTTAAATACGGTATGTATATTAAAACAAAAGAACAAGCTCAAGTCAAAAAATTGGATAAAATGTCTCACCCTCAATAAAATACACTTAAATATAATAGATTTGATAGAATGTTTAAGATTATTTACATTGCAAAAAGAGCAAAGATCGAAGAACACAGAGGTCGGTTATATATGAGCATTATGGTACTCAATACCTTGTAAAATTAATAATTTGATATCACACAATAATCCTAGGCCATTCCTCTCTTTCCTCTGGCTCAACATGACATTGCTTACGTTTTCACGCTTCCAAAAATAACATATGGTCGAGAAAAAATACTCCAAGAAATGGTATTTTTCATTAAACGATATGCAGGAAATTATAAGTCATCACGACTACATGATAGCACAACAGCTATTACAAAACGCGCCATAATTACAGATGCAACGATTGGAGATGAGACTACGAGTGATATTGCAAGCGAGATTTCTGAAACAGAAAGCTACTTGAATAATAACAGTGTTGCATGCAGGTCCACTACATCTAAAAGTTATTGTAGTACTGGTTTGATTGGAAGTGAAACATCAACAAATATCAATAGCAGACTGATTTTCAATAATTCAAAAACAACTTCAACCACCACAATGGTTGGCGTGTATGGACCTGGAGGCATTGGTAATATTCTTAAAGTTTTTGTTATAGTGACACAGTGATTATTATTATTTCTCTAATTCTAATATCATAATGAATTTTTTTTATATTTTCTTTGTTATAGGCAAGTCCACTTTATTTACTGAAACACAATCCATAGCGCGCCAAAATGGGTATAAAATTGTTTTTCCTATAAAGTACTTATCGTGAATTGTCAAATAAAGTATTAATAATTATATTTACACTTAGATATGTAGCCATTTCAAAATTTGATAGTCGAAACAAAGTACCATACAGTGCCTTGGTAAAGATTTTGTCAAGTATATTACAACAAATATTATCAGAGTCTGAAGATAATATACGTTTATTTTATGAGCATCTTAAAGCTTCACTTGGTGTCCAGTATACAAACGTCACTCTTATGATTGATTTTGTCCCAGAGCTCAAGTTATTGTTGCAACTAGAAAAGCCAATGGGGGATCAATTGACAGAGGTTGCTGCCAAAAGCGGTAGCAAAACCAAGAGCATTACTGATAATAAGTCACAAGAAGAACCTTCAAATGTTTATAAGATGGATGATATGGCAGCACGTACACGATTTCATACATTGTTTGTTGAAATATTTCGTGCTATTACGCGCTGGCGAATGACAACACTGGTAAATATATCCAGAAAATATACCTTTTTTTTCAAATATTAGTTATATATTATAACAAATAACCATGTTTATTTTTTGTATACTTGTTTTGTGAACCTTATATCTATAAAATGGATAAAGTTTTTGGATGATCTTCATCAAGCAGGTATGGTGGAATAAAAATAGATAATAATAAAGAATGAAGGAAGATAGCAATCTAATAAATCTATAAATATTGTTACTAAATGTTATTCAATAGATGAAGCATCGCTAGGGCTTGTGGAAAGTCTTATTTCATCTCGTGTACAACTATTAATCTTCATGGCATACCGTGATAAAGAAGTCTCCAGAAATTTCACAGAACTTGTTCTTGGAAGCAAGGCTGCCGATATTCATTTAATTCAAGTTGAAGCGTTTGGTATGGAACCATTAATCGAGTTTATTTGTGACACACTTCACCAACCACGCGAGACGGTTACCCCACTGGCTGAAATTATATATAATCGAACACAAGGCAATATCTTTTATGCTACACAGTTACTGCAAACATTGGAACGTAAAAAACTTATTTTTTACGATTGGGATAAAAATGAATGGTGTTTCGATCTTGATAAGGTAGATGAGGCTACCATGCTGGATGACAATGACACATTTGATGCACAACAATTAGATTTTATGGTGGGTCGATTACGAGAACTTCCACGCGCGGGCCGTGCCATTCTTAAATGGGCAACTTTTGTGGGTGATTCATTTACTTGGGATACAGTAAAAAAATTAGTCTTAAGCGACGATAGCACAGACGACGAAGAAATAAGTGGTACTACCTATGATGATGAGGATGATAATACAACCATAGTGGATGACGATGACAGTATAACAGTAACGAACGACGATGATCGACAAATTCACCAATCCAATCATCATGGATTAATGAGTAACCACATTAAAAATTTATTAGCGAACAGTCGGCATCAAAAACCGACTCAATACAAGAAGGGTCCAAGATCAGTAGTTTCAACAACATCGAACCAAAGTAATGATCCAATCAGTGGTTTACAAGCTGTATTGCAAGAAGGATACATTATGCCCATCGGCGCTGATGAATTCAAGTGGAGGCATGATCGTATTTCATACGCAGCATCTGAACTTGCCATCCCTTCCATGCGTGCCAAGATGCATCTAAAGGTTGCAAAATATATGATGGAAGGTGAGTAGTTTCTTCTCTTCATATTTGAATCTCTCACAAAAATTAATTCTATTTGGTTTTTTTTATCCACTGATAATATCTAATATTATATCATCATTATGACAGAAAAAGAAGCGGATACCTTTTTAGTATCTGACCATTTATTAAAATCCATTGATCTCTTACTGGAAATGAAGGATAGTAAACAACGCTATCGAAATATACTTATCCAAGCTGGAAATAAAGGAAGAATATTTGGTGCTCATAAAATGGCATTCGCATATTATATGGGTGCAGTGAAACTCAGCGATTCGGATACACAATGGACCGATGATGATGAGTATCTTACCACATTGAGTCTTTATAACAATGCTGCTGCACTTAGCTGGACTGTGGCGGAATATGATAAAACACAAGAACTATTGGATGCTATTTTTGAACATGCACGTACACCAAATGATCGAATCCATGCATATCGTGTTCAGGCGCGATATTACCTTGGTGTTCAGAAACATGAACAAGGAACCGAAATACTCTATCGTTGTATGAATGAGCTCGCACCTGATGAACTATCTCGTATGGATACTAGTGAAGAAGGGTTAATTTGTTTGTACAATGAGGTTGAGAATCTGGTTGAAAGTCTTGGAACAGATCAAGTTATACAGTTACCAAAATGTGAAGATTCCTCGTTGATAGGAATACTAGGTATCATGGAAGAATTGTTAGTACCATCACCTTTTCAATTCTTCTATACGTTAATATTGAAATGCTCTAGATATTTATAGTAATAAATTAATCCGTCTATTATATCTATTCACAGACTTACAATAGCGTATTGGAACGAACGCAAACTCGAAGTATACTATTGGTCTTATCGAATTTTAAAATTATCATTTACCCAAGGTCCACTTGGTTGTACTTCAAGCGCATGTATGTTTGCTGGTCTAGGATACATTGTTTTATGCCAAAAGCATTTCTTTGCGGAAGTAAGTACATGATTTTTAAGTAATTAAATGAATGATGAGCAATGGATGTAAAAAAAAAAAAAGGTTATTCAATATAACTTTTATTCTTCAGAAATTGGGTGCTATTGGTGTTTCCTTAGTGGATAAATATGGTACACCGCAAGAAAAAGGATTAGCGTACAATCTTTATCCAAAATTCCTTGTTTCATGGAAATATCATTATCGAGAAGCATCCCATTACTTCCAAGCAGGCTATCGTTTTGCTATATCAGCTGGTGATCGGATTTTTGCAGCTTTTACTCTAGTCAATATATCTCAACTCATGTTTTTATGTGGTCAACATGTAGCTGAAATTCTACGTGATACTGAACAATGGTATGAAGAAATACATTCTTGGGCTCCATTTATCGATCAAAATAGCTTCGCCATTTGTATTATACGGGCCTGTAAAGCATTACAGGGTCAAACATACATCGATACGCCTGATGTATTTGATGGAGATGATGGATTTAACGATGCGCACTTCTTAGCCGAAAGTTGTAAGCATAGTTCCAATCCTGCGCTCTTGTTAAACTGGTATGAAACATTCAAGCTTATTCCATTGGTGCTATATGAGCATTTGGATGCAGCCCTTGAAGTGGGTTATCGATGCTACAGTACCTTTAAAGGTCATCCATGTCATAGGTTTTTATCATTATTCTTAAATTCTTATTAGTTGATTATATCACTACTACTGCTACTATTTTTCTTGTTATAAAGAAGGGTTCTTGGAGCTAAATGATTTATAATTTTATTTTAGACATACTCGTACAATGTTATTTTATTTTTCTATGGCACTGATTGAAAAATGTCGACAAGATTATCCTCGAAAGGATGAATACATTGCACAAGTTCGAAAAAATCAAGAGTATATACATGAATACGCAGTAAATAGCCCTATTAATTATGCGATGTATTCGACGCTTATCGAAGCAGAACTTACTGGATTTAATGGATCTCCTTCTGATATATTACAAGCCAGTCGTTTATACGAGGATGCGATGAACCAAGCACGTGAAGGTGATTGGTGTCTGGAACTCTGTGTTATTCATGAATATACAGGGGCATTTTACCATCGTAATGGATATCATAATATTGCTTACTGTTTTATAAAAAAGGTATTACACATTATTTATTATATCACCCTACTATACTTCGTGTCATAAAAAGCATATTTTTTTTGTATTATTTACAGCTATATATTATAATCTCATTGTAATTTTCTTATTTATACATCAGTCTATCGACTTGTATATGGGTCATGGATCATATGGAAAAGCAAGACACGTCAGTTCAAAATATTCAAAACTTTTGGATGACTTGAGTGATACTAAAGCAGAACCTTGTGAAATTGGAATTCAAACCGATACAATGCCTTATTACAGTACACAAACACTACGAAATGATGAATGGAATGACGGCACCATGGAGCAAAATTCGAAAAATAGTTCATCAACTACAGTTGTCAATAATAATGAAACATATATAGCCGAAAGTATACCACCTGTAACCACGGAACAAACTTTACAATGTCTTGATATTGTAAGTCTTTATAAAGAAGCAGGCGTGTGTATTAAAAATATTGCTGACCTATTGTTCTCATCATTTCATTAGGTTGATATGGCATCCATATTGAAAAGTTCGCAGGTTATCTCATCTGAAATGCGATTTGACAGCCTATTGGTGTCCATGTTGGATATTATTTTCGAGAATAGTGGTGCAGACTGCGGAGCAATTATTATCAAGGAAGAAAAGTATGGTGTCTATGCATATGGTTGTCAGAACGAACCAGTTACCACCTATGATCCACCTAAGCCATTAAATGATGCTGATGAACTGATATCAAGCAGAATTATCAACCATACTGTACATACGGAGGAAAGCATATTTATCCATAATGTCAAAAAAGACACCCGATTTGCGGTTGGTCCTTGGTTCGAACGCACAGGTGAAAAATCAGTGATCTGTATGCCGATCACACATAAATTCCGAACTATGGGCTGTTTGCTAATTGAAGGTGCTGTTGGTGTTTTTACACAACGCCATGTAACAGTATTAAGTTTGCTATGTCAACAAATGGGTATTTCTACCACCAACGCATCCTTGTTTAAATCCGTCCAACGTGCTACTATGGCAAATGTGAGGTAATAAGATAATATATATAAGATATAAGTATTAATTAATTAATAATAAGAGAAACTCAATCCATTTAACTATTTTTAATGATTTTCACTGTATATTAATAGAATGATTGAAATGCAAAAACAAGCTTTAGAAGAAGCTCGGCGTAGTAAAGAAGCTGCTATTCGTGCTACGAAATTACGTGAAATGTTTTTAGCAAACATGAGCCATGAGATTCGTACGCCTTTTGCTGGATTTTACGGCATGATTTCCTTACTAGCCGGGACAGAGTAAATATGTTACCATTTTTTTTCTCTGATACATATGCTATAATTAAGCGTCATCTGATGACTTAATAATAATACAAATAGATTAGATCCGGAACAACGCGATCTTGTGAAAACAGCGAAAGAATCCTGTGAAGTTTTATTACGACTTATCGACGATCTTCTCAATTTTTCAAAGGTATTTATATTTCACCTGCGTTGTTAAAGATAATTATATACAAATAAAGTAAATTTGTGATACTAATTTTGTTAATTTGTTAAATAAAGTTACAAGCCGGGAAGGTTTCACTTGATTTATCAGAAGTCGTTATCGAAGATGTTATAACTGAAGTAGTGGAAATGCTAATTGTCATGGCCCTACAAAAACAAATCAATATTACGTATGATATAGCTCCTGATGTTCCATTAGTAGTTATGACAGATTCAAACCGTCTTCGGCAGTACGTATACTTTGTGGAAAGATTCAGCATTATTTATAGTAACTGATTACTTATATACAATGATTAATTCAAAATCAATATGTTACAAATACGTATATATAGAATTATTATAAATTTATTAGGTAATGCAATTAAATTTACCCATGAAGGTGAAATCATAATTCGATGCTCCTTGGAAAAGGGTGCAAATCAAAATCACCAGGAAAAAAATAGCATATCACTCTTGTTTGAAGTGATAGACTCGGGGATTGGTATTAGTAACGAACAGCGTAAATCTCTTTTTGTTCCGTTCTCCCAAGTGGATGGTAGTACAACGTAAGTATTGTTAATGTGGTATATCAAAACAGCACAATAATAATAGACGCACTGAATTAAATTATTAAGAAAATGACGCACTTTTATCTTAATAACTGCTATTTATACAGTCGCAAGTATGGAGGTACAGGGTTAGGATTAAGTATTTGTCTTCAGCTGGTTGAGCTTATGTCTGGTAAAATTGGTGTCAAGAGTGAACCATCCAAAGGATCCACGTTTTTCTTTAACATCAAAACAACCATCCCGGGATCAATTGAGCAATACAAGAGTCGTCACAGAAAAATACTCGGCGGTCTTTTACAACAAGTTCGTGGGATGCGTATTTTAGTTGTGGAAAAATACTCTTCGACAGTTGCCCTAGTTCAACGACTTTTACCTGATATCACAGTAGACAGTGCATGTTCTATTAAAGAGTTACTCAAATATAATGCATCGGACTATCAAATCGTTATTGTTGGGTTATATTTATCACTTGATCCAGCTTTTGGAACAATGGTCGACCAGGTCACACTATGGTTAAAAAATGCGCGGTGTATGCTGATATTGCATTATCCAACAGGTGTAGTTGGAGAAACTCACTCTAATGACAGAAACAAAAATAAAACAGCAGCAGTACCACTCTTCAATATTGGTGGTAGCAGTATCGGTATTAGTAAGAAAACAAATAACAATCAGCAACAATTAGAAATAAAAACCATGGTGGAAAATTTAGGCATTAGTAGTAATATTGACGATAAGATAATGCTAAAAAGCAGCGTCGACAGCAGCCATAACAACGACGTAAGCATAGTTAAAGGAGAGGATCGAAAACAAATTATTGCTCGTTTAGTGGTTCCATTGCGCCGAAAAGCCTTACTTCGAACAATAATTGGTGTAATCCAACAACAAGAGACAATAGCTCCTGCATCTTCGATTACCGGTGCTGCTACTCCACCACCACCAAGACGACCATCATTGATAATACGTAAAAGCTCAGAAAACAGAAAAGCTCGCGATCCTAATGAAATGCTTATTACTCCTGAAGAACGCAAAAAATTTAGTAAGATGCATATTTTAATTGCTGAAGGTATTACAGCTATTTCTTTTCAAGTATACTAAATATCAACATCAGAGAGTTGACATGTAGTAATTAAATATGATTTTGTTAGATAATCCGGTAGCCCAGAAGTTATTATATAAACAACTTACCATGCGATTTGGCTTTCAAGTCACGTGTGCTAATGATGGCCAAGAAGCTGTTATTGCCTGGAGAAGTCATCCGCAAGATCATTTTGTAATGGCGTTCTTCGACCACCATATGCCCAAGGTTGTAACCACTATATCAATATATTTATATGCGTCTCTAACTACCTTTTGTATTTATTTAATGGATATTCCCATCCTCTCTTTAGTGTGATGGTGTTGAAGCAACAAAAAGAATCCGAATGATTGAAGCCGAGGAAAAAAGAGCAAACCCTTTTCCTATTTGTGCTCTCACTGCCGATATACAAGACAGTGCGCGCGAAATATGCATGAATGCAGGAATGACTGAGTAAGATTGTTGTTGTCATATTTTTAATATATATATATATATGCTGATACTTAGAATATGCTGGTTTATGTGCCAAACATTAACATCCCCTCGTAATTAATATTACAACAAACATTTATAGCTATCTCACAAAACCAACAAATCATAAGATCCTTGCTGAAATTCTAAGGCGATACTGTGGTAATTATGCTGCTACTTGTAAATCATAGATACCATCAATTACATAGAGAAAGAACCCTCTATTATCTTTTTTATCTTGTTTATTGTACACATTAATCTTATTTTATTTTGTATGAGGACACATTTCTTATCATTTATTATAAGCGTTTGTTATTTTCATTGTTATCCATCATCACCGTTCTTTCGAATGCAGGGACCATGAATTAATGTATTTTATGGATATCCCTTTCTTTTTTTTGAGGTGGTTTTTCGACCTAACTATCCTTGACAGGTTATTATTTATTTTACTATAAATGAATGATTCTAGTTGTTGTTGCGTCTGTGATCATGTCATCTGTAATCAAATACACAATAATGAAAAACGAACCATGCGAGAGAAAAAAAAAAACCAGAAAACGCAAAACAAAAAAATGTGAAGCAAAACATTGTTATTGACAACGATAAAGGTCATATTTTAAAGCAAGAGTAGTAACAAACTTGCAAGATTGTAAGTAACACATAAATGTTAAAGCACAAAATGTATGATCAATTTATTGCGAATGAAAAGTTATTAAAAAAGAGTAGAAGCGGGAATATCTTCATAACATCAAAATTGCTAATATTCTTGTTGCATTTCACAACTCCAAAGTGGGTTTGCTTGCGTCTGCAGAAGAACCATCTCCCCAGCCAACCAGTCAGTTGAGTGTATGATTGCAATCTCGCACATGCTTCAGCTCTGATAGGGTGCTTCCACAAGACAATCATGCTTATCCATCTTCTGCATAACCATTGTGTCATAATCTTTAAATACGATAACCAGGACGTTCAATAGCTAGTATATAAACTTATAATATTAGTTAGCAGTTGATATATATATATATATATATATATAAACACTCAAAAAATATGTCAACACTTTCCAGATATTAATATGAATCACGACAATGACAACAAAGAGCAGCTCAGGTAAAGCTATCAGTCTATACCCTTTAAGAATATTACAATTATTTAAGAAGTTCCTGGTTGGGCAACTATAAATAACTGTAATCGTTCCGCTTGCTCCTTGCGCCTGCAGAAGAACCATCTCCCCAGCCAACCAGTCAGTTGAGTGTATGATTGCAATCTCGCACATGCTTCAGCTCTGATAGGATGCTTCCACAAGACAATCATGCTTATCCATCTTCTGCATAACCATTGTGTCATAATCTTTAAATACGATAACCAGGACGTTCAATAGCTAGTATATAAACTTATAATATTAGTTAGCAGTTGATATATATATATATATATAAACACTCAAAAAATATGTCAACACTTTCCAGATATTAATATGAATCACGACAATGACAACAAAGAGCAGCTCAGGTAAAGCTATCAGTCTATACCCTTTAAGAATATTACAATTATTTAAGAAGTTCCTGGTTGGGCAACTATAAATAACTGTAATCGTTCCGCTTGCTCCTTGCGCCTGCAGAAGAACCATCTCCCCAGCCAACCAGTCAGTTGAGTGTATGATTGCAATCTCGCACATGCTTCAGCTCTGATAGGATGCTTCCACAAGACAATCATGCTTATCCATCTTCTGCATAACCATTGTGTCATAATCTTTAAATACGATAACCAGGACGTTCAATAGCTAGTATATAAACTTATAATATTAGTTAGCAGTTGATATATATATATATATATATATATATAAACACTCAAAAAATATGTCAACACTTTCCAGATATTAATATGAATCACGACAATGACAACAAAGAGCAGCTCAGGTAAAGCTATCAGTCTATACCCTTTAAGAATATTACAACCATTTAGGAAGTTCCTGGTTGGGCAACTATAAATAATTGTAATCGATCCGCTTGCTCTTACTGTCCTTCCATGATTTTCAAAAGATACTGACTGGGCGTCATTTATAATAAAAAATAGTGTAGAATGGAAGGTAACTCGTCAAGATTTCTAATTTAAATATTTTCAAAGTTTTAACAAATTAAATCTTTCTATATTCTATCATCAGTAAAGCATAAGCAATGAAAAGTAATCCATCTTGAACTGCGAATGTTACCTTCTAATCTCAATAATGTATAGCGCAAACATAATATTTTTGTTGAATAGGTTTAACGCAGTTGTGTTACCGTGTGTTTAGTAGGGAGAAGAGAAAGTCACTTCTGAGATTAAGAACGGCGCACTAAAGCAAAAAGTGGACTAAGTTCTCTATCAGGTGACTCTATCCTACACTTTTCTTTTTTTTTTTTGAAGTTTCATGCCTCCCTCGAAAAAACAAAAGGTTATAACAACTGATCTAAATTGGTGCATCAATAATTCTTCCACGTTGTCTCCTTCTACTTTTATTGAAACTTTCAATTATGGAGATAAGAAATCTGCAAATCATCGGTATTCAAGTATATTGAATACAAAAAGGTTTAATAAAAATGTACCCAATGTGTCGCGATTACAAGCAGCTTTCGATATATGGAAAGGAAGTCAACAAGAAGTGACTTTTTGGAACAATAGAAAAGTTGAATTGGCACGAGAAACTGCTAACGCACGTACACGGGTTTCTGTAATAGCTTCAATCGGTCGCATTGGTGAACAAGAAGGTTTCCAACTTGGTGGTGATAATACCTATAATGGTGATAACACTGGATCATCAAGTGACATGATTGATAATAATAGTACGCCAATTGGTATTAATATGGATGAAGAAACTCTGACTACTGATAATGACGGTGATGATTCAGAATCAGTCGAAACAGAAAGGTCGAGTGATAAATCTGTTGTAAGAGTATATCCAAATGTCCATACATTTTTATATTAACTTTTGAGTTTTTTATTATGTTATAATAGGGATGGAAAAAAGAGAAAGAATACAAAGGTTAGTTGTAGTTTTATTGTTATTATTAGTGTATTCTTAGCAACAAGATATTAACATCAATGCTGACCACTTATTATTATGTTGATGTATATCTTTAATAGCTTGATTTGAAAAAATTCAAGGAGGAATATGACAAAATGATTGATGAAAATAAGTGGACCTTGAGTTGCAGTGGACGGAAAGTGGAGGATGTTTTGTATATGTATGGATACACTGAAATATGAACAGTAAGCTGCTATTTATTTCATAATATATTTAAGTATAATAATCTTAATCATAATAAAAAAAAGTGGTTGAGTTGAACTAATCATTTTTTTTCTTTCTTTTTAGTCTTTGCCATTCTTTCGTTGTGGATCCGTGGGATACGACTTATTTGACAAAAAGTGTTTTTACGAAAGCTGAAATTGATGAGATCAAGACTTGGAAGCAAAAGGGATACCCTGTACCTGAAGAAAAATGCCTTCAATATTTGAATCAATACAAGCAGGTAATTGCTACAAAAAAAAGATAATGGTTATTCAGTGCGATTAACTTAAAACCGAATTCAGATAAAAAATGCTACTGAAGCTCGAAGAATGATATTTAAAGCACAAGGTTGGGACGAAGACTTTGACAGAAATACAAACCATGATCTTGATTGGATCCGTCATAGTTATTATACGATGTAAGTTTACCCCCATAATACATATATGAAGTTGTGCGTGCGTACGTGCGTGTGTGTGTGTGTGTAGTATACGAACGGATATAAATATTTATAAATATTTATGCAAATATTACTTTATTATATGGAATAGGATACGAGAACTTGAACGTGGTGGTGTTGACGACCACACAAATTCAGAAACTTGGCTATTGTCTCATATTTGGACCTCTGTGGATCGTGTCTTTGATGACATGGAATTATATGTACTTAGGTAATTTTCTATCTTTATATATATGTATATGTACATTATGATAGATGCATTCTTTTCAATTCACAATAATTAAAAATAACAATTTTGGAATGTATAGAGGCGAGAATGCAAGTGCAGCTTCTAGTAGTCGGAAAAATAAGGAACGTGTGCCTCAAGGAGAAGAAAAACTTGAAAGAAAAAGAATGGGACGAAGATTGGACATGATTCTTCGAAAAAAGAAATTGGAACTTGGTGGTGGTGAAGCCGGAAAGGAGATGGACGATAATGATGCGAAATTATTGAGAGAAAGAGACATAAAACTACCAAAGGCTCTTAAAGATATGATGATGATGTTAAAGAAAGAAAAAGGGGATATAGAAGGTGTTAGAATTGCAGGGCTTCTACAATATGGTTAGTAATCCCATTTCATTTTATTTTTTCTTTTCTCATTTTTTGATTCTGTTGCTGACTTATTTTTTACAGGATTAAAAATGACAAGTATCACATTGGACGTACCTGAAAAATATGCTCATCGAATCACACGAACGCAGAATGTTCTTGTTCCATATACTTTTGAAGACTTGCCAAATTTTAGAAAAGTGTTATACATGGCATTAAGCAACAAGGCCATTGTTTTGGACACATTACATTTATTATCAACCCCAGCCCAAGATGAAGAAGTAGGTTATGATGATCTTAGTGGAGTAATGGAGCCACCGGAGGAAGATTCTTATCAACTCCCTGATACCTTTAGTTCGCAGTGAATGGCTAAATAAACATATACCTCTCCAATTATTGATACCCACATGTATAAAACCTCGTGTTTGTTTTTTCTATTTGTCGATGTTGCATTTAAAAAGTCTTTTATTTTATAAAAGTGTAATATACAGAAAAATAAAGTGAAAGATATATCTTAATGATCTGTTTAAAGTTTTATTTAATAAGGTAAAGTCATTTGTGTTTTAACGATTGATACCATGTTAGAATCCGTTTAATAAATTGAAGAAACAACAGAAACAACACGCCTACTTTTTCATGTCTTGCTTTTTTTTAAGAAATAATACAGCAACGAAATAGCACGTTGTTTTTTTTCAACTGTATGTTCAACAAAAAAAAAATAGCATGACTGACCATCCGTTGGTAATAGTAGTTTTAATAAAGAATCCAATCATGATTTTTTTTTATTATTATTTCAAGGCGCTGATTCAAAGTATATATGTTTTGTGTTATTATGAGTAATATGAAAACCTTTTAAGTGCCTTCGATACATTGGATAAACTTTATACAGGCTATGGGAGATAGATGTAGAATTAAGTTTAGAAAAGATGATCAAGTGGTTAGTGAGGTGAACGTTTTTTGGCGTTTTGGGATGTAGATATCGTCTTTTGGATTAGTTGATGAAGAAATGTGAATGTTTTTGATAATTTCCCAGTACAGGATGCTTGCTGTGATTCCATTTTTGATGTTAGCAGTAACTACGTTTAAAATTTGGTTTTATTTAAAGTCTCTGTTGAACACATCGTCCTTGTCGGACTTTTTTGTTCGAAACAGATATTAAGAGAAAAAAGTGGATGAAAACCCTGCGCTCGTAAGCAGGGAAAAAGTTAAGAGGGAAAGGTTAAAGGGTATGTCATATAAAATATGAAGGGGTTACAGTGAGTCTGTTTATAGAAAGTAAATGACATAAAGTAGTAACTGTATCTAACTAAGTAATGAGAGTACACTAGGGAAAAAGGAAATGGGGAAGAAAGAAAGGTAATAAAATAAAATAAAAAAATAAAAGGGAAGAAAAGTAGTTATAAAGGGAGTATAAATAGTAAGCTTACTCTGCTTCAGAGGGAGGAGGAGAAGTAATCCATTTTACCAAAGCCTGACCGGGAGAGTCATCGTAGTATTGTTGGAGGTTGCTGCTGGGGTGTTGGTATGCGTCAAGTTCTGCGAGTATTTTACACACAATTGGGCATTTGCTGCTTAAGTGTTGGATTCTGCGTAGTGAGGTTGGTTTCGATTTTGGGAGCTGATTTAGGACGTGAGAGAGAGGATCTTCATGGTATGATGGTAACTGTAGACGATGGTGCATGCGTAGACAATGTATAGCATGTTTCTTTGTAAGTATTTGTGAGGGGCATCTTGGACAAGGTTTGGGTCTTCCACCTGGAAGCCAACCAAGCCTCCATCTGATACAGCGGCTTCTTTCCTTGTTTGTCATTGGGATCCACATTATTGGATCGACACCCAATTTCGGGAGACAGGTACATAATAGTTTTGCACCAGTCGGTGCAGAACGTATATTTTCGAAATTGTCAACTAAGTATTGGCGGATGATTGTCTTAAGCATTGTTCCAGAGATATCATTGTATGGTTGTGGGAGAAGGTTTACAATATCTGATTTGTTGCAAAGTTTGCTCCAGTAACTTCTTTTTTTGTGCTTCGAGTCCTGGTAGTAATTGTGTTAGGAGTGCATCATCAGGTAAAAATTGTGCTCTGTATACAAATTTGACTTGCAATGTTGCTATTCGTTCTGACATACTTGGTAATTTAGTGAGGTGGCGCATGATTTTTGTTTCAGATTTAGAATGCGCACCATAAGTCATACGAATGCATTGGTTTTGAGCTTTTTCAATATTAGCTAGTTGTGGTGCGGTAAAGATTAATATGGCTAGTCCATACTCGAATTTAGGCCTTATAAATTGTGCGTAGAGCTGACTGGATAGTATTATAGAGAAGCCAGAAGGGCTGAGGCCAATATTGTTTAGAACACGCATGCTGTTAATAGCTGAGATTGAGTTACGTGTAATTAGCTGTTGTGCATCTAGATAACCCTTATTGTTGATCGGCACCCCAAGATAAGTAAAAGAAGTTTGGCTTGGAATTGGGGTTTCATATAGATGATAAATGTGTTCTGCATTAGCTGGCTGTACGATAGCACATTTAATTGGATTCCATCTATATCCTAGATCAAGACTGTGTTGTTGACAAAGATTAAGTAGATTCTGCATGTTGTTTGCTGTACTAATGAGTACCACATCATCCGCATATAGGAGGCATTGAATATTTGGGGGTGGATTTGTAATGTCCAAAGTTGAACGTTGCTCTCTACTATGTTGTTGGCGTGGGATGGTTGTTGGTTGAAAATCATTGTCCTCATGATTAGGTACGTTTGTCAAGGCTAATGGTCGATTTGGTTCAATTCCCCCTCGTCTGAGCAGAGTCGGTAGACTATTTATATAAAGAGAATATAGAAAGGGAGATAAGATGGAGCCCTGAAGGACTCCAGTAGTAGGTGAGAAATGGTGTGATACCGAATTGGATATGATAACTTCAATGAGAACATCATTGAATAGATTTTTTAGTATTGAGAGTAAAAGATAGGGAGTATTATTGTCACTTAACAGGTTCCATATAACCTCACGATCAACAGTATCATAAGCAGATTTTATATCTAGGAAGGCCAGGGTTGGGGTAGTACCATGAGTTTCTTTATGAATTCTGCATAATTCCTGGAGACAGAACGCTTGGTCAAGAGCACTTCGAGCTGGCCTAAATCCACCTTGGGCTATATCTAAATCTGGACTGTGTGCTTGGAGTAGATCTTGGAGACAGTATTCAAAGATTTTTCTTACTACAGAAGTCAGGCTTATAGGTCTGTAGTTGGCCGGATTTTCAGTGTCACCTTTTTTAAATATCGGGACAATTTGAGCTATTCGCCATAATGTTGGTGTATATGAACTAATCCAGCATAGGTAGAACAGCTTGTGAAGAACAGGAGCAATTGTTGTTACTATTGGTTTTAGCATTTCACTTCTGAGGTGGTCCGTACCAGGCGCTTTCTTTCTTGGAAGGCGGTCTATTGAAGCTGACACTGTTTCTTCTGTGATAGGAAAGTCTGCGATTGTCATTGGTGTGATGGAGTCATCTAATGCCTGTTGATCTTGTTGTGTTTGGTTCTGTTGTTGTATGGAGAGGAGATGACCATCAAAAACGTTTTCTAGATGCTGTGCCATTTGATTTGCTGCTGCTAGGGGGCCATCCTGATGACTAAATGTGTGTTGTATGGTGCGTTTCTGTCGTATTTTTTTAATTGTCGCTGTTGTTTTTGTATAATCATCTGTTTCAAGTCGTTTGCAGAAGATATGCCATGTTTCACGGTTTCTTTTCTTTAGAGCTCTTCGAACACGGGCACTAGCTTCTTGATGTCGTAACCACCAGGGCATCTTGTTTAACCCAAATGCGCTTCGCCATTTTTGATAGCATAGTTCTCTGTGGTCAACTAGACGTTGTAACTCTGCTGTCCAGAAAGTGTCACGTCGCTTTTGTCCACCATCTGTTCTACCAAATGTATGGTCCAGAGATGTGTACAGTTGGTGTAAACCCTTAATTTTAAGATAGGACTTAGGTGGATTACAGGTAATAGGTAGGTCTGTGTTTGAGGTCGATCTATAAGTTGTTGGAGTTTGTTGTTAAGTGCTTGTAATTTATTGTTTATTGTTGATTTGTATTCTTCCTGGATAGCTGGGTCCTTTATTTTACTTAATCTCCATATGCGTCGCAGTTGTTGTGGGGGTGAGCTGAGGGGTATGTTGCTCACAATATCAAAGCTAAAATGTACCATTTTATGATTGGATCCCAATGATAAATTGTCTGATATATTTAGTGTAGGGTTAATACAGTTATTTGTGCTCATATATATATCTATGATACTACTACCAGGAGGTCTGAGGAAGGTCGGTTTTCCATAGGCTAGTTCAGCATTCCATATTTTTAATTGATGGCTTTCAATCCAATGGAGCATCAGATCTCCTCGGGTGTTTGAGTCCGTGTCACCTGTAGTGGCGTTGAATCGTGCATTGAAGTCGCCACATATAATTGTATTGTTCGTATTGGGGTAGTGTAGGGGAGTGAATCAAGGGTAGCAAGTGCTAGGTCATTTGTAAAGGAATCAGTATGTGGTGGTAGATACAAACAATGAATGAGGGTATTAGCTACTATACATGATAAATGGTATTTTGAGAAGGGAGTAGAGTTATTATTGGGAGTACATGAACATGAAAAGGGCAATCAGGGTTTACAAGTAGAGAGATTCCGAGGTGACCACGACGTGATGTAGAAGTAGGGCGATCTCCATATTCGTGGTACTGTTTCCAGTTTGTGGGGTATCTGTTGGGGGATAGGAGCCAAGTTTCTGTAAGAAATAATAGATGTGTAGAGGGGGTAAAAGATAATATTGAATTTATAGCTTGACGGTTTAAACCAGTAGTGTTAAAAATTGTTAGTGTGATATTGTTATTACTCATAGTATTTTTTTTTTTTTATATAAAACCTTTTACTATTTTCTCTTTTTTTTTAAAAAAAAAATTATGGAGGGGGTGGGTTTCAGTATTCAGAGCTCGAGATACTCTCAGAGTCATCTTGTTTGCGTTTTTGCCCCTGTTCATTGTTACCTATTATGATGTCAGACATATTATCATCATCATTTTCGTTGAGACGGTAGTTGGTAGCTGCTGCTTCTGGATCGTCGCGGTGTGGTTTTTTTGTTGCAAGTACTGTTTTTAATTCGTCGAGTGTGATCCAACCATAGGTATGGAAAGCTCGTGCAACTGCAAACTTAATGGGGGCACGGATAAATTGTATCGATCTTTGTGCACGTTTATAATGTAGTTCTTTTGCCAATTGTTGCTTTTGTTCGGTAGGGACATCTTTTAATTTTGGATCGTTAATATTTTTTGGATCAAGTGGATCAAAATTGATAGTGTTAATGTTGATAGATTTAAGTTTCTCAGTTAAAGTTGATACATAGTCGTTATGTACTAGAAGTCCAATTGTTTGTCTCGATGGATACTGGATATCTAGGACTCTACTGTTGTCTACTCCAAATCTACGAAGGTTGGAGCGGATTTGTCCTGTTGGCTGTCTGGCGCGTGAGGGTACATATATGTACTGGAACCCGTGAGTTTCTGAAGGTAGCTGGAATGCTCGTGCTGCTGCGGCAATTCTGCGTTGTTGTGTTTCGGGTGATACTGGTGCTTTTTTTAGGCGATTTCTCAAAGGATGTGCCCATTGATTGGCTTGACTATTTGTATGTTTGGTGGTCTGTGTTACTCCCATTAAGGGAGGGAACTCGTGGTCAATTTCCGGTTGTTTATTTTGTTCCATATTAGTAATTTGTTGTCGTAGTTTGCGGTTGGTTTCCTCAAGAGCACCTATTTGCGCGTTGGCCTGTTCGAGTTCTTGTCGTAAACGTTGGAGTTCAGTATACATTGTATCGTGTTGATCTAAGCGCTCTCTCTGATTTTTTAATTCAAGCATGATTTGAGTCATGGTGTCTCCCTGATTGTTAGCATCAGAGAACATGAAGTTCATGTCTTGGGTAGTGGGTGTATCAATCGTTCCCCCCTCTTCAATTTTACGTAGGATCTGTTGCATTTCGTAGGCAGTAAACGTCTTTGTACATGTTCGGCAACGAAATTTCGTTTGTGGAGGGTTAATATTCTTGTCTTTGTCATTACGTCGGATCTGAGATTTATTACATTGACCGTTGTTACAATTGATCAAATGTCTATTCTTGTCAAAGAGAGTATCGAGGTTTTTTAGTTCCATGATTGAGAGCACTGGTCTCTCGTCAGATGTTCGAGTAGCTGCCAACATCTCACTAGTCATAGGAATAGACTGAAGATGTTGTTTGATGGACGATGTCCGTTTTTTATAAGGATGGAAGGGTGTATGTGTTTTTTGAATTTTGAATTTTATTAAAGAGCTGTTTGAGCAAACTACTTTTTCTGCTAAATTTGGTAAAAGTGATGAATAGCGGAAAGAGCCCCCTCTATTGAGGATTACGTAAATACTTATATAATTTGCACATTTGCAAATTGCATCGTTATTTTCAAGTGTTGCATCTTATCGGATGTAAATTCACCTTTTATTTTGCAAAGAATGAGCGAAATCACACCTGTTGCAGCTTAATGAGGTAATTTCATGTGTAATCAAAAGCCTTTATCTACTTTACAATATAATACCTATAGGCGCAGGTCAATTCAGTCTTCCTCAATAATTAATATAAATCTTAACATACTTTACAATATAGTACAATAGGTTTATGGGAGTACAACGCATGACAGCATGAGTAATACAAAGATACTGGACACCTCGGTTTTTGCAATTACTCGATTTCTGCACCAAAATTGTTGGAATTAGCACTGTTGCAAAAAGTGGGAGAAAACTGTATTATTTTCCAAGGTATTATACACAGCTACTCCATTTGATAGGTGATACACTGGTTTACTATCAAATACAATGAATACCCAATCTTTAAACTAAATTATTCGAAAAAAAAAATGATATGAACAGAAATCATTTTGTTGGCTAACCGATTCATTTACTTGAATTTTTTTATGCTGTTTGCAGGCATGATGCGATCCAGGGTTGTTTTTGGTATTTTATAGATTTAAATCAACTGTGTACGAGCAAAAAACAGTTCTGGGGTGTACACCATATCATTCACGAAAAATCTCCATATTATTTGTAAAAAAATCTTGACCTTTACTAGCGAACATATTGTTACTGTCCACTTGTGTACAATATTACCATTCATATACGAAAGAAAAATGGTCTTTATATATATGAAATCTCATCTTTCACCAATGAATCCAACGAATAAAATTGTTTTTTACGCACAAGTGAATAAATCTCACCATTTATTAACGAACAAATTACACTTGTTAGTGAACAAAGTCACCCCTCATATGCGAACAAATCTAACTTCTATTAATAAACAAAATTCTGTACTATCACTCCAAATATTACCCTATTTGGTAACTTGGACCCCTTGTGGGCACCACATTTGAACTTCTCAAACGTAACCGTCAATTTTGAGGTGTTACTCTCATATCTCAGTACATATATGTAATAATATATATATGAATATATGTAATCACAGTTATTTTCAAAAATATGTATGCAACTAACACTAGCAGATTTAATTTTGTTGAACAAAGGTATATGTATTTTTATATGACTTTAGTGCAAGTACAGCCTAATATGACTTTGTTTATTGTTATATTACTTACATAGAATAATACACGGGTTATAGTAGCAGATGTTGTACTAAAATATCTAGCAATTAACCATATTGATTGTGTAGTTTATAGAAGTTAAGAAAAATTGCAATTTGTGTAAGGGTGAGGTGTCCGCAAGACTGAAATGTAGGGTGCCCATAGCAATTCCTTACCATGAATATCATGGATAAAAGCTATTATTAATTTGTTTGTTATTTTTGTATCTTCGTAACAGCACCTCACACTGATTCTCGTCTTCACTATTTTTTTTTTCAATTCAGGAGAGTAGGTTATTCGTAAATACATATTTGGAATTAGTTTCAGTATATTTAGCAATAGATATAGGTGACGTGATATGAAATAAAAGTACATCATAAAAAAATAGGAACCGAACATATAACACAGCGCTACTCCATGGGCAAAATATTAGGATGTCTTCAGGAAGGAAAGGGGAAAGATCCAAAAGATTTTTGCATAATACATTAACACGATCTATTTCACTAAATTATGTTTGGCGATAAATTTCTTAATAACAGGAAAGATAAAGAGAGTATATGTCAAATATATCCTTAGCCATCATACATTAAGCTTTGTTATTTAAGTATGAATTATTTCATTAATTTTCAAAAACGGTCAGAGTTTTGACCACTTTCGAGGTTCAACCCTTAAACGAGATCGATCTTTTGGTGCCAAAATTTCCAATCGCTGTTTCAATTTCGCGTAATTACTAGCCAAACCAAAAACAGAATCCTCGAATTCAAAAATGAAACAGTGCGCAGTGATGTTTTTGAATCCTGTTTTTTTTTTGTTCATACACTTTCTTTTTTAAAACCATTACAATGAATCGAACAGGAACTCTGCGCAGCCAAACCTTGATGATCGGGAAATCGGGTTCTTTTGTAGTGTCATATCAAGTAAATACTTGTAATTCATTAAGCTCTCTTTTTCTACCATATTCATTTTTTTGGGTTTCAACAATGTTTCGTGTATAGGAAGAAGATGCACAATGTCCTGTCTGTAAAAGTGACAAATACCTCACACCGAACTTAAAGCTTCTTGTTTCTCCGTGTTTTCATAAAATGTACATTGAAAAGGGATAGAAGGATTGATGAATTTTGAATCTGCCGGAGAGTACAATTTATTTATCGCTTGTTTTCTATTCAGGTGTGAATCGTGTATAGATCGATTATTTAGTGCTGGGCCCGCACCATGTCCAATCTGTCAACAAATCCTTCGAAAAAATCAATTCATGTCCCAGATATTTGAAGATCTCGAAGTCGAGAAAGAAGTACGGATACGGAAACGAGTGAATAAAGTGTAAGTGAAGATCCATTCAAGTATAAATATGACGAATGATTTGTTTATGACACTATTTGCTGATGACTACTGTAACAATGGGAATTAGTTTCAATAAAAGACCAGAAGACTTTCCAAGTTTACGGCTATACAACGACTATTTGGAAGAAGTAGAGGATATAAGTAAGGAGGATAAGAATTCAACGTTTGAAAGCATCATCTATGGCTAATGTACCTGTCATTATTAGCATTTAATTTGATGAACGAAGTTGATGTTGCAGAGACTGAAGCTAGAATTACAGCATATGAAATGGAGAATAAGGATAGTATAGCAGCAAATGAGGCTAGAATGGTAAGTAGCAGTATTAGGTTTAAGCTCATGCCCACATTTGATTACATTACCTTATTCCTCCAAACTATAAACGAAACTAAATCCTTAAATTTTGTAGGTCAATGAGCAACGCTATAAAAATTTTCAAGACGAACTTGAGAAACAGCAACGAGAACAAAAGCGAGAGGATTACATGAAATTATTAGAAGAAGAACGTCGACAGAAAGAACATGAAAAGGCAGAAATTATTAAAGAATTAGTAAGTAGTTTTTTAGATTTATAATTTTTATTTGAATAGCCCTTTAGGAATAGTATATCTATATCTATGATTGTTGCTGTTGTTGTTCTGGACGGGGATAGGAACCAGCACAGATGTTAGAGAGAGAGAGGGAAACCGAAGGAAAATATGTTCTCTGACTCAGTGTATGTTACAAGGCAACATCGAACAAATCTGCACAAGCAGTACTAGCTACTCGCCAATCTATTACATTAAAGAGGTCATCTGCTCTACGACAACAATCCGAAAATAGTAGTCCAGCTAGATTATCTATGCCATCATGGATTACGACAGCTATGGATAATGATGCTGAGATGAAGGAATCAGACGATCAACCCTTCGATCCATTCGAATATCAATATCAGTATACTAACAATTTCACAGTGTATAGTGGTTATGATGATCCGTAAGTTGAACATGTGAAAAATATAGAGAGGAATGAGAATAGTTATCTCGTCAAGAACCATCTAAAATATGTATTTTTATATATTTAATTTAGATCAACCGAATATCTTCATAACAACAAACGAGCACGCGCCGGTGGATTTGAAGCAAAATACGCATTTGATCGAGCACTTAACGATTCGTTTACGGGTATTACCTGTATGCCAGTGGAAGGCAACTGAAGATTAAAATAAATTCAATAGATGGTATACTTATTACATTCAAATAACAATGTGTACATGCTCAACAATAGGAAGGGTCGAGAGTAACGGAATAATAAAACTGTACAATAATCAAGTATGAAAGGGGAAGGCTGAATGCATTGTGTGAAGAATATGGAACAGAAGTATAAGAAAAAAGAAAAAAGAAAAGGAGATTGTGTAAAAAAGATAAAGATAGTTGCGCTAAACAAGTAAAATTGCGATCTAAAGAAGAACGAGAATTAGTCGTATAAGAAGAGGAATGAGATAGAAGAAAAGAATGAGAGAGAGAGATCATGATCATGATCATAATAGATCAGCCTTGAATGACACAACTAAGCCTATACTTCATTCCAAGATACGAGAGGTAAAAGCGTGCGGGAAAAACTCGTATACTTTTCAGCTGAGGAAAATTACTATCTATTTTTGCTAAATGTTTATTATGGCGTTTTACCGACATATGTTTTACCATACATATTGTATCCGAAATTAAATTTATAACTTGCCTTTGATGTCAACATAAATTCCTATATATATGCCACCCACAACTTTTAGTTTCCACGATAACATTCGTACAAAAATAGATAAAAAGAGTCAAAAAAAAACATTCTTACCACCCATTGTGAATGCCTGCTCAATCTTGAAGTGGTTTTCGCTTTGAAATGGCACCCATCGATTATCCCGGAAAAATAACCAAGTAACTTCCTGTGGATAATCCGTCATAGGTGGCTCAGACGATGTACCAGGCTCAACAGTCATTTTAATATCATTGGCTTGGAAAGAAGTGTCGAATGAAAAGGGTTGGTTATTATGATTAAGTCCAGATGATGCTGTTGCTGTTGGTGTAGTTCCTCTTAGTAGTGATGGTGGTGTTTGAACTAGTGGGGTATGGGGTGATCTGGTTTGAATATTATTACTATCGAAGAGTTGAGTTAAGCAATTGTAATGGTGGTTAGAACTAAGTGGGGTCAGTGGAGAAGGGGGTTGCATGTGCTTAAATGAAGTAGAAATAAAACGAGAGAAAAGGAAAAAGTGTGGGAGAGAGTGAATATTGAGAACGTGAATCATAGTTACTTCAACAGCGACAACTAAAATGGAAGTTTCGCTATTATTCAATTTCCAACTTTGATCTTCTGTAAAAATATACACACGATAAGACAACTGAACAATTATTTCTACGATATCTACATATAGTATTTATTATCACCAAAAAGTTATTTTTTTTAGTTTCATAAAAGCATACAGGACATTGGATCAATTACTGTACATAATTTTTGTTGGTTAGTAAGTATCATACAATCAAATTTGGCACCACTACAAATGTCTCGGAATGCTATTCGTTACCATCAGTAAGAACAATAGTAAAGGTAGAATATATGAATTACACATTGCTGTATAAATATAAAGAGTGTCTTTACAAACCTAACATTAATAGCATCGATTTTCCTTTTTACCTTTATAGTTCTTTCACTCACACTAATAAATATATATTTCTGGCTGCTTTCTAATGAAAAGTAGATGCATCATATTCAATTTTATTCAACTGATCTTACAATCAATCACTTTTATTCATACTCCAATTATAGTTATTCATAGACAGCTCAGTATGCACAAAACAAATGGTCTTAAGCAAACAATCTTAAGAAATGATACCCAATGGTTCCTGAAATTTTGTCCAGGGAATATTGTTATTTGAATGAGCGAACCAGCTTTGTACGCGAATAGCATCCAATTTACAATCCTCTACACCTACACAACTGCATTGCAGATTTCTTTATGTAGTGTACCTTTTTCTTCCCATTGCACTTTTTACGATTTCTATATAGTCACAACCGGTATTTATTGAGAATTGGTTTTCAATAACAATCCTATCATTTTGCTCTCTCATTATAATTGTGAACAAGTTTCTTTAATAAGAAATAAAACATTCGATGTTGGCATTAATTAAAATTTAATATTTTACCCACTTGTTACAACGATACTACCTGTGGAACGAAAATCACCATAAAAAAAATAGAATGAACGACCACTTTTAGCTACACTGTAGTACATACCTGTAAGCACCAGTCAAGTGTCACAGTTAAGTGACCAATCCTTATCATCAATATGGTGCAAGCAATCTTAAATAGACATTTTTTTACTTTTTTCAAAATTGAACTACTCTTTGGATTGCTAAGCTTTTTTATAATATATCTCAGGATTTATAAAGTTGAACATATATAGAATATTATTCCTAAGACAGATTTTTGATAATCTTAATAATAATCTTGCAGATATATTTTAAAAAATGAAAATTAAGTAGAGAGACCCATGGAAAGCAACAGCTTTTTTTATGCTAGCACATCCATATATAACTGGCAAATTTCCATATTTGGATGATGCATACTTGCACCATCAAAAAAATACCCCTTCTTAATGAAGTAGGCATAAAACATAGAGAACTATTTCTTTGTCTTTCTTGACCAATATATTTTAAATTTGTAGCATAATGAAGCAAAGTTATTAGGAAGAGTTTATATTTGTCATGGAACAAGTTATGGAGTTTTATTGAAATATATACTGCTGGCATAAGCAGTCTTGATGTCAAAAAAAGATATAAACCCCACTATTGTTTTAGATTGAACTAAAATGAATTTATCATCCAAGTCATTTACTCTATTTTTTTTTCTCATCTCAATTAGAAGTCTCTTCTTTATTCTATTTTTTTATCCATCACATTTATATTGATAGTGTTTTTTAAGTTTATATTTATAAATATAAAGTATATATGGCTCAACCCTACTCCCTAATTTTTATTATTATTACCTTATTGTTACATTCAACTATATGATGAACTATTCAATTTTCTTATCTTTTCTTATTTTCATCAACAACACTACCACCATTATTATCTTATTTAATATAACTTCCTACCATCATACCCCTATTGAACCATATAGTGTATAGCTTTTATACTTTTTTATTTAAAAAAAATACTTATAGTAGGGGGCTTCAGAAATAAATCCCTATTAAAATCCCTAAATTTTTACTTAACAATAATTGGTTCATCATTTCTATAGCCAATAAGATAAACTGTTCCTAAAACTACTTTTTTTATTTAATTTCTTTCTCTTAAAACTTTATAAAACCAACATGCCAAATGATAATTCTTGAGCTACTATATTGAGATGTATAGAGCATGCATGCTAGGCAACTATATTATTAGAAGCTACTATGAGTGCAGGATGTAGCCCTAGTAAAGAAAGAAAAAGGTTGCTGCATGATATCGAATTTTATACTGATCTTCAATATAAAATGAAAAAGAGCTGGTATCTTAATGATAGTTACAAAAGTACCACCACAATATCAGAATACCAAGATAAGTTCAGTAAATTAGATAATAAGCATATGTGCAAAGTAGTATGCATGAACAAGAAGACATTTAAAAAAGTTATAAAAGAAATCAGCAGCTATTATGAGTTTAGTAAAAAAAAAAAAAGGAAGACTAGGTGTAAACAGAGATCTCTATATGACCAGCTTGCAATTACTTTAGAAAGATTAGCACAGAATAATACTGGAACTTCTGCAGAACTATTGGCATTATATTGGGGTGTTAGTGTTGGTGCCATTTCTGACTATATCACACATGTTATTAATACATTATATGAACTTATACCCAAGTATATTTACTTGCTAGATGAAACTGAAAGGCAAGAAATTACATAAGCTATATAGGGTTTATTAATAGTATATATATCATTTTGGGCTAGAAACCAGCCATTGATAGAGAGGTGTATATAAATCAGAAAGGATCTTATTAGTACAATGTACAAATTGTTTGTGACCATTGTTGTAAAATCCACATCATATATACTGGATGGCCTAGTAGTAAGAATGATTCTAGTATATTCAGTCAAATGAGAGTTTCCAAGAAACCAGATGAATTCTTTAAAAATGAAAGCAAGGAATACATTATTAGAGATAGAGGTTATAGGTTGATGGAAAGGATGTTGGTTTCTTATAGAGAGAATCAAATCAGTGATAATGAAACCAAAAGTCAGTTCAACACTGCTTTGGCTAGGATAAGAGCTATTAACAAAAACACCATTGAAGTACTCAAGAATCAATGGAGAGTTTTGAAAAATATACATAAGCAAATTAATAAAAAAGGAGATAGCTTACCAATTAGCATAAGTATTATAATAGCTGCTGTTCTCTATAACATGATGATCAAATTCAATAATCTATTGCCAGAATCAGTAGAAAACTGAGATGTAAATAAATGAAGTAACAAAATAACTTCAAATGCTACAACATGGAGAGATGAGTTAAAAGATACAATACTTCTCAACCATAAAAACATAGGGTTCCCCACGGTTCGGTTCGGTTCGATTCTTCTAAGGAATCGAACTGAACTGAACCATATAGGAACTGAGGAACCATGGGCAGAACCGAGAACCGAAAACCAAGAATTCATATATATATAAATGGATGCAAATGTACAAACAAAACCCATATATTCAAATCAATAAAGGCAATAATTGTTATAGACTACTATAAAATATAATAAAAAACATTTTGAAATTGATATCTTTATTATGAATAATATTTTAAACTATGCTATATCTTATGTACATAGTACTAAATGCTAAAAAAGCAAATACTATGGCCTCTATCTTTAATAATCCCCAGTTTCATACTGTATGTGCATTGGATTGTAAAAGAAGACGATTCTGGTGTAGGTGCTTAGTGAGTATTACATATGTATAATAAAAAATCACATCCAATCACCCAATACCTTTATAAAAACAAAGTATCCAAAAACAGAACCATTCCAAAAGGGAGAACAGATTGCACCTGAAAGACTGTCATTGCTGCGTAAAAAAATCGATGATCATGTTGAGTAGATCATAAAAGAATATAGTCATCACCTTGTGAAAAAGGCATACAAAAAAAGATAATGTTGATTGTGGACGACGTCAAAAATAAGAGGATGATTATTGTATCATCGTAGTAAAACGTTTCCAAAATAAAAAAAATGATCCGCTTCGAACATATCCTATATAAAGTAATTCTGCAATAAAAATAAATAGTGTAAATGGATTATGAAGTAAAATAATTGTTATGACTGCAAAAAAAAGTATACAAAAAAAAGAAGCTTGATAAGATGGATGAGTCGTCGTTTGGTGTAGAAAACGAATATTTCCAAATTAAAAATGTTGTCGTGCTAAGCATTTTTTTTCTTCAAAAAAAAAAAAAAAAAAAAAGATGATTGTGGCACTGTAAAAAGGATCACTGTTAAAAAATGGGAAAAACCTCTTAAGTCCATCCAAAAGAAAAAAAACCGACTATTGAGTCAAACAGTAAATATCAAGGCTACTGTATCATAAACATCGTTTATCCAAAAAAGAATTGATTGATCACTAGACTTACTGTGAATAAAAGAACAGTTGATAAAAAAAATAGCTGTTGTTTGCAAAGATATGATGATGAATATGTTGTGCATATGTCGCAAAGTAGCTGAAAGGAGAATAATACCAGAAAAAAAAATTACTATTTTGAATTGACCATTAAAATATGATTGTCGTATTGAAAAAATGATTCAATCGTAAATAAGTTGTTGGATTGAATGGCTGTTGTACCATATAGTAAATAGTGATTTTTCAAAACGATTGTTGTTATTACATTATATTGGCAGTATTTTTTTTCCAAAAGAAAATAAGATCCGTAAATCTGTGTTGAATAAGCATTGTAAAACGTTTCTTTTAGTATAAAAAATAGTCGTGTCGAAAAGGATATAAAAGAATACATAGGTATATCGTAAAAGACAATAGTTCCAAAATGAAAAAGTAGCCGATTGTTGAAAGAGAAAGAGTATGTGTGCTTTATTAAACAAAATAATAAAGAAAGAAATGTTAAAGAAAGGATAACGCGTAGTACAATTACTTTTTTGGATTTGCAACCAACTCCTTGCAAAATGTTTCAATTACTATACTTTTGACATTATGTAACAACAACTTTTTGAAAAAGATATCCATTCATGTAAATAATAAATTTAGGCAATGCTTCAATATATTTCATTATTATTATCAATTGAATATGAATCAAAAGTATATATAAAGCTTTTATTTTTTTCAAAAAAAAAAAGTCCATTATCTTTTTTTAACATACCATTATTTTACCTCACCATAACTACTACTTTATTTTCTTTCTCCAGCCTTATTTATAACAATGCCATACCAAACCGGTTCTTCTTCTAGCAATCCCCTTGGTGCTCTTCATGATGATGATTTGGTAATAATAATTATATATTATGTCAATTATATTCACCTACTGTGTTACTTGAAAGAACTTCATGCTGATGGATGTGTTTACTGTCTTTTATAGAATATGTCCTCACCTTCCGACTCTCCCATTCCTGCCCAATTTCAACGCACTTTATCTGCCATGTCTACCGATTTCCCTAATCTTAGCAACAATACTGATACTGAATCTGTCGCTAATTCCATTTCTCAATCCCGAGGTCAGACATCATCATCAGAAGAAAGTTGGGTCATCAAGTACAATTATGGTGAACGAACTAAAGATGCTGAAGGCAAGGATCGAATTAAATGTAAGGTCGGATCTTGCACAAAGACCTATGTAGTACAAGATGGAAATACCTCGGGTCTGATCAAGCATTTAAGAATGAGCCATAGTATCACAGTTAGTAGTGGTCCCCATACTAGTGAAAAGCGAGTTGGTGGTCCCTTGGATTCTTTTATGCAGACTAGTGCTCACATCTTTTCGGCGGATGAATTTATCAAGGCCTTCATCAAGTTTATCGTCAAGAGCAAGCTGCCATTCACCATGGCTGACAATAGAGAGTTGCAAGAATTCTTGAACATTGTACAATGTGCACCTACAATAGAAAGCATTCAGCTCCTAAGTGCCAAAACAATTATAAGAAAGGTAAAATATTATACTCCTTTTCTCCCCATTTTACTTTATATATGAATATATAAATATACGAATGATATTAATTTTTTTTTACCTTTTTGTGTTTAGACCAAAGAAGAATATGAGGGATATAAGAAGCAGTTGCAACACTTGTTAGGTAAACTCCCTGCAATATCATGCATGCTCGATGGTTAGACCAGTCCATATAATGATTCTTTCCTTACTGTCATGGGCCACTGGATCTGTACCTCCACTTGGACAATGAAAGAAGTGATCCTGGGTTTTGAACCATTGAGTAGTCCACACTCAGCCGAAAACTTGGCTGATGCTTTTTTGCGCGTCACAAACGATTTTGATCTTAGTAGCAAGCTTTTTACTATTACTATGGACAATGCATCAAACATGAAGAAAATAGCTTGCATAATTGAAGCACGTTGTACAGAGCAAACTGGTGAGTTGAAAATATACTTTACATATTCAATATATTCTATATATAAAGTAATAAACATAATTATTAATATAAATACATGTACATCATATATAGGCCATTCTGTGCAAAGAAACACTATATTCTATGTCTTGGACATATCCTCAATTTGGCATTTCAAGATATTTTGCATTGGGGTATGGGAGTGCCGTATATTGAAGATGATAAAGATTCCAAAGACGGTAATAGTGTTGGTGCAGATAATGACAGTGACGATAATGATGAGATAGCTAATAGAACAGATAGTAGTGAGGATCAAGATTGAGAACTTATGAGTTCGCTCATAAAGCTACGAAAAGGCATTACAAAGATAAGGTATATTAATATCATTTTTTTTATAAAAAAAATCTTTATTTAAAGCAAGAAAAGAAATCCATAAAATAACCATCCAGTTATTTAATATTTGATATATAGATCCTCACCTCAACGAACTGAGAAGTTTATGCTGCATCAAAGGATCGAGATGACATCTACCTTGAAGTTATCATTGGATGTACCCACCTGTTGGAATTCCACATATGAAATGCTATCATGCACATCTATGCTAAAGGGTCCATACACATCTACCTGTGCGTCTATTGAAGAGTTACAGGAATTCTAGTTGACTGAAGCTGAATGGATTTGCGTTGAACAGGTCAAGATCTTACTTGCCGAGTTTTGGAGGGCAACCATGGAACTTTCTGTAAGTAAAGGACATACAACGATCAATCAGGCGATTGTTCGTTATAATTGCATAATAGATTCCTTAGAAGATGAAGCTCTTGAAAGTTATCCAACTGAATTACAAGTAGCAGCAAAGCATGGGTTGTGTGGCATATTTACATATCCATACTTCTTCTCATATATATTATCACCGATTCTGCTACATCGTGTTATCACAAATAATAAATAATAATATAAATAAATAATATCGGTTGCCTCACATAATCCTCATTCCAATAATAATACAATAATAATGATCCTGGTATAATATCCTATACACAATAATTATCAAATAATACAAATACTACCATACCTTCTCATTGTACGAGTAAGAGCGTAAAAGTAATAATAATCATCTAATGACTAATGGTCAACAAATATATATATGTACAACAAATATAATTATATCTCCTCATGTTGTGTTATATCACCATGAACACCACCTATAATATATATCCGTTATATCAAGCAAATGCAATATTAACAAACTACCATGATCAATGATTAAGTGGCATGGATAAGAAAATATATAAATACTGTACTTGTAAAACTAGAATATAATTATCTTTATTATCATCTTTATCATTATAATAAATATATATCGATTCTCACAAGACTTCTTCTGTCTCTATCTCTCTTTGTCATTAATTCTATCATTAAATCTTACCCATACCACAGGTTGTCAAAGCTTAATAAATATTATTGCAAGGTTGACGATACACATATATATGCAGTTATAATGGCCTTAGATCCACATATGAAGTTTTCTTAGTGGAGTATCAACAATTGGGAGCAAGAATATCAAGATCTGAGCCAGAGTATGGTGTGAGATGCTTGGTTAGATTTCCCAAGACCAGTGATGCTAATAGCAGAAGCTGACGAATGTTTACAACAGCTGCTCAGTCTGTATGGTATCCAACCACATTCCAATGATGATGAATTAGTGGCGTATTTAAGAGAAGCAGTACGAATACCAACGTTGCAGGTGGATTGTCAAAAGGCAATAGAACTTGTGGAATTTGGTAGGTTTTTATATCAGAAAATAGAAAATGGACGGTATCAATCCTTTGAGACTTTTCTTAAAGGTTTATTATGTGAGTTCCAAAAGGAAATAATAAGTTGATTAAAGGGTTTTTACAATTACTTTTGTTGTATCAGAGAGAAATCAATCAATAAAAAGAATAAAAGGAGACGAGATAAGTCAACGAGACCCGAAAATAATCCACTGAAGTTTATTAAGATAAAAAATAATCTCTCTATTTATAAGAAAGTGCTCATCATGGATGGACTATCACAACTTGCACATTATGGTGTAATATTAGAATATAGATTGCATCATTTGGATTGCGTGTTATGAGGACAGTATATTTAAGTAGACCATGAATGATATCGTTAGAAGGATTGCGTGATCCAGCATAATTAACAATATGTGAAAGAGGATGGTGCAATACTGTGTGTAACATAAGTAATTATCCAAATAGAATCACCGCACAAGTGAGATATAGGGTGAATGACAGTAATAATAATAATAATAATGAAGAATTATTATTTATTGTGAAGCCATTGTATGTTGGATACAACATTACCCCCCACCAGGTTGGAACAACCGTCATGATAAGTTTGTGCATTACACTGTCTTCAGAGATGAAGTAACTAATCAATAAAACTCCAGTGAAAAACCCAGGGTCTGTTATTGGGATAAAAAAGCTTTGGAGAAAGACATGTTTAAGTGCGTCTGCGTTTAGTAAAACGAGGTGAACGACATGGCTCATTTAATGCACGTTTGCTCGATTTACTTTTCTTTGGCGTTTGTGGTACGTGTTCAACCTTATTGTCTGTATTGTTATTTTTATTAAGACGTGGAGGTGATGTACGTTTACCAGCAGTACCATTATTGTTATTGCGACATTGCCAATATTTTTCAATCAGCGTTAAGTCATTGAAGTGCTCGATAGGTTCCCATGTATCATCTTCAGGACCATAACCTTTCCATCTGACAAGGTATTTGTAATGACCTGGTGTACCTTGATGATCCACAATAGATTGTATTTCGTAAAAGTCATCACCAGAGGCGATGGTGTCTTGTGAAATTAATTTAATGTGATGTGGAGGAATATCGCGAGAAAGAAGAGCGCCAGTTGGATCAGTTAAAACATATTGACCGTTGCCCTTGTTCTTTCCATGCACTGTGTACGGTCCCTCATAATGAGCATCCGTTTTTGATTTACGATTCATACTTAAGATCATGACTTTACTACCAACAGGGAATTCTTTAATAATTCGGAATTTTTTAGAGAATTTTCCTTGCTGTGCATTTTGCAATGCAGTCATACGATCTCGTATTGTGGGAATGACTATGTTAGCCAGGTTTTCTTCGCGTTTATCATTAAATCGTAGTTCATCATCCACTTCCTGTACATCCAAATGACTATAATCCTGCCATAAATTGGGTTGACGTGCAAACATCAAGGAAAAGGGACGGGAGTTGTGTAACTTTGCAATTTTGTTGTTGATATTAAGTTGTGCAGCAGGAAGGAATAGATCCCAATCATCATTTTTACCATATAGGCGTCGAACAATAATATTTTTCATTGCTTTAACTTTAACTTCTGTTCCACCATTTGCTCTGGGATTGTATGGTGTTAGTAATCTACTGTCAATACCATAATGTTCCAGAAGGTGTTGAACAACTTCATTCGCAAACTCTGTACCTCTGTCACTCTGTAAGATTTTACAAAAACCGAAATCAGCAAAGATTTGTACAAGTGTTTTTGCAACAGTAAGAGCGGTCTTATCAGGAATAGCACGTAAGAGAGTGTATCGCGAGTACATATCCACAATAACTAAAACATAGTTGTTACCACATGGAGTAGTGCAATTAAAATCACCAGTATCAATACCAATATGATCCCAAGGTTGATCAGCATAGATACTACACAAAGGGTGAAATCCATGTTTTCCAATTGTAAACCTTTGACAGTCAGGACAACTAGCAACCATGTTTTGAGCATCAGCTTTAATTGAGGTCCAGTGTATGTGTTGACTATGTATTTCGTTGACTAGAGCATCAATACCAAAATGTCCATTGAGATGTGCCTGTTGTAATAGGTGTTCTCATTCATTTTCAGGTGGTGTCATGAAGTCTGTGTAGTTATTGCGAAGAATGGCGGCACGTTGGAAATGGGTGGAAGAATAAAAAGAAGAATTTTTAATTTCTTGTGAATTTTTATTCTTGTGTGACGGTCGAAGGTCGCCGAGGTATGGAGAAGAAGCGATTATATGCTCCGAATTATCCCCCTCCAGCTTCTTCATAGTTGACCAAAGGCATGAAATAGCATCGGGAATGACATTGTCATAACCACGAATGTATTCAATAGTAAAATTATAATCACAAATAATATCTAACCAGTTAACCATCATTGCATTAGCGACAGGTTGAGTGTGCAAGAAAGTAAGTGCCTTATGATCGCATTGGATCGTAAATTTCTGTGGCCAGCCCCATAAAATTTTATGATAGCGGCGAAGACTAAACACAATACTTAAAAGCTCTCGTTTTGTAGTGCTGTAGGATCTTTCTGCCTTATTAAGCTGACGACCCATAAAGCCAATGTAACGGTATTGGTTGTTGGCGATTTGATAAAGAACGCATCTAATACCTGTGTCAGAAGCATCAGTAGCTAGGTAAAGGGGAAGTCTTTCGTCAATTTGACTGAGAACAGGAGCGTGTTGTAATGCCGTTTTAATATTATTAAAGGCTGTAGTATGCTCGTTTGTCCAGTGTTTAGATAAAACTTTGACGGATCGAAGTTCATCTAGTTTTTTGGTGATGTAACTAAAATTTCACTTCACCAAATATCTTATTATTTCCTCTATTATTATTTCCCCACATATTCACCATTCTCTCTTATCCCTCATATTACCATTTTGTAGATCCATATCATGTGGATCATCCAATTATTTGTTATTCCCCTATTTAGTATTATCACATATTCTTATTATTATACATATTCATATTATCTTATACTGCGCAACATCTTTTAGTAACTGCGGTTACAAGATCAATTGATCTGTCAAATCAATAACAGTTACTGCGCAACTATTTCAAAAACATATAAATACCCTTCAACTTTTGATTCAATAAATCTTTACCTTATATTTACCTTACAATTATCTTTAATTTGAATTATATTTTGGTCACTCAACGCCCACACAATTGGCTTGTTTTAATTTCATATTATTCATTTCAGACTTATAAACTAAGAGTCTTATCATAACATATATAACAAAATTGTTATTATTACTCTATTGAATTGATCTAAGACATCGATTCTACTTTATATTCTTGATTATATTAAGACATAACGTTTTCATAATATCCCTGAACCTGATCTGCTTACATATAAAAGCATTATAACATCAAATATTATCTAAAACCTTTCTCCTTATAAATAATCATCTCAAACTACCGTTCACAATAAACGATATTATTGTTGGTGCTCACTAAATCATAACCGAAACCTATCATAACCTATCTCTATACACACTTTTAATAAGTACAGACCTAAAGGTTACAGTGAGAAGTTGTACACCAGGGATGTGATCCTGTAAATAATTGATATAACCAAGAAAGCGTTGTAAGCCTTTAACATCAAGAGGTATCGGCCATTCATCAACATTAGTAAGTTTCTTTTTGTCAACGGAAATAGAACCAGCTTGAATATTAAAACCCAAAAGACTAACACTTTTCTGTGCAAATGAACATTTGTCTTTGTTAATGACAAGATTAGCCGCTGAAAGACGACGTAAAACTTCTTGTACATGTGGAGTGTGCAAATTCATATCCCCATTTGTGGCGATGACGATATCGTCAACATAAATATTACAATATGGAAGATCACTGAATAAAGATTGCATGCATCATTGTACGTGTGAAGATAAGAATTTTAAACCAAAAGGAGAACCAACGAAACAATACTGTTGATTTTGAAAAGTGAAAGAAGTACGATTCTGATGTTTTTCGTAAATTTTAAATTTGTGAAAACAACTTTTCAAATCCAATGTGGTAAAAATTGTAGCATTCTTAATTTTGTGGAAAATGTCACGAATTAATGGTAACTTATGGTTGTCATCAGGAAGTAACAAATTCAAAGGGCGAGGATCTAAACAAATACGGAATTTGGTAAGATTACCTTCAGCATCCTTTTTTGGCACAAAAGTAAGAGGATTATTAAAAGGTGTACCCAGAGGTGCATGTTTGATAATACCATCATTCATCCATTCATCAATTTGTTGTTGAAGAACAGGAATAATTTTGTCAGGTAATGGATATTGTCTACGATTGACGACTTTGCCCAGAGGTATGTTTAAATATACGATAGATTCAGGTAAAGTGCAAAAGTGAGAAGGAGGAATATTTATATTTTCCTGTAGATAAGGTTCGATCTTGTTCAGAAATAATTGATGCTCATCCTCAGAACCAGCGGGAGAATTATCAGGTTCAGGTAATTCAATGGGTTCAGGAATGGAAACATGAGAAGGTTTGTGCCAACAATAAGCTAAACCCCCCATATAGATACCAATTTTAGACATAAGATCAGTGCCAATAGAAACATCAGCGTCAGCATTAAAATCCATAATTTCAAAATCATGATAAACAGAAATTCCATTGTGTAAGATTTTAATTTTATTTATTTTTCCAATTCTATTTACACCTAAACCAGGTATAGCTGTGTCGATCTTGCCAGAACAAGGAACAATAGTGAGTCCAAGGCGTTTGACAATGTGTGGTTTCGTGGACGAAAACGTTGCGCCTGGATCAATAAAAGCAAAAATTTCAAGATCCTGTAAAGTAATAGGAGCATAATAAGCTTTTGTGTTTTTATAAAGGCGATTGGAAAAATGATGAGAATGGTTTGACTTACAATTAAAACATGCCTTGTCTAAGGCTTCACTAACCTCATTCATCACGATATCATCTGCAGAAGATGATGGGATGGGAGGAGAGGAAACAGAAGGCGAAGAAGAAACCACATGATCTTGACCACCCGGAGGGGAAGACACAATAGCAGCCGGAGCAGCAGAAGTAGAGACTGGTACAGAACCAGATGATGAAGTTGGCGGTGTGACTGGTGCGGAGCCAGAAACTGATGATGAAGAGGAGGCAAGGGTGGCAGAGCAGATTGCCAAGTGGTTTACTTCGCACTTGTGCCCTTTGCTCCATGGCATAAAGCCACAATGGAAACACTTGCGTTGCCCATTTGATTCATTGACATGAGCAGCGGCAGCAGTAGCAACAGTGGACAGACCAGGAGACGACTTTGTAATGTGACCATCTTTGTCAACACCACGAGCAGCAACACGACATTCTTCTGTTGTATGACGGCCATAATTATGGTACTTGCAGTACTTATCTTTGGAGGCACGTTTCTTGTCCTTTTTGGCAGCAGTAGATGACGAACTCGACACAGACGAAGCCACAGTCATGGTAGAAGCAACAGCAGCTTGTGGGCTGTGCTTGGAATGGACAACTTTTGAATACAAATGACGCGCCAAAGTGGAAGCTTGGTCAATTGTACACCGTTGTTGTTTTGGAAGGTGAACTTGGGCCAAAGCAACATGTTGGGACAATTCTGGGAGCAACGAGTTGATGAAAATAGCATTCATGATGGTGCCATCTTCAACACCAGCTTCACGACGATACTTGTGGAAGTGGTCAGTGTAATGTGCAACAGATTCATCACGATCCATTTTCATGGCAATTAAATTATGTAAAAATTGTGCCTGTCTTTCATCATCATCCAAACCATACTTAGCTACCAATTTTTCTTTTGCGTACGACCAAGGACGATCTTCATTGAGCTTGAGATGTTCGCGGTACCAGGATCGTTGTTCAGAAGTAAGCATGATCTTGATGAGTTGGGGCCAATGAGTATTGATGTCATATCGGTATGAATCAACAATGTCCTCAAAGCACTCGAGACAGTCTTGGATAGAGGAGAAAATGGTCTTGTTTTTGTCAAAAACATTGCCAGTCTATTGGAGGATAGGTAAGTTGTTAGGGACAACGATTTTTTCTTGGTGAGCAGAGGTGGCGGCAGCTTTTTCTTTGCGCGGATAAGAGCATATCGAGTTGTTTTGTTCGACTATCCAATTCAGCTTGGAGAGTGGTCATTTCTTCAACCGAAAGGGAATCATCAACTAGCCTTTCACCGAGAGAAGCGATCTTTTCATTAAGTCGATCCACAACGGCTTGGGAACGTTGAGTGACGGAAGAAGAGGAAACAGTGGAAACAGAGGAGGCTTCATCCATGGTATGATCCACAGGAGCAGGAGAAGTAGGAGCAGGAGAGCCAGGTTGAGAAATCATAGTAAAATAAGGTAAGAAAGAATAGGATAGAATAAGATATAAGTTATAGAGAGAAAATAACGAGGAATTCATTGAAAAAAAATGTTGTATCAGAGAGAAATCAATCAATAAAAAGAATAAAAGGAGACGAGATAAGTCAACGAGACCCGAAAATAATCCACTGAAGTTTATTAAGATAAAAAATAATCTCTCTATTTATAAGAAAGTGCTCATCATGGATGGACTATCACAACTTGCACATTATGGTGTAATATTAGAATATAGATTGCATCATTTGGATTGCGTGTTATAAGGACAGTATATTTAAGTAGACCATAAATGATATCGTTAGAAGGATTGCATGATCCAGCATAATTAACAATATGTGAAAGAGGATGGTGCAATACTGTGTGTAACATAAGTAATTATCCAAATAGAATCACCGCACAAGTGAGATATAGGGTGAATGACAGTAATAATAATAATAATAATGAAGAATTATTATTTATTGTGAAGCCATTGTATGTTGGATACAACAACTTTCACAATGGCTTATTTATACTTTTTCTATTCTATGATGGATGAGGGCTTAGTGGATTATTATGTATTATATATAACGGATTTGGGTCCTTCTTGTATAATTATTTCTTTTATGAGAATGATAGTAATACAGGATCTATAGGATCAAGTGCAAGAATATGGTGCACCCTTTGATCCTTTCTTTTAGATTTTTTTGTGTAGTACATCGTTATGCGATTTGACTTAATTTCCTTTTTAAAATTGAAGGATTTGGGTTTCCTTATTTGGACATGTTCTTTGGGCTGAGCCCTTATATGATATATGTTTTATCATGGAGTTATTTTATTATGTAGAATATGACAGAACTCTCAAATTGGCAAGCCCAAACCCAATGGCCAAATTTAGCTCAGATGGCAGCCCAGTACCTCGCAGTCCTAGTCACATCAACCCCATCAGAGTGGTGCTTTTCTCAAACACAGCTTTTATTGCCACATACCCATAACAGATTAAAGCCAGAGATAATCCAAAGGCTTATGCTTTTGGATTCCTAGTCATTGATAGATTTTGATGAGTAATTTTTCCTCCATTTATATATATATATATATATATATATATATATATATTGTCACTCTTTCATTATATTACTACCTCTTTTTTATATTATTATATTATTACCTCTTTTTTTATCTCTTTTTTTTTATATATTATTATTTTATATATTATTATTTTATATATTATTATTTTATATATTATTATTTTTATTTTGGATACTTCTCTGCCATTATATTTCCTTAATAAAATATTCCTATTTGATTATATTTCACCATTTATATTTTTCATCTCAACAAAAGATCATTTACTTTCTGAATTTATTTTTTATTTATAGAATCATAGCCTCTGAAACATAATGTCACCATTACATTACTACTCTAGATTACTTTTTCGGTTCTTCGGTTCTTATATAAAGAACCGAGATTGGTTCAATTTGATTCTTATAAGGAACTGACCTGACTTTTATGGTTTGGTTCCAGTTCAGTTCTAGTTCTTTGGTTCTTATGGGAAACCCTATAAAAACATATGTCTCCCTCTCTATTTTTTTTTTTAGTGAATGTACTCTAATTAATTCAATCCTCCCTACTCTTTGTCCTATTATATTCCTCTTAAAAAATAAAGTTGCTATCAATCCATAGAACTATAAGAACCAGCACTATCCAGTCTATTACATAACTACTTATATTTAAAAATCTATTTTTCTTTAAACAACTGTTTCTTAAATCAAGTGATATCTTCTGGCTCTAAACCAGGCAGTAGGTATTATAATACCATTTTTATTTGATCTGTTTCTATAACCTTATCTTTCTACCTCCTCTCATATTCCTATATATAAGTCATAGTAGCCTGCTTCTTCTTAAGAAGTAAAATCCTCTTATCTAAATGAAGACATTTATATGAAAAACTTTTAAAAGATATCTCAAAACCTCTTCTTACTTTCTCTGCTAGATCCTCCTTATTACTATCATCATCATCATCATCATCATCTTCATTACTGTCCTTACTATTACCAACTTCATTTTTGTCCACTACAGTATCTCTTAATAGCTTATTTGAACTATGGTATAAATGATCATTATCTTCTAACTCCTATAGTCATTAGTAAGGAAGGGCAGGAGTATATTCTTATACTTCTTACTATAGTAGCTATGGAATTAATGAAGCTAAATCAAGTGCATTATGCATAACAATTCAACCTTAACTAGCTTCCAAAAGAGTTTTAGGTTTAATATCCTAGCATTTACTATAAAGAATATGCATTCTTTCATAAAGTGGAAATTGTAATGCTGTAGACCATTACAATGATATACAACCTACAAAGTTGTTAATCAGTATATCTACAGATATCAATATATACAAGGATAATTAGATAGATCAATATAAATAACCATATGGATGAATATTGATGAACGCATGGTTGTATATAGAAATATAAGATGAACTAGTATAGTTATAGAAATGTAGATTATTTATATTAGCATAGATGTTAGATTAGCCCTTATATTTCGATATATATAAAAAGAGGGATCTTGTAAACCAAGATCCTATATCATTTTATTATTCATATATCCTAATCCTTAAACTACTCTATTATATTTCATTTTGTGCTTCTTTACACTGTCTAATCGAACCCATTTGTAAGTATACAAGTTAGACTTGCATTATTATAGATTCCTTGTTGCAAGGTTGTTGTTGGTTATTATTGTTGAAATCTTATTGTCTGCCTTAGTATAGTTGGTCATTATATCTTCTTAGGTAATTATTGTTGTAATTTTGTTACCATAGACTTTCTCTTAGTTAGAAATTGTTTAGTCGGCCTTGGTAATTATTTCTGCAGTAGTTATTTCTTCTTCCTGGATAATTTCTAATTGTTCTAATAGCTTCAGCAAGGGTCACTCCTTATTGTAATAATTCATTGATTTCTTCTTCCCAAGCTATATATTCTTCGTTCATGGTTTGTCTTATATTGGATTCCATAGTGTTTAATGTAATTTCATTTCTTTATTGTAATGGTCTGACTCTTGTTAGTCTTTTGTCTCATTCAGTATCCCAATATCCTTCTGCCATGCATAGGATATTTTCATAGGTAACAGCACACATTCTTATACAGTGCTTTTGGATGGTTGGTAATAGACCTATCTTGAATTGTGATTGGATATGGTCTTCTCCTCTGATGTTTGCTTTATAGGCTGCATCATGTACATGGCCTAAAAATGCCTTTGGGCTTTCATTGTATCTTTGTTTTATTACAAAGAAACATTTCTTGTACTTTTGGATATTATATTCTGAAACAAAGTATTGTTCCATCATTTCCAATGCAGTAGTAATGGTAATAGGTTTATCTTCTCATTATTGTTCTTATAGGTTTAGTAAGACCTTAGTAATATAATATGTCAGTGCTGGTCCTTGTAGCATGCCTTATAGGATTTCAAGTCTGCGAGTAACAGATTGAATACCAGAGCACAAAATGTAAGAAACAAAGTTCTTTCTAAAGACTCTGAAGTCTTCTTGCTTATATCCCTTAAAAATTAGAGGATAGAATAGTATAGCCAATGGGTTTTGGTTGTCTAACAGGTTTAGTTCATCTTGTACTTGGTGTCAATTGAAACTGCCAGGTAAATAGCCTTCTATAGTCACGGAAAAAAAATTCATAGTAATAAATGTCTTGGTAACAGTAGGTTCTTATAGTAATGTTCAGAGTTATAAAATTGGAATGACTATACAACCCCTTAGTGAGAGCACCAACAATAATATCGTTTATTGTGAATAGTAGTTTGAGATGATTATTTATAAGGAGAGAGGTTTTAGATAATATTTAATGTTATGATGCTTTTATATATAAGTAGATCAGGCTCAGGAATATTATGAAAACGTTATGTCTTAATATAATCAAGAATATAAAGTAGAATCAATATCTTGGATCAATTCAATAAAATAATAACAACAATTTTGTTATATATGTTATGATAAGACTCTTAGTTTATAAGTCTGAAATGAATAATATGAAATTAAAACAAGCCAATTATATAGGCGTTGAGTGACCAAAATATAATTCAATTTAAAGATAATTATAAGGTAAATATATAGTAAATATATAGTAAAGATTTATTGAATCAAAAGTTGAAGGATATTTATATGTTTTTGAAATAGTTGCACAGTAACTGTTATTGATTTGACAGATCAATTGATCTTATAACCACAGTTACTAAAAGATGTTACACAGTATAAGATAATAAGAATATGTATTATAATAAGAAGGTATGATAATACTAAATATAGGAATAACAAATAATTAGATGATCCACATGATAGGGATCTACAAAATAATAGTATGAGGGATAAGAGAGAATAGTAGATATGTAGGGAAATAATAATAGAGAGAACAATAAGATATCTGGTGAAGTAGAATTTTAGTTACAATATTAAATTATATTCCCTAGGTAGGGGGATGTTTGCATTCCATACTAATGTTAGGCAGTGCATAGATATAGCCTATATGAAAAAAGTATATTATAAGTATGTAATATGAACTTTTATTTAGTATTATAATAAAAAATTACTTTTTAAATTTTAGTATATATATATATAATAAAAGAAGAGAATTTAATATAAATTTTACTATAAATTTTTCTTTTTTTCTTAAATTTTTACTAAGTTGACAGAGTTTGAAATATTACTCATTAAATTCTATGAATCTTATTGGCTTATATATATTAAAGCCAGTTTCTATAAAAGGAAATTGCGCCTCTATATAAGGAAATGGGATGTGGCGACTATATCAAGATTGATCCAAAACCAGTAGAACTTTCATATTGGGATGCTTAATTATAGTAGCCAAACTTATCATAAATGGCAGCCCAATTAGCGTTATTCACGGATCAGATTAGATTGGATTGAGGGCTATCTGTATCTGCATCCGCAAGTACGGATGCGGATGCGGATGCAGATGGTGCAGATGCAGATCAGATTGCAGATGGCTATCAGATGGATTCTAATAAATAGCAAGATGTCAAAGAATATTGTGATCATTTTAAACTGGAATGCAAATAAGTTTGAGGCGCAAAAGATATCAGCGTTGTAATATTAAGAATAGGTAATAGACGAGGGGAATGTTAAGTAAAATAGAATGTCGAGCAATTGATTGTTCAAATGAAATGAAACATAAGATCATTAGTATTTATAGTTTGAATTTCTTAAAGACGTGTATTTCATAGTGTAGTACCAGTGGTTAATTTGCATAAAAAAAAGTCAGCAACATAGTATTTTAAAAAAGTATCATTTTTGACAGAAATAACATATACTGTTTATTTATATTATAATAAAGAGACTGATAAAAAAAATAAGAAAAGATATATAAATATATATAGTATATATAACAAATATTTAACATAATAATAGAAAAAGTGATATTGAAAAGAAAAGTGAGAAAAAAAGTGTTGGTGTTTGGTGTGGCAAGATAAAATCAATTTGTAGATTGTGAGACAAAAGACAACGTAACAACTAACACGCTATGTGCAGGAGAATATATATCCGAGGTGGGAGAACTAATAAAGAGTTTGTAAGGAAGGGCTAGTATTTGATAAAAAAAAAGATATATGATGTAAGACACGGACAAAAATGAGCAAAGAAAATATATAATAAAAAATGTGTATATGATGAAGAAAAAAAAAGAGGGAAGGGAATTATAGTGGGGAACAAGGGTGACTTTGAAATTAATAAAAAAAAATAAACTTGTTTCTTTTATACTTCTTCGAGTACTTCTTCAAGTTCCTCCTCTAGAATGTTGAATTCAACATCATTGTTGCCAGATTCTTCATTGTTACTTTGTTTTTCTTTTTTCTTTTCCTCCTCAAAAACATTGGTGAATTCACCACTATAGCCATCCAGAAATCGGGACCATGAATCAATCAGCACCGATTCTCTCAACGCATCAGGTTCCAACCTATTTCGCTGGTTTGGAATGAACAAGGCAGCATGCGAGAAGCAGCGTTCGCTTGGGACTGAGCTTGCTGGTACTGCCAAGTAACGTCTTGCCATGGCAAATAGAGGTTGCAGTTCACTATTTTTCATCCACCTGATGCTTCTTCACGACCTTTCCAAAAACGCAACTTATCGACCCTTGGCCGGTGCCGCTCTGCTACATATGCCGCCAACGCATCTTCCTCGATGTCTTCTGGTTCGTAATCATCATAGTCAGCATCGAATGATGGCTCTTGTTGTTGTGATGATACTGGAACATACTTGGCCCATTCATCTTCAACTTGTTTTTTGGCGTTTTCAATCCAATCTTGCGGCCAACCAACATAAGACCACCAACTGTAACGACAACGAGGATTGAGTGCTTGTGATATAGCATAGACTGGCTGTGTTGCTTGGGTGTAATATTTCTTGAGCTTTTCAAAAGCATGGCTGGCAGCTTCTTTAACACCAGGATGGGCCTATAAGGTAAATAATAATTAAAATAATAATAAACAATGGGATTAGCCAATGCATTTAATACCAAAAAAAGTTATGCTAATACAGTATATAATACTTACAGTAGAGTTACTTCTGGTATAGTTCTCCAAATGATTGAATAACGTATTGTATAAGGTCGTTGCCCTATTGATCGTTGGATATTTTTGCGCGCTCATCTTTTTTTGAAAGTTCACAAATGGTGCAAAGAACTTTTGCAACTCTTCAATAAGTTCCCAATCAGATTCAGACAAAATATATCCCCTAAGACCATCTCTGTAAAGCATCATTTTATTGTATGCAGCTCGTTGACGCAACGCGATCTGAAGCATATTGTATGTTGAATCCCATCAGGTACGTACATCCAAAGTGAGTTGAATAGGCTTTAGTGGTGGCTCTACATTTTTGCAAAACTCGATGTACTGTTCACGTCATTGTGGGGATGAACGGATGGCAAGGATCCCTGAGCGTAAACGTTTGATAATGGTAGCACATGCTGTAGGACAA
>JAIXMP010000054.1:0-187633 GCA_025677815.1 Phascolomyces articulosus
AATCAATGCATTGGTAAAAATTCTCTTAGTAAATTCTTACAAGATGGATGCAAAAATATTGGAATTGATTACAAGAGAATTACAAACCACTCCTTGAGGAAAACTAATGACACAAGATTGTTTGCTGCTGGAGTTGAAGAGCAACTCATTATGGAATCAGCTAGTAAATTATCTCATTTTTATTGTTTTATACATATTCTTCTGAGTATTCTTATACTTATCCATGTCTATTTTTATAAGGCATCTTAGCACTGATGCAGTGCATAAATATAAGCTGTTGATGACTGAGCAAAGAATGTAGACAGCAGTACTTTTGACTTGTCCATCTGAAGCTTCCTCCAGCTCAAGCACAAGTTTAGTCCAACACACTCAAATTTTAAAGTGTGTTCGAAACTGAATAAAGCCAATTGATTTATCAGAATTCGAATAAACGTCAAACTAAGAAGTTTGCTGTTGGGTAATCTGCTGAAACTGGGGATGTTGCTACTGGTCCATCCATCAACATCAATGCTTCAAATGCATCGGTGAACGCATTGGTGAAGTACTTTCAGGTGTGTGTTTTCTGCTACATCAAAACATAATATTTCTTCTTTTGGTATCAATTTAAATATTTAAATATAAAGATGATAGACATAAACATTTTAGACATCTAATATGATATACAAAAAGTGTAATAAGTAACCTTATCCCCCTTCTCGGCGTATATGGCGTTATCATGGCCCTTGGGACTCCGTCCCTCGGGCTTGATAAATGCCATATCACCCTCCAAGGCAGGAGATAACTAATACCTATACAACACTATGTAAAATTGATCAACATCCCAAGTCAACAAACGTTACTGGATTCATGATCGACATCCAGTTTCTGGTTGACCGCTATGGTTAAGAGTACGGCATATGCAGTGATCAAATAGCAAAAAAGGATGATAGTGATAAAATTATGAACGACAGAGCCAAAGTTAACCGGGAATGCAAGGATGACTTTGATAGTATGTTGGATCTTTGTGAAGGTAACGAATGGTCTGGCAGTATTGCTTCGTAATTTCAATCATCTGGGCCTACTGGGTGCCTCAACTCTATTCATCTTGTTGGTAATGAATTGTACGTTGTTTTGGGAAGATACGAAATCAAGTTCCCATCAAGCTTTACAAATATTTCGGATCTACTCCCGTTGATGTATGATTTATTTACGTGGAGGGAAAGCATGTACGAAGCAAGCGATTTTATTCGGGGCAAAGTGACTGAAAAACACCAACTACATTCACGAGCTTCTATGTCTCCATCAACGCTTCATAAAATATTACAGAGACACGACCTACTCACCACCAGAAAAAAGCCACTCACTGGCACATGTCTTCAAATTTATATGGATATGTGTCTACGAATTTTACTGAAAAGCTTCTTAAAGAGTTTCATTCAGCATCATCACCCTCGACATCGACATCAACAAAGCCATCAAGTTCTTCTACCATTTATGAAAACCTAATATATGATTCAAATGACTGGGCGTTAGGAGAAAAGTGGTATAATTCTATTTTGGACATAGAATTGGACGAAAGTCCTTATGGTGATAATATGTGGTCCCTCCCGGTTCAACAAACAATACCTCTCAAAAATCATGTTAACATCCTATTACTATAGTTTGCTTTTTTTTCCAACTCATGTCCTTTCACTTCCCCTTCATCAATACCCCTTTTTTCAACTCTCATCCTATAAATTAGTATCTGTCAATTCTTTCTTGGATTGATCCTCCGAACTTTGAGCAAAATGGGTAATTATTGATCTTTTCTTTTACTTCCCTCCTTTCTTTTCACACTTCAATTTATATCTTTGTATGCTTTTATCTCGATGTTTCCTTATAAACTCAAGTCTCATCCACAACTTACTACAGACACATACCTTTAAAGAATATATTTTATATATTCTATTTATATTCACATGATACCCCTCTTCTTTTTTCATTTAATTTTAATTTGACTCTTTTTCCTCCCTTACCTCGACCTTTTCCTTATAACCCAATAAGGTTTTTTATATTCTTTTATCCTTTTTTTTTGAGCCGTCTCGATCGGGATGCCATACCAGGCGATAGTTCTTAGAAGACATAATAAAAGACAAAATTTTAACCGTATCTGTCAATTCATTTTATACCTCTTTTTTTTTCTATTGTCTCTGGCATCCAACACTCTATGATCATTATCATCAGTTTCTTTATTAAAAATATGTAAATAGTATATTGTTGATTGTTATTATTTTGTTTTCTTTGTGTAATGGAGTTACATCATGTGTTGAGTTATTTTGTTGATGATGACAAAAAGGAGAGGGGTGCACATTGCTATAAACATTATGGGTCACTGAGTGGATGCAGTGGCAAGAATCTGACACATATGTTGACATTTTTGGTCTGATAAGTATGAAAGACGTGGATTCAATTATATATAGTTGATTAGCTTCCTTTATTTTTTTTAACTTTGGCTGTAGTACATAACATACAAATCAAAATTTATTATAATCACATGAATGGTCTTGTTTGTGTAAGTGAGCACACCCATATCTATACTGATTGGTTATCATTTGCTTTGTGGTAATGACTTTGATTGAATTTGACGGTTCAATGAGGCTAAAAAGATATCCAAGCATTGGAATGCTTCTACTTCATATTTGCATGTATAAAAAGTGTGATATCCATCATACGTAATGTCTATAATTATTCTCGAAAAATTATAAAAAATAAACCCCCACCCGGCGCCGCACATATATAATTATATTCGCTGTGTGTAAATGATACCTTTTCTATATAACTTATTTCATCGCGGATAAACATATATAACAATCTATTACTATGATTCACTATATTCGAATAAAATAAAAAAGTATAATATATCCATTCTATAATTTATACGTATGTTTCTGAATCATACTGTATTCCTCGTAGCCCAAATTCATTTTCATTTTAACGCTGGTAAAGATTTATTCAATATAGCTCGATTTGTGCGCAGTGGCTCAAATTGTGAATTCTGGCTCATTTTCAGCTTGATAGACCATTTTAATTTTGAATGGCCAAATTCAATTTCCATCGCTGTACTGTCAAATGCGAAAGCAAAAAAGATCCCGTAAGTGCACGAGATCGTTACACAAACTATGATCGATGGCATTCCCCGAATATGGACGAACTTCATTTTCCTCCTCTCTCAAAACGCTTTCCTTTACAACATTAACTTGCAGCATGCCGGTTGACAGCAAAACCATTGTGATTATGGAATCAAATAATAAAGAAACAACAAAAAACCATGAATTATTCAACATATTGCCATTCGACATTTTAGTGAATATATTTGGTCATTTCACTCAAGTAGAATGCATACAATGTATGGTTGTCTGTAAGACTTGGTATAAAAAGATTCCTTTTTACACTCAACAGGTGTGGTTGAACATAACCATTGATGGCACCCCTGCTTATCAATATAGTCGAACATGGTTACAATTTACTGGAGAGCATGTGAAAAGCTTCACCTTCCACGGCTTTCAAGAAATGAATCTCTATCCAGTGATGCAACAGCTTATTGATCATGGATGTGTTAAGCTTCAATGCCTAAGTATGTGGTTTTCAAGGCATTTTGGAAAGAGATAATATTAAAATATTTTTTTACAGGTTTTGAAGAGTGTACTATACCTCAACAAGCAATTTTTTTACCGCTTCTATCACAAATCGCATGTCATGTCAAATACCTTTCCATGTTGTTCCACTTATCCAATGTCTCCTTTCTTGGTATCATGCGGTCATGTCCAATTATTACTCGATTCATATTTAAGCCTACGGCTCAAGCGTATAATATACATGATATCTGCGTTAAAGAGCCTCTTTTAATCGAATACAACAACAATAATAATGATGATTATGATCTACACCATCCCCCCAAATTACCAAGAAAACTCAATTTATTACCAAACAACACAATCACAGAAATATGTCTCGATGTTCTTTTGGATAAACAAATTCGATTAGAACCTATTTTACAAGAATGCCCAAACCTGCAATATCTTATATGTGCAAACCATAGTACAGATGGAGTCTACCATCCCAATACGCGAATACACAGATCCATGGCTTTGGATCTTGACCTAATATTTTTCTGGTGTCCGAAACTCAAGTACTTGGAGACAAACAATTATGGGTATAATATGTATCTGGATACCACGATTATCGGGATAATTACTACAAAAGACTAAAGGAAGAGGGAAACAATAGGGCCAGAGAAACCATTACTGATAATGGTCTTAAGTGTCTTATCGTATGCGAATCAGATTACTTTGGGCCCCAACAAATTGGCCCACGTATTTTGCATAATGCGCACAGCCTGAAGTATTTGATTATCTGCAAGCCACCATTAATTGAACATCAAGCAGGAACAATACCTGCAAACAAAGACTGGTCTTCGGTGCTTCAGGCACTCCACGCGCCGCATCTCCAGACATTAGAATTGGATGGCATCTTGTATGATAAAGATGCGTTATTAAATGCCACCAGACAATGTACTGTTTTGGAAACACTTATTGTACATTGATCACACTCAAGAATGTATCCGCAACACTTTTTGCGTTTAGACAGGGCAATACAGAATCTTACTTTCTTCAGTTACATTATGATATATGATTCAATCGATCATGTATATATTGTAAAACCTGAATATTTGTACACTTGATACTACTAAATCTCCAGAGATTTTTGTATAATATTTTATATGATACAGTGAGTTTGTTCTGTATCTTCTTTTTTTATACTATTGTAATTGTAAATATCATTTATGAAAAGAGCTTTTTTTTTTCTTGTTAAATCATTTTCTGACATGAATGGCACAACATATAAAAATGGAAGAATAAAAAGTTGAAAAAAAATGCAGCTCAGTTATTAAAACTAAACGCGAATTGAATCTATTTTTCCAACACTCTTTTTTTTACATACCATATTACTTTTTTTTCACCCATGCATAAACTAATAAAAGAGGGTACGGTACGTACTGGTTTGACACAAGGTATCGAATATAATGGCTGGTCTATCATTAGTAAAAAATCACCCATTTGTAACTCTACCGAAATGGACAAGTAAAATATTATCTCTCTCTTAATCTATATTTCTGTTTCTTTTACGATCTTGAAATAATAATCTTGGGAACTGTGGTTTATAACATTTTAGTGTTCAAAAAGATCTCGGGTTACCACCACCAGAGATGGTCTTTGGCAATAATTTAGTGACACTTTCAAAAGATAACCAAACTATTCTTACATTTAATGCTCGTGATGCGCTGGCGCAAGTCGAACATAACGATAATAATATCAAAGTTGCTTATGCAGCGGAATGGGCCAGGAACAGCACGCGTTCAGATGTAAAAGATGTGGTTAAGCCTTACGATTGGACATACTCAACAACGTATAAAGGTACAGGAGATGGATTTGAAAAGGCAGAGGAACCAGCAGTGGATGTAGCTCGATTACAAAAGCAAGAACCTATTTTGTTTTATGATGAAGTGATCCTTTATGAAGATGAATTAGCAGATAATGGAACCACCTTGGTATCAATCCGACTGGTAAAGATACATCGATCAATGAAATAATATGCATGGGGATTTGGGAGGGGGGACTATTTGAACTTTGCTAAAAAAAAAAAAAAAAAAAAAAAAAAAAAACTGCAACGATAACATGAATCTATATATCATATAGCGCGTCATGCCATCCTGTTTTTTGATTTTACATAGAATGTTTTTACGTGTTGATAATGTGGTATTTCGAATAAATGATACCCGTATTTACCATGAATTTGGATCGCTTTATGTTGTACGTGAATATACATCAAGAGAAGATCGATTTCAAAATGTTTTTAATGTAAGTATCTTTTTTATTGGAGGTTATATAAAACATTGATGGACGGATGAATACCTATTGTACCAGAAGAATATGTATTTTAACATGTCCCTGCTTTTTTATAATTATAAAGAAATTGCCAGCAGCAAAAAGTGATGTGTCACTCCTTGGGGATCCAAATTGGGTTGGCTCGAAACTTCCTCCACCTTCTTTATTTACGCGGGAAAGATTTACGTTATAAAACCAAGCAAACACCTGATAAATACATTAAAAAATTGTTATCACTAGCATTTCACAAATACGGATAACTTATGAGTCTTTCAACAACACTGGATAAGTTGGTTGATTAGTAAAAGGGAAAAGGGAAAAAATTAGGTTTACTTTCCATTGATCGATACATGGATGACTGTGCGATAAATAATTTCAAAAGAATACTATTAGAAAGAAAAATAGTCGAGGTTAGAGGAATATGATCTTAGCAGGAAGAATAGTTGGGTTTTGGTTGACAGATTATACGTGAGATGATAGAACAAAGATGACTTGTACAAATACCAAACAAAATGTGTATGGTAGCTATCTCAAAATTAAAAAAAGGGCACTGAAAATACTTTATATAGTGAGACCCTTTGTAATCCAAGTGAAACAAACTGTGCTTCCAAGTAACTCAGTCAGGAACCACTTTTAACTACTGGTTTGCATGACAACGGCACCTTCCATAAACAATACAGCAGTGTGCTACGCCACATACATGCTAGGTGTCGAGTTTTAAATTTAAAACTTTCTTTACTCTCTCCAGCTTTTTGTCTTTAACAAGTACACCTACAACAGATTATTCCAAAAACCTTGGTGGGCTATCAGTATCTACACCATTAGTCCAAATGAAGGAACACTAAAGATTTCGGTATAATGCTATGCATGCTTGGCGACAAGCTACTGACAATGCCATGTGAATAGCGTGCACTTTTTTTTTCTTTTTGTCTACAGATTTTCAAGGTTATCAAGGTATTCACGTTCTTTAAGTTCTTCAAGTCATTCAAGTTATTCACGATATTCAAGTCATTCAATATAGTCAAGTTTTCCTTTCATAAATTACAGTAGCATTTGGGTCGACATACTGCTGATATAGTATAGTCGTTTGGATACTTAGCCCATCAACCGAGGAACAGGGCAGATTTCTTCTCCTTCTTTTTAATAAACACAAAGTGTTTGGTATTATATAGAAAGAGTTACTTCTTAAGTTTTTCTTGTTAAAAATCTTTAATAAAACACCCAATTGTATGTTTATTCATTCTAAATCTTAGAAGATTGAAAAAAAAAGACTTTTGCTTCGGAATGCTTCCGAATGCACAGGCCATGCCAATAAAATAAACGAGAAGTTCTTGGAACAACCCGCTAGTATCAGCGTTCGATATAAAATGATGAATGTAAGTTACGGGATTGTGTATGCGTATAACACGCTGTGCGATGATTAGTTTCTTTCAGTCACATTCAGTAAATTATAAAATATATTTAGAATAATAACCACTAATACCCTCGATATCGATCCTCCTTATTCGTATAGAATAAATGAAATGTGCGGGAAAGATGAATCAATATATATCATATGATAATAGCAATAATCCATAGAAGTGTTTATTTATGGTAACCAAATTGTCTATTTATACATGACCATGAGATATTATTACTATAATAATAATCTACAAACAACAATGGCATACGTGCATTAATAGTTACTGTGTCTAATCTGCATAAAAAAATTGGTGAGCTCAATCGTGGATAATTTAATTTTCCATGTTTAATTTTCACTGCGCTGTCTATCTCGTAACTTATCCTTTGTGATCCTTTTTTTTACTTCTTTCAAAGAACTCTCTTTCCCAAATATACACACTCACTCACATATGCAAAAAAAGGATGAGGAAATCTATCAATAGGAAGTTGATTAATTGGTTTATTATTTAATTACGGAATATTATGGAACAACGTGGGATACATGTTTCGACCTGATGTTGAAGTATATCAATCTGTTATATAGAGATCAGGCAATATTTGAGGAATACAAACAATTTTAAATTCTCCAATTTATATTCGCTTTAGCATGCCAGAAACTAGGCATCGCCTACCATGATCATCAGTGGTCAAACGAGTATTGACTGGACGCAAGTTTTAAATAGAATTGAATGAAAACGCCTTCTTGATGAACAGCGTGAAGAACTGCATTGTATTCATTATGTTCATCAAGATAGTCCTCGTAATGTATTCTTACTTAAACTTCAACAGCATCTACAACACGAATGAATTTTAGAAATGCAGTAACGCCAGCAACGTCAACGTCGTGCAGAACAGCAGTATCAACAACAATGGACAACCCATTTGTAGTTTGACATTACTCCATTTCTTTATTTTTAAATTGGATTTTTATTACTTCATTATATTAATTCTTAATTCAGTCATCTTGACCCCTTCTTCTGTTTCAACTTAACCCAGATTCTACCTCAACATATTCCACTGCAGAAGAATTTATTCCAAGTAAAAGTATAAAGCCCCACCATCTGGCGCTGATAAAAATCAACAACAATACAATAATTATGGCCAATACCAATATCATTGTAATTATTATAATTCCCTACTATTTTTGCATATCTTCTGGAATATTGTTTTTGTTTTTTATGTTGAATTAAAACTAGGGCGTATTTTACAAAAGACTAAAGAAAGCCTGGCAATAAAAATATGAGTGTTGGATCACTACATTGACAACATTATATACCTCACAAAGTTAGAATACTAAACCTTACACACCTTTTTTTTTGGGGGGGAAGAAACAGTCATTTATCAAAACATCAAGGGAAAAAAAAATAAGGCATGTTTTAACAAGTAATGATATGTTTTTTATTCCTGTTTTTTTTAATAAAATTATATATCATTTGATTATTCAATTGAGTGCCTATGGATTTGATAAGCTGAACATGTTTATTTGCTCTTTTTATCTAATATCAGTATCCAATGAGTCTGTTGTACATTTTGGAACGGTAACTTTCAGATCTCAAATCAGAGTTGATTTTCAAGCATGTAAATACGTGTGGACCGGCTTCAGTATAATATGCAGCACGAAAAGTACCTTTTATGTTTTCCTAATATAAGAACAAAGAGAAACAAGTCATCATTATTAAATTGTATTTGATAGTATTGAATTGTCATTATATTAATATGCTGAGAAAAAGAAAAAATACCTTTTCAAAGTTTGGTAATGTGATTGTGTGCGTAAGCTAGCAGTAAAACATTTGTGGATTGAAACAAACAATCATATTTTTTTTAGTTTGACATTTCTATTGGATATATATTGCCAATCCATATTATTTTTCATACATACAGTAAAGGGTCCAATTTCAAAAGGACATTGGACCTCATTTCCACTTTTCTTGAGTTCATCACAGATATCTTCAAAGCGAGCTGTATATCGTTGACCTGATGGTTTTGCATTAAACATGACAGCCGCAGAGATTGAACCTTCCGGTTGTTTCTTGAGGTGACCTTGAATATTAAAAGTGAGCTCTTTTCCAGGGACAGGCTTTGAAGGTGTTATGGTAACTTCATTGACGGAGAGCGCGGAATACTCTTCATTACCTGGTTATTATTGTCACCAAAAAGAGTAGAAACATGTTTAATAATAACCTGAATAAATAAGATATACATGTAGAGAAGTGCCTTTAGCAATCATAAAAGCAAAGTAGAATACTTTACCACATGGTGTGATGGAGAAAGAGGACCGTTTTTCACCATACACAAAGCTGGATTGTAACCATGATGGAAAAACAGCTATTGCTACTTGACAAAGAATTAAAAGAATAAGAGAAATATAAAGGTAATATCGAGTCATAGCAACTTGAAAATTGGAAGATAAAAAGAAGTGTGTAAAGTTTTATTAAGTGTGAACAAGAAATATGTAAAACTGCCACGAATCCTTTATGAAACAATAAATAAACAAGATTTCCAGCTGATGTTTATTATTTACAGTTGAGAATGCCAAAACAAAGGTCCAACTTTGTTACACGTCATGCATCTCACAAAATAAATTCTTCGTTATAACACAAGTATAAAATAGAAATGGATGGGTACATATGGGCTGCTAATATAAAATGAACATCTGTTTGATATGGTTGTTTATATGTAACATATCATCCATACGTAATCAGGACGTGTGGTTTGCATGTTTTTTTATACATTTCGATACCTTCCCCCTTTGTTTCGAAATAGAATTCTTTTCGTTTACTACCACTGGTCTACAACCAAATAAGTATATCCTAAATTAGAATGCGTGAAAGAGACAACAAAACACAACCAATTTGGATATGTGCTGAAGCAAGATGCCATAAATGTTGTTACAAATATCTAATATACACTATTATTGCTTTGATTCATTCTCACCCATATATTAAAATTACATACTTTGCATCACAAAAAAAACTCTCGGCATTTGAACAGATTGAAATGAAAATGACGCATCGTTACTCATCATATTCTATTCCACCGGATAGTCCAAAAAAATGGTAATTCACCTAAACCCCTCCGCTTTATAAAAAATTGTGGCGTAACATATAGGTATCACACGCTCACTGAAGCCGAACTCTTCATTGCTTTTCATCCATATCGCAGATATGGTGTAACATAGTTTTCAGTTTTTTTTCATAACTTGATGGAGGGTGATGTTATAGCATCTTGGCTCTTTGAATTGTTACAAGAAAAACAATCTGAAGAGACATGGGATGACCTTTGCACAGCATTGTTAAAGACGGACGAAGAAGACGCCAACAATGAAAGAATCAATGTCATACGTAACGAAATTACACTCACTGATCCAAACATTATGGGCCCTATTGATCGACCTTTTTATTTGGGAATGGCACGTACTATAGCATACTGCTTTCATAATAATGAATTACCACCCAATCTTGTTCGGAATCCTATCCACCTTCTTGTTGTCACTAATATAGAAAGGTATTGTTTTTTATTGTTTCCAAGAAGAGAGAGGTGGAAATATATAAATAAAGTTTGTATGAATATGTGACAAAGCGATTGATTGTTTTGGTTTTTTTTTTTTTATCTTTTTGGTGGGTGCTATATTTCAGGTTGGGTATGATACAAAAACAGTTGAGAACGATTGAGCATTCAAAAAATGGATTGCAGCAGCTTTTATTTAATGTAAATGAAATTCTTTTTCAAACTTTGATTTTATGATCCATACTTCGAGGACGAATATTGAATAACAGGATGATTTTCTTTTAAATTAGACACTTTCACACGAAGATTGGAGAATTTTTCTACACATCCGAACAACCGCTGGAGGAAACACATTCCATGTGATGCCACCCTCTTTGAATGAATGTATTGATACTTTTACTCGTGTATATCAAAAACCCAATGCCAAACCTCGTCGTCACGGCCAACAATATCAGCTATCTGTAGGAGCAAAAGCTTTAAGTAAACATTGGCATCGTGATCGTGAAGAACAATTTTGGGGAGTTTGTACAGGAAGTGAGTTAGTTTTTTTTTTTCAATGTTTACTACTTTTATCCTTCGTCTGTTAAACTACCATCCTCCCTTTATTCCCAATTTATGACTATGATAATGTACATATATTTATAATTTTAGACAAGTATAATAAGGAGGTCTTTTTTTCTAATCGTGTCACATTCTTTAATCGAATATAGCTGAAACAAAGAAAAATGAACACGCAAATCAAATATTAATCAAAATATTAAGTGACCCTGTGTGGATAAATTTACATTCTTTACCGGTATGTTGTTGTTTATATACCCACACGGATGATGGATGTGAGGGGGGAATAATGGGAAATTTTTGAAAAAAGTATTAGAATGAGCTCCTTCTTTTTATTAGCATGATCGAACAGTCTATGAAATTCGTCAAAGTCAAGGATATGGTGTTCGATGGACCATAGATGAAAAAGGAGGTGCATGGGATTTTCGAGGATTTTTAGAACCACAAATGGAGGATGGACATGCATCGAAATGGGTTCATTAACTCAAAAAAAAAGAAGCTAATCTATTGTGCGGGAGGGGGGAACTTTGCTAAATAATCAAATGTCACTTGATCCGGTTTAAAGTCGGGGAGAAAATAAAAGAGTTGACAAGGTATAATTTATTTATTATTTCGTTATAACATATACATATACATACATACACATACATCTTCTTGCCCATGATTTTATGTATTGAATTGAAGGTATATATATTTATCATAATAATAATAATAATAGACCAAGAGCGTGTATTTTATAAACGAGATTCAAAATAAGGAGCAGCGTTACTTAGACGTGACATGTAGAAGTAAACATATTTGTCAGTATTATCCATATCATCTTGTCCATTAAAATCCGCTATACCAAGGATTGTATTTTCATCCACATATCGATAATATTCAAATAAGGGTGCTCGATCATATTCAAGAGCTGCCGTAGTTATACCTCGATGTGAAATATTTTTTATCTATGACATAGCACAAATTTAAGTTTATAATATTAATAATGTAGATCCCAATACTAGGCAGAATCTTTCAGAAGTAATACCTTTGCATAGCCCCAAAAATTACTTGATATACGTTCACCTTGTTCGTTTAATACAATGACAGGTTCGACTTTGTCCAATGAACTAAACTTCTTCCCTACAAGCTTAACCTTTTTTACCAATTGACTATAGATAGAATTCGTATCAATCAATCCATATTTCCATTCTCCTAATAAAGATATCGCTTCAACAGGCTTGAGTTTGTTATAGATTTTCTCTATTTCAACTGCTTTAAATTGTTCTTGAGTTTGAGTTCGCTTGATCAATTGAATACATTGATCTTCTCTGGATGGTATTGACAAAAAAAAGAGTAATGGCGATAAATAATAAGCCATAATAATGTATATGTCATATAAGTCTTATAGTATCTCTAAAAGAATTACGTATTTATTTTTCAAACTTACGGTTTTTTGAACAAAGATAATGATTTCATTGTAGTAAAAGTGTTGTTTAGGAAATGAAAGTGGATTTTTTTTATTGTAAACTCTTGACTTTTTATAGTCTTTTGAAAACTTGGGGGAGAGGGCGTTTTAGCCGTAAAGAGTAGGAAAGGGATATAAAATTGCACTTTTTCACAGGTACATGTAGCACCATGCAAAAACAACAACAATGATCTTGTGCTATAAATAGGTGAAAGAGAGAGGGTTAAAAATTACAACTTTAGTATCTTATCTTACTCCTTGGATGCATTTTTTTTGGGCCATGTTCATAGTAATGCACCATATAGATTGTTAACGTACATGTTAAAGTAATAAAATGATTTCATTGTGCTGATCGATATTACTGCTATGGTAACAAAACTATCCACCGTGGGAAGAAGCAGTTATCATTGTTCACGATAATATGTTATGTATACTATATACAAAGTAGGGGTTGGGCTTATAACCCTCCCTAAAATGAATCTTTTGTTGTGTGTGTGTGTATATCTATGGTTGCTTCACATATGCCATCTTTTTGATTGAGAAATTTTTTTATGTATTTTGATAGCGGCTATCCTTGAGAATATTCACATAACAATATCAATTAGTAAAAGTAAATATATAATAATATACGAAAAAAAAACAAGTACCATTAAACCTACTCTTCTTTTCCATGGTTCTTAATTACAGATAGGTTCAGTGATGTCTATGACTTTTATATAAATGAGGCAAGTCAATGTGTATTTGTAGAAGGATTATCATCCATAGAGCAGTATGACCAAGGTAATCCTATAGTAGTGCCGCAAACTTACAAATCAGGAATGCTATATTTCAAAGCAATTAACACTTTCTACACAATTACAATCATTTTATTTTGTGAATAATATGACATAATAAACGATTCCTGACCCAATTCGTGTTTGGTTTTTTATTTCTCAATTGAATAATAAAAGAGAAAGGTTGTCAACAATTGATGATGAGTATATCATCACTGGATTTTCATATATTTATATATAATAAAATTATTTATAAGTTTCACTGATCTATACTTACTCACAAGTATGCTGTCATAAATTTAAAGCATGTTTTATTAGAGAGAAAGATCCAAAATCCTGGGTTAAACCCAGATTATATTAGTAAATTGCTGTACAAGTGTAATAACCAATTGATTATAATAAATATGCCATTTCACTTGCTGCATTGTGTAATTTTCAAAATATCGCCGTACATTGCCACTGCTGTCAAAAAAAATTAATAGCAATGATCACCATGATATTTATTGCCAATGAAGTTAATATTTGTAAACGTTTCGCGTAGTAAGGGTAGCCAACAAATTATAAACTGTTCAAGTTGCTTTTGAAATTTTTCTTCTATGATTCCATGAGAACCGAGCTTATTTATTCAATATTTTACATTTCATTGATATTATTATTATTATTATTATTATTATTATTATTATTATTATTATTATTATTTATAATATTCTCATCGTTACGATATATATTCTATCAAGCACACATAATATACTTTGCTGATTTCGGGATTACACAAAGGCAAAGCCCAAGTCCATTAACTAACTAAGGCAATGCTCAGACTTTAAATTTAAAAAGGAAACTAGCTTGAGCAATAATAGTATTCCTGGTACAATGTGACTATGAAATTCTTTTTTTTAAAAAAAGGATTGTTCATACATATTGAGACATTTACCTTTTAAGAATCAATTTTATACTGTGGCAAAAAATACATGGTACGATTCAATCTTCAAAAAAAAGTTTTCTTTTTTAAAAATGACAACCTTAACTTGCCTATTTAGTCGATGTGCTTTTTTTATTATTAAAAAAGAAATAAAGAAAAAAAAAGCCCATTGTATTCACCAAACATGCATTCGCCACGATCATCTATTTAAACCTGTTGCATAAATATATATCTTGACCCCAGGTCCGAATTCCCTCCCTTCTGATTTAATTATTAGTTATTGAAATACAGGTGGAATGTTGTTAACTGTGGTTTTTTTTTCTTAATTTCATGACGTATAGATAGTATTTTCACGATCAACATACCTTCTGTTTATAAATATTATATTTATATAATTATGATTATCAGTTCTTGAAGCCTGCTTATTATTTTGCTTCTATAGATAAATATTCAAGCTTGCTGATCAAAGTTCAAGTTAAAAACCAGCCATCAACAATTCAATGTTTATGGCGATGTCTAAATAAACTTCATCCAATTACTATCATACGTACTAGCAGAATCCTAACACTTACTATATGCTCATATTTTCATCAAAGGTATATTATAAATTCCATATTCTCACCACAGAATTTCACATTCATTACTACTAGGAGTATTGATTACTTCCACCATCAAATTGTTTAGTTTACGCGCGTTTTAAGACTTGTTTTGCTACTTCATTTTTTTTTTAAGAAAAAAAAGTCATACGTATAACAATATTGTATACACTCTTTGTCGTTGGAGGCACAACTTTTAATATATCTGATTCCTTTCCTTCTACTTATTCATAGTTACAGTGTGATATATAAATGCAATTTGGTTATCTCTATCAATAAGTTTACTTCTAAAAAAAAAAGAACTCAATGGTTGTTACCATAATAGATATTTGTTCAAACAAAAAATAAATCAGGAGGATGTGTCAAATAATATTTCTGCATAAGCAATAGATAGTAGACCCCCTTTGCTAGATCCCAATGATGTTTGATTATCTATCCTAAGATTCCTCGCATTTAGTTAGGCTCTAATAACTATCAATATAACACTATCAACCCATTCATATGCTTTTTCTGTGCTGACCGGAAAAATTAATATACTTCAAATTTCATAAAGAAAAGGATACGATATGATTATTGCAATGTAACCTCTTTTATAAAAAGAAAAAAGCACATGTTTATCAAAAGATTTTGGATAATATTAATTGACAAATCCAGGTAAATTATCTATTTTATTGATATTTCGCACCATTGCATGTTTGATTTTGCGTTAGACATAATACAATTTCGGCGAAGTTAAAAAAAATCAAGGGGCGAAATATCACAGAAATGATTCATATGGGTATTTCAACAGATAATTCTTATCTATTGGTGAATGGGATCAAAACAACATCTTATCGCTATCAAGATAGCTGTAATATTAGCGATTGGTAATGATTTACATATAACATCTTATCATTATCATATTCAGGTCCTATCTTATCTATTATGTGCTTTCCCCACACTCTTTTTTTTATGGTGAAAAAAAAAATTTTTTTTGCTAGACTTTCAATTTTTTTGCTGGAGTTCCTGTCATTTAACCTAAAAACAAATGATTATTTTCTCCGACAGCTTCAACTTAAAAGTATAGAAGTTAAATATTGGATTTTTCCTATTACTTCGCGTCCCCCCATTTTTACTTTCGCGGGATCTGAATTTCAATTTCGCTGATGGTAATTTTCGAATTTGCGTATCATGAATTTACACTTTCGCCCACAGAATAATTTCAGTTTCGCGTTTTTGGATTTTCACATTTGCGTCCCAATATTTTTATATTTGCGTCCCAATATTTTTATATTTGCGTCTCAATATTTTTATATTTGCGTCTCAATATTATAATGTTTGCGTCCTAGTTATTATATTTGACCAATAAAACACAAAGTATCGCTTCATAAAATGTCTCTATTTAATGTTGACGGAACGGACGAAGTCTTGCTTTTGGGAAAGTACTGTTTTCATATTTGCCAAGAAATTCTTGCGACTAAGTATAAATATTAAGTAGTTTGTATCTATCACTATAAATCTGACAGCAACACCATTTACTCCTCCCAAAAAAAACATTTTCTATAGTTATGTATCCTTCGTATACTCCACTGTTATGTACAGACGAAAATATGGAAGGCATTCAGTATAATGGAGTACTGCCATTTGACAATGACGACTTTCTCGATTCCAATAAAGTGGAGCAAACCAAAGAAGAAAAAGAAGCTGAAGATATCGAAGCGATGGAAGAAGTAATTGATGCCGCTGATCCTTACCAAATTGTAATTGCAGAATTGGACATGGGAAAGGATAGTATACGCTCACTTGTAACAATGGCGAGAACAGCGAATGAAACTGAAAAAGTAAGTGATATCAAATTGTTCTATATTAACCTGTGGTTGACTTTAAGTATTCATATATATAGCATGAAGTATCTGAAGTATCCGAATTCGATGATACAAGTAAAGTTCAAGCAAGTGATAGACAAGAAGATTCATTTACATCGTTGCAGGATGGTTCAAATAGTTCATTACAACAAGCCATTAAGAAAAAGAGAGGAAGACCACGCAAACATCCAAAGAAAGAAGTTCAAAATTCAAGAGGTATGTGGATTTCGTTTTTCTTCTTAAATAACCGTTATATCTAATAGCAAGTTTGATTTCTATTACAGGAAAATATAGAAAATACGATGATAAGTTTATTATAATGGTTATTGACCTCATACAAAATGTTACATTGAATTGTGCTGAAGCTGCAAGAATTGTACGTATGCCAGAACGCACTGCACAAGATTATTTTAGACGCTTTCGAGATGGTGAAGAATATTTGCCTAGCCAAAGAAACAAAAATGTCAAAGGCCCCAAACCGATGCTCATGCAAGAGCATACCAGGGTGCTTCAAGAATTTTATGATGATAATGCTACGGCTACTATTAAAGAGGCGCAGGAAATGCTATGGAACAAGTTCAAGATAGCTATTACTCAAAGTGGCCTTCACAAACATTTGGTGACCAAGTGTGGTTTGACTATGAAAAAACTTGAAAAAATATCCCAAGCTCGTAACTCTGAAAAAACAATTACTGCCCGAATGCAATGGGTTTTAAATATAGAAAAAGAAAATATCGATTTTGAAAGCTGTGTGTTTATAGATGAAGCTGGATTCAATTTTCATATGCAACGTACATTTGGTCGGTCAAAATGTGGTACTCCTTCTAAAGCAGTTGTTTCAAATAATCGAGGTGTGAATGTTACAATTCTGAGTGCTATTGCTAGAGAAGGACTGGTGAACTTGTCTTTAAGAAGTCTCCAAGCTGTAGTTGGATCAAAGAAACGAAAGTTGGATGGTGGAGAGGAACGTATTGTTTCTAAAATTGGAACAAGAACGCAGCACTTCCTGGATTTTTTGGACTTAGTAATGGATGCACTTGACAAAAACAACTTGTATGGAAAAACTCTTGTAATGGATAATGCAAGAATTCATCATGGGAATTTGGTACGTGAGGCAGCTAAAGGTAGAGGATATGATATTTTATATCTTCCACCATATTCACCATTTTTAAATCCCATTGAACTTTTCTGGTCGAAACTGAAATCTGGTGTAAGGCGCGAGCTTTTAACCAAAGATGACACATTGACACCACGCATTATCGAATCTGCCAAGCATATAACAGGTAAAGACTGCCAGGGTTGGATATTGCACTCGAAATCATTTTTTCCACGATGTCTTTTGGAGGAGGAGAAGTTGTAGCTTTTTTTTGTTTAATATATAATTATAATTATCTGTTTTTGAAGCTAAATCATGTACAATTGAAAAGAATAAACTGTCAAAAAAATAACTAGGACGCAAATATAAAAATATTGGGACGCAAATATAAAAATACTGGAACGCGAAAATAAAAAAAAATGGGACGCAAATGTGAAAATCCAAAAACGCGAAACTGAAATTATTCTGTGGGCGAAAGTGTAAATTCATGATACGCAAATTCGAAAATTACCATCAGCGAAATTGAAATTCAGATCCCGCGAAAGTAAAAATGGGGGGACGCGAAGTAATAGGAAAAATCCAATATGCTGAACTATCACCCAGACCCATTCTTATTGATGGGTAGCATAACATGCAAAGAACAATGGCAAGCTGATTAATAAAAGAAACCAATGAATTCTACTAAATGTACAATCCGAAGTTATAACGCGGGGATTTTTTGGAATGGTGTATAATTAATAGAAGCTCAAAGAAGACATCCATGGCGGATGAAATGCCGCACCTTATTCTAGTAGTACAAAAAATATTTTTTAATGGTGATCAAGTCAGAAACTGAATAGAGCAACGAAAAAAAAGTTGTATGGAATTCAATATAAATATTCCCCACAAAAGGTATTAATAGTGTATAAAGATTCATCATGAATGGGTACGGTATTCTAGTTACCAAAATATGATCATTATCATTATCATCGTATCAATCTCACTTTAGCTTATATCATGATAGCTATAATGCAATTGATTCTTGTCTTTACTTTTTTTTTATAAGGATATAATGGATTATAAACCTGGAATTGATTTACATGATGGTTACTAAATACATCTTGAACCTCGTGAAAAAATATGATATATATTTGCAACAAGATTAGGATGGCAAGCTGAATGCCTATATTTTTTACATCAAAAATTGGGTCTAGAAATTCGGAGAAGGTTTTGCCACGCGAATTGTTTCACGACAAATCCCAAAACTGAAATGAAGGATGGAACGTGCATGCGCCTTAATCTTTAAGTAATATTACCTTAAGCGAAAGTTGTTGGGGTTATAGTAGTTTATCGATTACAAGAAGAATGCAACCCATTGTGATGATTTCTGTCATTATATATAAACAGGAATTATTCATAAACAAACACTAATTGTAGTGTCTGAAACATATTATCGACAAAAGGAGTTATTTCATGATACTAGTGTTTTTTGGGTATTAAAGATAATAGTTATATATACTTCTTTAACAATCAGTCAACTCAGTCAAAAAAAAAAACATCGGCAATAGAATTTTTGTTTCTTCCATACAGCGCTCTCTAATTTACCTATTTTGTTATATTATACTTCTTACAAGATCAATGGTAATCGGGTCACCAATCTCTAGGTTAATCTGGTGTAACATGGTTCGTCCTGGAATGGAGTTACCCTGAGCGTCAACCTCTTGAACCTTAAAAAATATACCCCATCAGGAATCATATGGAAGAAAAAAAAATGAATTGCGTTTTTGAACTGGTATATAAATAAAGGTTTGATCGACAAGTTTTTTTTTTTTTTTTGTGTTTGAATTACCGTATTGCATCTTCATTCTTCTTTTCTTTTATCACATCATCTACCACTTTCATAAAGTATATTCATAATACATCATCATCATCATGCCTACTCCTACTGATTTTGCCTATGGCACTTCCATCCCAATCATCGTGTTTGCTGCGATTTCATCATTTGGTTCTATTTTCCAATTCATTCGCACACGTAAATTCCCAATTCGTTACCTCTATATGCTTTTGGCTGCCAATGGTATGGTAATTGTCAAATGTTCAAATCTTGCTGGTACTACTCCTCAAGCAGCATTGGTCGCCATTTGGTTTGGCCGTGTCTATATTCCACTTCTCTACTCTGTCTTCTTTGATGCCTCCACAACCATGATTACTGCCTCATTTTCCAACAACAATCATGATCAAGATGATGAAGGTGTCGCCGTACCAGCAGCAAAGGACGCTGACAGCTTGGAAAAATCAACCGCTGCACCCGAACTCAAGCCTTCCAAGATGTTGTTGCTTCCAGCTTATATAGCATCTTTCATTACTTACGTTTTGATTATTACCATCACTGTTGCTGTTGGTATGACCCTTCCAACTGCCAACAAGGGTGATATTGCTACTGCCAAGAGAATCACTGCTTTGGATGATTTCAACGTTTATAGTGGCTGGTCTTACGTTTTGCTTGCTATCATTCAACTTGCTATTGGATACAAGCATCTTGGAAAAGCATTCATTACTTTGTCAATCTACTTCCTCACTCTTGCTATTCCCGGTATCGGTGGTACTATCTCTCAGGCTCTCTCCAAGACTGTAAGCGCCACTTATCCTTCCACTGGTGACATTATCAGCTTCGTCATGTTTGATCTTGTTAGTACCCTTGGACTTATCTATGCTTGCTGGTGGTGCTCTACCCGTTCATGGACACCCTCTACAAAAGCTTAAATTCTATAATTAATTCTTCCTTCCCATCATAAATCCAACAATAACCTCATCATTTTCATTATCCATTATCTACTATCATTTCATTCTTATCATCATCGGTTCATCATGCCTATTACTACTATTATTACTACTATCATTACATCCATTTTTTTAAAAAAAAGTACAATTTATTAATAGACTTATTATATAATAAACTTTTTCATTATTTTTTTTATAATATTTTCTTTGCAAACAAGAGGAGAGGTTAAAGAATTGGAAGTCGTGGAAGAAAAAAAGCAATGGTTCTCTATCTGTAAGGGTATCTAATATATTATTAAGAGATTTGCACTCGATTGGAAATAGCTTTGTGGCTACTTCGAATAAGTTGTATTTTTAATATCAGCTCACAATAATCTACATATTGATGTAGAAATGCTCAGACACATAATCTTTTCCTTAATGCTTCCACTCCCAGCGTCTAAACTTTGAGTTTAACTAATATCATTACAACGGCTTTTTTAATCGACACATTGATAAGAGTGTCGCATTTGAAGGACTTGAAGAATTTAACTATCATTTAATGTTTTGAACTAGTAACGTTCGTGGATTTTAAAACAGTATTGTAATAAGTATCACAGCTATATTTTCGCCTACATATATAACTCGTGTTATATATGCAGCATATTTTTTACCATTATAAAAATTTATTCATCATATAATTCTTCATCAAAAGCAACAGAAGTAAGACGCTTTCTAGTAGTCGCAGGACTAAAAGTGCATTGGATGACAATTCACGCATCATCACCATCAACACCTAAAAATTATTCTTCTCCTTCGTCATCGGTACTGGTCTCGTATTCTCATTGTTCTCAACACTTTACAATACATCGTGAATTACTAGGTTATCAAGAAATGTTCCATTTTTGGTGTGTTTTTTGTTGTTGTTGCGTGTTTAAAGTTGTTAACCAACTGTTCGTGGTGGTTTATCCATCGATAAAGGTATTTTAATATGCTGTAAAAATATTCAATGTCATACAGTAGTGTTTATGAAAATGACATTGTTTGGAAATTTTTGGCAATATATACATTGCTGCAGGTGTGGAATAGGTATCGAGAATAATTGATCGATAAACATTGGGTAAGAAGGGCGGACATTAATAAACCTCATAAAAAAAGAGAGACAGAAAAACAGAGTGATTAGTTAGCATCCATTACATTGTCATTTCCAAATGCTCACTTCTTCGCTTTCAAACACCATACACCTTCCTTTTCAAAATCCAGAGAGAACCATAAGCAATTATGATGCAAGTAAAACGGAGGCCACAATACTGTAAAAAATAAGAAGAAGAAAAAACACGGAGTATATAATTATGATTACATCGATGTGGTTAAAAAAACCCCATGTTCTTGTTGACACTATCATTGTCACTAATAATAGCATCAAAAATATATGAAAATGATGAACTGGAAACCGCAGCAGGTATTTGATAAAGAAGAGGTTTTTTTTTGACCTGCACAGCAACTACTACTCAAATAAATCAGTTAGGATCAGTCATTACTTGTAACTATAACTCAATATTAATATTCATGATTTGTTTTGTAAACACATTTATTTAAAATCAAAACCCACTACCTACCGTTATTACATATAAGTTTGATATATAATAAAATTACTTACGTAGCAGTACTACTACATAGTTAATATTTATTCCAAAGCAGCTATTATGATAATAGCGATAGAAAATATAAATATTAAAAAAAGAAGCTGAGCAATAATCATGTTATTTCACCAAATCAGAGAACGTGAAACGAATTGAACATACTGGACGGTCTTTTTATCGTCATAACGTAGATGTATATACTATTGTGGTAATAAGAAGAATGCTAAGAAACGCCGTAGTACCTACCAAGTAGTACAAAAAAGCTTCATTTGTTTTTTTATCCCAGATCCACGAAAAAAAAAGAATGATTTTTACCATTGATGAATGGATACAATGACCATAATAAATAAATATTAATCATTTTCCACCTATAATAGTATATCTTTTTAACACAACAAGATCAAAAAGAAAAAGATAGTAATCGACTATTATGCATAACCATTTAATAACTTAAAAGACTTCAATGTAATTTTCATCATGTGTAAAAAATTCGTTGTTTATTATCTCAACGTACATTTAAAGCTCATTCTGCTAAGCAAGAGGAACTTCTTGAATCGAAAGAAATTCGGATAAAAATAAACTTTTCAAAAAGTATACGTACGGTAAAAAAAAGTCAGCTGGCATTTGCTTTTCACACCAATGATATATAAATATGATATATTCCTTCTTCATATTTTCAGTATCATTCTTTATTATCTTATATCTTTCAATAACTTATACAAATCAAAATCTATTTCCAAGCAATTATGGATCCAACTGGTTATGCCTACGGTACATCTATCCCTGTGATAGTCTTTGGCGCAATTGCTGCAATTGGCTCAATAGTACAATATATCCGAACAGCGCAGTTCCCATTGCGTTATGTGTTTATATTTTTGGCCGGATCATGTTTAATTATCACTCGCTCACTGTTACTTGGTGTGTTTTCCTCAGTCCAATTTATTGATTTGGAATTAGCTATATCTACAACAGCCGCCCTGACATGGTTTTATCGCATGTACGTTCCATTCCTTTCTTGTGTGTTTTTTGTCGTTTGTCATACGTTGGTATCAAATCCAATTTCCAACAATTACCAACAACAGCCAGATGCTGGATCAGAGCAAGGTATAACAACAGCACAACAACCTCCCCAACAACGTAAACAATCCTCCAGTTCTTTCCTTGTTCCCATTTATTTTGCATACTTTTTCACTTTTATCTTGATGATTACCAATATTGTCACTGTTGCCGTTATGGTAAACTCAATCACAAAGGGTGGAGATTTGATGGTGCTTTTGAATATTATCCAATTGGATAGATTCAACGTATATGGTCTATGGGTCTACGTAGTGACTGCCATTTTGCAGCTTTTGTCAAGCCATTCACAACTTCATAGTAAAGCCACTCTTTCTCTATCAATTTATCTTGCCACCATATCAATTGCCGTTATTGCTGTTACTGTCACACAAGCGATTCGTCAAAGTAATAACGGTGCTTTTACTCTTTATGCTGAATTTGATTTCGTTTACTTTTTTATGGCGGAGATTGTTGGTGTATTTGGTCTTATTTATGCTTGCTTATGGTGTTCCACTCGTTATTGGGTACCTGGTTTTTCAGCTTCTAATGCTAATGACGGTAATGTCAGTCTCTAAAAAAGCTACACAGGCCAACAAGAGCAGTAGTATTAACATGTACGGTAACTCTTCTCCGGCAGTAACAACAACATCTATTATTATATCAAACTTATCAAAGATATTTTTATACATCAAGACAACCTATTCCATTTTTTTTGTAATACCTAGAGCATCTAACATAAAATACATGTACTACTTACAAGAATAACACTATTGAAATCTTTTACTATATATATATATATATTGAATATTAAACTTATTACCTTATTGAATAAACCAAACCACCTATTTCCCCAAACATTATTATCTTTCTTATTTTATTCTATACCATCACCCTTGCCCGTGATTTTCGATCGTGGAATTCATTTTTTATCTCGAAAATCGAGGAATATAAAAACAATATTTATCAATAAAGAAGGTGCCTGCATCATGAAAATGGAACCGAATTGTTTCGGATTGATTTGTTATTATTATACTAATAATAAGAAAGGGGATTTTGTAGTAGTCAGTAACAAAATAATATAGGTTTATTTTCAATCCTGTTTCTAAAGGCTAGGAGTTGGCTATATACCTTTGACAGAAATTTCAAAAAGCAGAAATTGCATAAATATAAAGTTATACCACCAAAAATATGATGCCATCCGTGCCTATAAATGAGCCCAAATAGAAATAAAATACATACAGTGCCGATATAGGTAGAGGAGACACTTTATATATACACACTTCCTTAAGAATACTTTAGGTGACATTTATACATAGAACTACTTGATAACTACACGCTTCTAACCGTTCCTTTATTTTGACAACTTTTGATCTATCTTATCTTTAAACTTTATCGCCCAGCTGGATAAATTGTATCACAGAAGAAATTAAAAAGTTTCCACGCTAACGTTGTAAGGTTACAATGAATAAAAAATCATAGAAAAACTGCTATCCATTCATATACTTACCATGCTAATAATTTAGTAGGATGGGCGATTTATTACTCAATAATTTTATATAGTATATTTTCTATTTTTCAGATGAGATTTATTTTGATCCGTCTTCTGAAAGTTATCAATACACCAGTACCCATCTGAAGTTTAAAATAATTCGGTTGATCTTATTCTCAGATCCATGACTATACAATTTGGGAAATTTAGGATATCACATTATATCATCAGTCACCCCTTTTCTTTGTCGTCTTGATTAGGCTATAATACATAGACAAGATCCAATGCAATGGTTTATGATTGCTTCCACTTAATATGGTCGCCATCTTCTTTACTCTGAATGCTCAGTAACAGATAAAAAATTAGCATAATAAGTGTAGATTTTCAGGTTCACGATGACAGAACATATAATAATCTTACTTTTTCCTTCTACTCCCATCATCTCACTTCTATATTTCGTGCATATAGCCATTACTATTTACATTCAAGAAAAAAATGGACAGGGATAGCTACTTTTACAAACCACTTGAACTCTCAATTCCCATTATTATATTTGACTGTATTACTATCATTGGTGCTATTTTCCAGACTCTTCGATTTAGGCAACTTCCCAGGTTTTATGTGGTAATATTTTTAGCTGGGACCTGTTGCATCATTGATAGAGTGTTCTATATTTTAATTGCCAAAAGAACAGCCAAATTGGATACAATCACTGAAGTTCGGGCACTCTTTTCTCGAATGTTTGTTCCATTCTTGTACTGTGCTTTTTTTGATTCTTACTATATCAACATCATCCAATTTTTTCGTCACGAAGAAACTGACCACATACCCATCGTCGATCAAAATGGCAGCACCACACAAGATGAAGAACTCATAAAGCAACATGCCAAGAAACAGCACAATTTAGTACGTCTATTGTTCCCGGTCTGTCTTCCATACATTTTCACTTTAGTCCTCTTTATCTGCAACATTTCTTTTGCATTATGTCCCAAGGTTGTAGTGACCATGATCCTTATGATAATAGTATGCACGAAAGGTGTACGGCACTTTATCTGTTCACTGGCTATGGTCTTTGGGTGTATGCTTTTTTTGCTACCTGTCTTCTCTTTATCATGGGTCATCATGGTTCTGTCCCGGTTCCTGGCAAAACAATCTGGTCTCTCGCTATTTATCTCCTTTTCATTCTTATTCTTACTGCAGGATTTACCGTTCTGCTTTCGCATAGAGATACATACAATGATGGGTATACTATAAATGTGATTGAATTTGCTATGATCCAACTTATTGATCTTTTGGGTGCTTTGTATGCCTGTTTATGGTGTTCGAATCGATATTGAATCGATTATCCTCCTTTTACCTCTTCTATATCCTTTTGGTATTGACTTGCAAGAATGGCATAAGCTTACTCTACAGAGTAAATAGTAATGCTGTTTGGTCTCAATAATACCAAAAGTTTTTCTTGATATTGTATACTTTTAGTATCTACGACTTACAGAGGATAGAGTGACAGTTCTTCTATATTAGCAGATGATTATCCTCTAAACTATAAAAATATATTAGTAAAAATAAACGATAATATGATAATTTCGTTTTTGCTGATAATTATATGTACTCCATCATTATGCTTCTTCATAATAATATATATATATACTCTAATAGTAAATCACAACATTAATGTTTATTGAGATAATATCATTTTAATATTTGCGTATATAAATTACCCTGTTTCTATCAGTATGATATAAAATGAATTCCTGCTTAATTTCTGTATTTATGATTTTTGTGATCCAAATTTCTTACAGCTGCAATAATAATTATCTCGTTCACTGGGGGGGTGCAAAGAATGCGTTATTTTTATCATAATAGTGTTACAATTGGCAGTAATTCTGCATTTCACTATAAATCTTCTATATTTACGAGTTTCTCTAGTGTTACCATGATGCTAATGTATTATCCTTTATATACGTTTTGTAATTGATTCTAGTAGGATTTTGCAACCAAAACCAATTTAATTAATAGAAGATATGAAGACAGATTTCAGTAACCAGTTCTTCCAACTTTGTTGACAACAAACGGACAGAGAATGGTGGTAATACTAAAGGCTCACATAGGTTAGAGACTATGGGGCTCAGGTTTTGTAAAATTTCATTCTGTTATCCTGTATTCTCTTTTATATCTAAGATTTGTTAAGCTAGACAGCTCTTCCTCCATTGATTCAAGTTTCACATTCATTGACACTATTTAGTTCTTCAATATTATGTTCTTACAAATAATCAGTTCATAGCTCATATAAAACAGCTGGGAAAGCTACTCTATTTCCATTATTCTATAGCAATATATATATATATATATATATAATCTTAGAATAGAAAAATGATAAAGGTACGACTTGATTTACGCCTTTTTTCGTTTATAAGAAAGATGATATCGCTCTATATTGTATTTAAGTCTCTCACTATCTAAAATATTCTATTTCTCGTACTACACAAACAATAAAATGATTATGTATAATATTTATGATCAAGAAAATAAGCTCATTCTTCCCAATCCATATAGTATAATGAGGAAGAAAAGAATAAATAATAAATAAAATAGAATAACGTCATTATTATGAAATGGTGTGAATTAGAACGGTATACCAAATAAGGTATAATGTTCAACAGTAAGAAAATAAGAAATGAATAAACGCCCTCTTAGCATAAGGCGTAAATTAACAATAACAAATATCAATCCTCATCTCTATGAATTCATATAAACACGTACCCGACAATAGATAAATAATTAGAAATAAACACTTCATCGAAAAGTATAAAAGGACTTCAATTTTATTAGATAGTTTGATCAGGACTATTTTTATTAAATAAATCTATATAACAGTCTCAACGTATTCTTATCGTTTTCGATTTTACTACCTTTTATATTTTTCACAATTACTACGTGCTGCAAAAGGTAATAGATTTCACAATACTTATATCAGATTTTAAATACCAACTATTTTACCGGAATTAATTGCTGCTACTTTTTTTGTTCTGCTACCTCTAATTCATGCATTATAAGCATTCCATATAATCAAATATATGTATCGGACGGAGGGCGACTCAAAGGGCTGAAAAGATGCCAAGTGTATGGAAAAGATTCGTCCGAAAAGTACCCCAAAAATGGGAACTATGTCCGGCATAGCCAAGAGAGAGATATATATATAAAAATTTGTGGGGAGTTGGAATTAGTAAGAGAGAGTGGCTATTGTGATACAAAGGTAATCTGTTCCATGGATGCTTATTACATATCATGTTCCACATAATTGTCTATACTAGGGTTCCATAACAAAAAATACATCATATTCAAAAAAAAATAGATTGTTTTTTTTATATAGTTGAATAAATGAATGTCTGTGATTTTGATTTGGATTAACAATATTTGATTTTTGACGAGCGTGGGAACGTGAATGACAATATCAACAACAACTATTGAAAGATGTATCTGCTTTTGTGATATACATACAGTAAATCGTTGTATGAAAAGAAGGTAGAAAAACAAGTCTCTCTACCCAGCCGATTGATCATTATTTGATGACAAAAAAACATCAAACAACCATATGCAGCGTCCATGCATAAACAAGACGCATTTGATGTTTCTTAACTTTAAAAAGAATATTGTACATTAACTTCTTTTTTAAAAAATATGGATATTTTTGTTGGTTCAATTTCTCATTCATATCTTACGATTCGTTACTAGCCGATCCTCCCCGTACTTTTTTTTTAAAAAAAAAATGTTTCGTAGGCATATAAATTTCATTTATTATTATCCAGAGGGGTTTTTTTTCTTCAAGTATATGAGAGGTAGGTACCTCTCAATATTTAGAATGTGCATGAAAATAAAAACAACACATACACATAAAAGATCTTGATTGATAATCCCACGCCACCTCCACATTATAATACTTAATCGACAGAAAAAGAAGGATGCGAAAATAAAGAAAATGTGTTCAGTGGTCGTTTTGTTGGTTACAATGATAATGACAAATCAAGAAAACATGAAATTATTGCCATAAAAACAAGAAGAGATCACCAGGAAAATACTAAAAGGGAGATTTAGTAAGGAACTGGATCAAGTTAACGCCGTTTATAATTGAGTATGGTAAGTAGTAATAAATCAGTCATAAAGTATCTTTCCACCCTTTTCACATGTAAGGTTTGCTGAGTAAGATTATTCAATGCTGACATATCGCACTATGAAATTTTTCATGTTCAGTGAACAAATAATAATTCTCTAACTTTTTCTATTTTGTTTTTTTTTATTTTCTTTTAGCTCTCTCTTTTTTTTCTGTCAAAAAGTATAATGGTAAATATGCCACAAAAGTGTGAAGAATACGAATTTAACTCGGTCGAAGATGCTCTTAAAGATTTTGGTATGTTCATTATTTTTTTATATGTTTATAATATATTACCACGCGTTTTTCTTTTTCTTTTTCTTTTTGCTTTTATCTCCTTTCACATACCAGCTACTCATTTATGTGGGGTAAATAAAGAAGAACAGTTGATTTAGACTGACATTTTGATTTTTTTTATTAGCCGACAATAAGTTTGTCATTGTAATGGACAATGAAGACCGAGAAAACGAAGGTGACTTGATTGTTGCTGGAAAAGCAATCACAACTGAACAAATGGCATTCTTGATTCGCTACTCCAGGTATACAATAAAAAATGGAGAAAAGAGGAACTGAAGAAGGATAAGAGGAGGTTATATATATATATATATATATTTATATATATTATCATCACTGATTTTATTGGTGTTGCTCTGTTATATGTATGCGCGTGTGAATAAAAGAGAAAAACAGAAAGGAGAACTTTATATGAGAGATGGGGTAAAAACTATATGATAAAACGAGGAAGGAAGAATGATCTCATTACTGTCATGATGCTCATATCGTAACTTTTGAAATATATGTCTATAGCGGATATATCTGTGTACCAATGACTGGTGAACGCTTAGATGAACTTGAATTACCTTTGATGGTACAAAGAAATAGCGAACTCATGAAGACAGCATATACAGTTTCTTGTGATTATATTCATGGCACAACAACGGGTATTTCTGCTCATGATCGTGCAATGACAGCTCGTAAATTAGCCGACCCAACAAGTAAACCAGAAGATTTCTCTCGTCCTGGTCATATTTTGCCGTTGCGTGCCGTTTCTAATGGTGTGTTGGATCGATTTGGACATACCGAAGCCGGTGTGGATTTATGTAAACTGGCTGGTGTACCACCAGTTGCTTGTATTGGTGAATTGCTCAAGGAAGATGATCCATCAGGTGGAATGGCTCGTCGTGACGATTGTTTTGCATTTGCCAAGAAGCATGGTATCAAGATGATTACTATCAAAGATTTAATTGCTTATAGACAACGTGTGGGTTTGTAAATAATTATAAGGTCATTCCACATATATTTCTGCAACAAAACCCATATATATAACGCACACACACGCACATCTCTATATTCTCTTTTATTATTATTATTATTATTCATCAAATTTCTTTCGAAAACAAGTATTGAATACGGTAACCTCCTTTTTCACGCAACCACTTTTTATAATCTTTTTATTAATTTTCTTTTTTGTTCATCTGAATTGTTTTTTATTCCATATATGTACCTCCCCTCTTTTCTGCTGATCTTTTCTCTCCCTTCTCACCTTGTAAATATGACTTTATTGGCATAACTTTTAGTAAAAGGCTAGTAAGCCTATTAGAATATCTATTTTACTTTTTTTTATGGAATCCATAATCAATACCAGTTTGTTAGATGTGGTTGAAAGAAGGCAACGGTGTTTCGTTGAAAACAATCGATAAACGGAATGTGTACCTCCGAAAAACATACCAGGCTGGGCTATTTCTGTAAGGTAATACCTATAATTTGGAGAATCTGACCCAAGATGGGTAAAAGTTGCCGAACAGAATTTTGATCATATCCTTTATGGAAAAAAAGATGAGATATTAGGAATCTATTCATGGTTAATAAGTAGAATATGCGTCAGATGAAAGTTATCTCAGCTTATTATTACCTATGCATAAAACTCCTATTGTGTGCTGACTCTTCCATGGGGTTTTTATTTCTTGTCATTATATTTCTATGTAACCAGAAAAATAGAAGCTGTAACACTAAAATTTGCACAGCTATTTTATGCATCATGCAGTTGACAAAAAGAGAAGTTTTAATTGTTCTACTTTATTACATATATAATTAAGCAAAATCAACATGTTATAATAATAAGCATAAAAAGAATATCCGAATATTTTCCAGAAATGAATCAGTGTATTCTATAAAAAATTATTAGTACACATTGCATTATACATTTAAATATATATATTATAGGATCATAATGAATAGTGAGAAATGATAGCAAGCATGCAAATATCAAAGCATAATGATAATGGAGAATAAAAAAAATTTATCAATTATAAAAAAGAGACATACGAATTAAATACTAGGTAACTTCATAATCACTGAAAGAAAAAATTATTATGAAGATTGTCCAAATCGTAAAAGCCAAAAGAAAACACAACATTGTCATTCTTTTTACAATGATTTTTATCTATTACCCCTGCCACCGCATCTTAATTCACATAACGCAAATAATCTACAATTGTGGTGTTGGGATAAATGATAGCTGTGCTTGTAACGCCATGGCATTTGCCATCTCGAATCTTTCATGTATCATAATAATGCAAATGAAATACAGTATTGCGTTATGCTGTATTTTTAATGTATTGGTACAATTACAGTGATGTAAGATATAAAGGGGTGATGGTACATGATGAGCAACAAGCTGCGCCACTTTGGATCTAGATAATAAAGGGGTAAGATACTAACAATTGTAATATATATTTTGGGTGGAAACAGCTTTGTGACAAAATGAAATTGAGACCAGATCACCTTATAAATAATAACTATGGATTTTCATCTGAGCTCATCATATATACAGTGTTCCTGTTCCTGTTCCCATGCGCAAAATAAAGGATAGAATGCAATATATAATAATAAAATCTTTTACATGTTCAATTTTATATCCCATACAAATACCACGATCATTTAATTACAAGTCGTTTTTGAAACCAATATAAATACATAATACTTTTTTATTGAAGGGTAAGAAGCATACATGAATGATATGCTCTAAAAGAAGTACCATACGACGTGTTTTTTTAAGACAACAATGATATTAAAATTCCAATAAAATAGAATATATAAAATGCTAATATTTGTAAGGGGAAATGTATAAATGTAAGTGTGTGTAAAGATAAACAATATCAATGTGCGAATTCAGGGGTACTATATCTATTACTAGGAGTAGGGGGATGCAATAAAAGTATCATAGTCCAATATTTTGGTGTATATGTAATATGAGAAATACATGTGGTGTTTTTAAATGAATATAATAGTATAGTAATGCATTATTAGGTAATGGATTCATACCGATTTTATATTAAGCTCAATAAAGTACTTTACGTTGGCGTTTGTTTTGGGTTGTATCTTCTATTTGGGCATTCATTTTCGCTTCCAAGGCGGCTCGGCGTTTACGAGTCATCAATACTGGTACATCTTTTTCTTCGCTATTTGAATCAGATTCTTGCTCTTGGTCCGATGAGGATGAAGATGATGAGGACGAGGGGCTTGATTGGTTACTGTTATCATTACTGTTGTTGCTATCATTAACATCAACTGAATCTGGGCTATCATCATTATCACTATTATCCGAACTTGATTCGTTATTGTTCCTACTTTCATCACTATTGTTGCTCGAGCTAGTTTCCATAGAACCTCCAGCTTGCTGTCCTTCGCTACTACTATCATTATCGCTATTACTATCGCTATTATTGTCACTGCTGTTACTACTATCACTACTGTCGTCGCTGGTGCTGCTGCTGCTGCCGGTGCTGCCGGTGCTGCCGGTGCTATTACTGCTACTATCACTGTTGTCGCTACTACCCAATTCAGGACCAAAAATCCTTTGAATATCGCTATCATCGCTACTACTGCTATCATTGCTGTCACTGCTATCATCATCGCTGCTGTTAATATCTGAATCACTTGAAATACCCATCATGTCATCTTCATCACTACTTGAAATCACTTGAATAGCACCTCCCATTATATCATGACTAATATATAATAATAAAAATAATAATAATGGTAAAATATTAGAATGAAAAAAAAAAGCAATAAAGCCCTTCCTGACTTCATCTCTCTTTAGGTGTTTTGTTCTTTTCCTTCTTCCATTTACTTACCAACTTTCTGATGAAGAGCTACCTGTATCATCATCGCTACTATCATTCATACTACTACTATGATCATCAGAGACGATAAAACCACCCATTTCCTCACTATCGTCTTCATCACTTGATGATAAGGAAGAAGAGGAAGATCTTCTGTTTTGTTGTGTGGCTTGTCGAAATTCTAACCCGCAGTTGACACATGTACCGTCTTCATCCAATTCCCATGCACATGAAGGGCAACGATCACTATGGATAAAAAAAAAAAGAGAATTCTTCATATTAGCATATGGAAAGGAATCCACCAATCAACATATATATAGTCACAGCCATGTACAAATAACATACACACTATCTTGTTCATCGCGGATACAGCCATGATTGGTTCGCGCGGGAAATATACGGTCCAAGAAACGTTCAAATTCTTGCACAGCCCTTTCACGTTCTTCTGGGGTCGATTCTTCGATAGATGATTGTGCTGCGACAGTAGGAAGCAATGAGCGAATTGTACTAACTAGGTTTTTTTTTTTTAAAAAAAAAGTTTAGTACTCAAGAACATTTACCAAACAGACAGTGTTCTTTCTATCACTCACCTTGTGTTTCGACGGTATAAGCTGGTACTGGACGCGAAAAGATATCGCGGCGACATTGAGGACACGATTTTTGCCGAGCAAACCAAGTTGTGACACAGTCCTTACAAAATGTATGACCTATATAATGATAGTTCTCGCGTTAATTTAATATACACCTTCCTCCTTCTAACCCGAAATAATCCAATATATCGCCCACTTACCACATTGGAGTGTATAAGGTGATTCAAAATAATCGACACAGATAGTACAACTAAAAGCTATATAAAAATTGTTGTCATGGCAGGAAAAAAAAAAGAACAATAGTTCAGATCATTACATTGTGTACTGATTATAAAAATGAAAAGAAAAGCACCATGTTCAAATGAACTTACAATCTCTGATTCGGCGTGTTTGATCATTATTTAGTTGAAGCGGCTGATTCGATTGTTGTTGAGTAGTAGCAGTATTTCCAATTAAAGTGTTGCTACCGGAAGAAGTTTGTGTTTGTGGTTGTGGTTGTGGTTGCTGTTGTGGTGTCAATTCGGCGTTACGGATCCCTTCATGTAGTTCCTCAAGGTGTGAAGTCAATGCACGAATCTGTTCGAGAGCAACAGTGACCTTATTAAGCATATTCGCCATTTTTTTTGAATGATCACAGTAAGGACGATCAAGAGCAAGAGGAAGAGGGAAAAAAATATAGTCAAACGCGACAATGAAATAAAGGGAGAGCGTGTCAAACAACGAAGTGTGGCTACAGAATTTTCAAACGACGCTTGCTGCGACCTTTGGCTGCGGAATTACTTTTTCTAATAGACTTAATACAAATGCATTTCAGGTTGTAGCTTGAATTTATTGTATTAGTTGATATATAAGAAAAATGTTTACTAATGATAAGCTAAATGAGATACAATATTTTATAATTTTTTTTATTAATGGTCGAGTGAGCCGGAGATATATGACATGGCGGTGTAAGGGAAATGAAAGGTGAGGAGGGTTTTTGTAATGAAATTCTCAGCTTTGGATAATGCCCATACTCGAGCTAATGTTCTCGTTCATTTATGCAACGTTATTTCGAATAAACTATAGATTTAGTGGTTGTGAAGCAGACAATTGTTTAGCAACTGGTGTTGAGACAACAAATTAAATCCAGAGCCGATAAAATATATTCACATTTATATACACGATTCTTCTTTTATACTCCAGTGCGGTAACTAGTAATCGAATTAATATATACAGTTGTATTAGCATTTATTGATATGCTTTTCTCCATATATGCTATTTAACGTGTAGTAAAATCTTACCACTTATATTCATGCATTATGCTGGCAACAAATGCTTCGAGATGGAATATATGCTTTTGTCCCTTACGCATTCGATGTTCCTATAAAGATAATTTTTTTTAGTACCCTCAGATTATGTCTCACGTTTATACTCAGCCCACGGTTTTAGAAAGAAACACTTACATGAAAAGCTGCTTTTTCAATAACAACGCGTTTCATCTTATCATCCATTGATTTTGCCAATTCAAACGATAAGTTCTAATTAAATTGTAATCATTGTTTTTTATCAATATGAAATCTATCCTATATTTAATAACCCATTCCTCTTCATTTCCTTTAGTTTTATTACCTTCAAGACCAAACTAGGTTGAATACAATGTGTTATGAGTTCATAAAGATGCCCACGAACGGCCAGTAATCTAAGTGATTATGAAAAACAAACCACAATGTACAGTGAGTCAACGGTTTATTTTCATGGGATAAATTATTTTTCGTACTCTATAATAACTTACTTTGCTGGTGTCTGTTCTTCAATAATCATTTTTGCTATCTTGCTTATGAGAATTTCCCAATCCACTCTATCCGGTTTTTGTACATCATTTAAATTCGTTCTAAAAAGCACATACATCGAGGATACAGCATGAATTTAGTACTTTTACTCTTTTGTAAACCATTTCAGATTATTCTGAATTTTGTATAAGAAAATTACCGTCGAACAGCCGTGCTTTCTAATGCTAAAAGTGATGCTCTTAAATTACATTGTGTATGTTGTGCAATGTTTAGTGCAAGTTCAGGTGGTAATAAGAACTTTTCGTGTTGGGCAACCAATTGTAGTGCTGACGAGACCTATAAATAAAGTTAAATCTGTCAAATTATTTACGACAAGATAAACCATATCTCCTTCCCTCTCTCTCTCTTTCTCTCTCTCTTATTACGTAGAATAAATACTATTCTGAATAATAAAAAGTATACCTCACGCTGCGATGGACGTGCCACGCGAATAAGTAAACATCGAGATCGAACAGGTGCAATAATTTTACTTAGACTATTACAGCATAAAATAAGGCGCATGGTAGAAGTGTGTTTTTCCATGGTTCGACGAAGCGCAGCTTGTGCTTCACGGGTTAATTCATCTGCTTGATCAATGATTACCACTATATATAACACAACCCGTAGAGAACAAACGTTAATAAATGAAAGAGATTATAGGGTTCCTCTTCTTTCCTTCTAGCCACTTTCGTCCCATCCATTTTTTTAATATATACCTTTAAATTGATGCTTTGCATTTGCATCAATTTGTTTTGATTGTGCTATATCTTTGATAACATCTTGAACAATAACACGATCATAGACACCAAGATCACTAGGGCCAATCATTTTTATACGTTAATTTTTCGAAAGAAGCAAGATGTTTTTCTTGAAGGGTCTCTCTCTCTCTCGTTATTTAACTATCTTCTGAACTAACCTTGGATTCAATTCCAAATGAAAATTACTTGAAACGATTGTAAAAACCATTTTTCGTCGACTGGGAGTTGCAAATTGGCGTTCGTCTACTTTAAGCTATACATAATATTACAACCTCGAGATTTTAGTTTTTCTTTTGTCGCTTTCAAAAAAAGTTTCATTCCATACTATACCTTTTCAACGCCAGGGCCGAAAATTTCACGAAGAATAGCTGTAATACGTGTTTTTTTACCAGCACCTGATGGACCATAAAAAAGCATATGAGGAATATTCTCAGAAACAGCCTTTCAGTAGAATGGAAGAATAAGTGCGAGAGTATATATAAGCATTAATATGATTGGGTTGGTATAAAAATCTACACAAAAAATAGTTGATTAAAAAAATAGTCAAGGTACCATTTGCTTCAGCTGTTGAGTTAAGCCTTTATGATAAGTTAATTGATCCAATGTCGTTGGTCGATATTTATCAGCCCACAAACTCATTTTTTTTTTTTTGAAGAATTGGAAAGAAGAATATGAAGAGAATATGTAAAAAAAAAAGAAACGCGAAATAAACTAAAACTACGCGTGTGTTCTATAACTCATCGCGAATCAAAAAACATTTTCTTCCTCCGAATTTTGGCACTGTGCCATTTTACTCTGATGGAACGTACATTTACAGTCAATCACCAGCTAGCAACATAATGATAAATCAAGAAAGAGTATTGGTAATACCTGCTATTTAATACTGATAAATGAAAAGGCACCTGGATATGGTCAGATCATTCTGTTCAAATTTTAATAATAATTTATATATTTTTTGACAGATATAAAAGTTTTGATACCTGATATAGTAGCAGTTGAGCATTCACGATGCCAAGAGTATATATATATATATAATAGTATCAATGATTTCATTTCGAAACATTCCATAAATGTCTTGAACCTAATCCATCGGATTCTTTGTCTTTGCCTGTATTTACATTTAAATGCATTTAATTGTGTTTAAAGGGTTCAAAGGCAATAAAGGTAACCCCCCAGCTTTATTAACATTTAAATGATGATAAGGTACCGTTAAATGCATTCAAATGCCCCTACTATGTGCTCATATTCCACATACTAGTGTATAGTTTATCATGTTTACATTGTGCAACTTCATGTGGCGTTTTATTTGCTACTACTTTTATTGTTTACCATTGGTACCATAGCATGTTACCCTTCATTACGATTTTACACTTCTTCAGACAATTACGATATTGCATATCACACTGATAGCTACCAAAATCCATCGTTATTATATATTACTTTGCTCAAAACTCAATATTTTCCATTCTTCTTTAACCCTTTCTTATCCAAGAAAACGAGAAAAGTGATAAAAGACGAATGTGGGAAACATTTGTCACATGATGAGCATACTTTAAATGCATTTAAATGTTAAGCATTAATACATTTATATGTCTTTAAAATTAAATAGAGGTAATAAATGTAAATACAGGTAAAAAATGTAAATAAAACATCAGTCTAACATTTAAATGCATTTAAAGGTAATACCAAACTTCCGATGTCTAATAGAGGAACAAGAAGACATTTCACAGGAAATTGTGAAAGTAACTAATAGTAATAATAACAATAAGAACAGCTAAATGTTCAAGATGTATCTTCTCTCTCCAGGATTACTTTTATCTGAACATCAATGCGCCCAACATCATCATATATATTTAACTTTTTGTATCAATGATATAATGGTACTTGTTGCATTATATAAGACTAAAAGAAACTGCTGTATGATTATTTTTTTTCTCTCATAATTCTTTAGATATAATATAAAAAGTATCACACATATTATTTATGTATTATAACCATTATTACTATATGATATCAAGCACATTTACAACAATGTTACTTTGTTACATATTCAACTAATACAACTAAGCAAGGTATATGTTGCATTTAATGTTTAAATAAATATATCTATTTTTTTTTATCTTCCATTATCACTTTTTATTGTTGAATGGTTCATTGACTATCAATAGATACTGTAAGTAGATGGATTCGTAATAAATATGTTAATTAGGCTCTTACTGTTTTTTTCTTAGTATAGCGGCAGAAGACTTTGGTTTATACCGTGCGACCAGTTTTTCTCTTTTCCATTTGCAAAATTAGAGTAGCCCTTGTTGCTTTATAATGTTTAACTAACCATGAATTATATACGTATTAATTTTATTTTTCCCTTTTAACCAGCGAGATTTTATACACGATAATGGTAAATCACAATACTAGCTTAACGTAATTCATGCAGTGCATAAATCAACTTAATAGTAATCCATGAATCTCCTAACAAAAGACATGGTTACATAATAATAAAAGTGGCTATGTCCTCTGGCGTCTTTCCTGTTATAGTAAAAATGAGCTGAGCAATATCTATAGCAGTTTTCATTCCTTAGTAAAAAAAATAAGTGAACGTCATCGCGGCCTATTTCTTATATAAGTTCAAAAAAGTATCTCATTGAAATTTATAAAAGTAAAAAAAAATCAGATCAATCATTTGTACAGATTGTCAAAGTGTGAACAAGAGCTGGAATTTTATTAAAGCAGCAAAGTTCCAAACAATATTTTTAGTAGAACTTGCGTGTATGTTTCACAAACAAAAACTTTATTAATATGTTATATTTGATCAAATTTCTTTTTTCGTTTCCTTTTTAATTTACTCAAAAGTATAATAAATATTTTTTTTATAATCATGTCCATGTTTAAACAAGCACACAATGTAGTTTTATCAACCGTTTCTAAGCTAAAAGAAGAAAATTATCGTTCATCATCCTCATCAAAACCGAGAGACTTTTCTGCAACTATCCCTGCTGAGACAGTCGACAAACAGAAAGAAGCTCAAAATGCAGCTCAACAAATAATCAACAAATCACCTAGGTCAGCAAAAGGGTATCTTACTTCTGCACAGTTATATCAGGAAAATGATGATCTTAGTACAGCATTCAATGTGTATTTACAAGGTCTAAAATTTGTCGCACCAGATGATCCGTATTATTCAACACTCATAAGAGAAAAACAAAGAGTGGCGACAAAAATAAAGCAAAGAAGTCAAGGTGGCTTCTATAATCTATTGCCATACGACATCTTATACTTGATATTTGGAAACCTCCAGTACAAAGATTTATTAAACTGTGTTCGTGTTTGTCGGCGGTGGAACGACTTTATGATGGAATGGCCCGAATTTTGGAACAAAATGTCTTCAGCTATGCCAAATATAAATCAATCCACTATGATTTCTTTGTTACAAGGTCAGACTCAAGAACTACGTTTGGAAGGACCTATCGATGCTGGATTGAAGCATGATATTCTTTGGTTTTTAAGTTTATGGGAAAATAATAGTTTTATACAAAAAATATGTAAGTTCAAGTTGGTGGGTGGGGCAGTAAGGATATTTCCATGATTAATATTTTTTTTCTTTGAATTTAACCTAATATGATTAAATATAGATCTTACGAAGATAGACATGATAATGTCAGATATATCTCTGCTGAGTGAAGCAATAAGGTGTATGTCGCCATCTCTGAAGCAAATAGAATGGGAGAATTGTACTGTTTCGCAGGTGGATATAATACGGAATGTAATACCTGCATGCACACCAGGACTGAATTACCTATCATTTTCACGCAATATTCATCCTACGACACAAACGCATTATACCTATTACAATCGCAATCGGTCCAATAACCAGGATTATATAATAAAATTATACCGTACCCCCGAGAAGCAAACAACATTACCATCAACTATCAACGATTATTCAACACTTACATATCTTAAAATAGATACTTTTTTCAATTCAGCACCTGGATACAGTAATTATCACAATAGTGATATATATGTATACACTGCAGCTCTGATCAAAAAATGTCCCAACTTGGTACATTTATTCTTGGATTCGTATGGCACTGACCCTCGTAATCTCAGGAACTGCTTGCATCAAGCAGTTAATTTTTGTCCCCGTCTCAAAACCTTAGTCATCTTTAAGAATGCATCCATGCCACAGACTGTCATTAGTAATGTCGATGAAAGTGATTATGCTATGACTACAATAAATACCTCCACGTTACCCAACGACAAAGTTCCTTCTTTTTCTACAACACTTGTGCCCAACAAAAAGAATCACAAAAGTATATATCAAAAAATTACAGATACTGTGTCTATTGGTAGTCCTACCATTGGTCTCCATCGACTCGTTTTCTCGCATCATAATTTTAAGGTTCAAGAAAGAGATGTTATCCAGATATTCAGAAGTTCTCACGCTTCTTTCCAACTTTTATACCTGGGTTATGATTGCGTAACGGTGAGTGCAGCAGCATTAGCCAAACTTGCTTCTCTTGGCTGTCCAAAATTACGAGAACTCCGTATAGCCACTGGTGATTCTAATTCCATAGGTGGTGGATCTTCGAAACCTAGAATGGAAACGGTTATAGTGCAGTTATTTTCTGCTTGTCCTGCCTTAGAAGCTATTGAGCTCGATGATTCTCATTGGAACTATAGCTATCTCAAGCTGAATGAATCTGTGGTCGAAGCAATTGCCCAAAATTGCCCACACCTCCGTCACTTGTATTTTTATACCAGTGATAGCGAATTCGGTGGTAATTTATGTAAATCTTTCCTGAATTTTGTGAATAAAGGCAATAATAATAGTAGCAGAGGTCATAATAATGGTAACAGGATGTCAAAATGGACATGGAAGGAAAAGACTACCGGTACCGAACAGGAGCCATGCCGGCTTGAATGCTTAAAAGTAACCAAGATGGACCCTGGGACTGCCTATGCCTTGGTCAAAAATATTGAATCCTTGAAATATTTATATATTAGACTGTGGTGGATAAATATCATCCAAGACGACAAAAGTAATAATGAGAACCTGGTTCAAGAAATCAAGAATATTCTCAAGGAACGCGGAGGAGCGCTGGTGGTGGATTACACCAATAATAAATAGACGAAGTAGCATATATTTTCTATGTAAATAATATTAATAAAAACATAGAAATGATTGTTTACTGACTATACAGATTATCTATACTAATTTAGTCTTTTCTTTCAAAGAGGTGTTTTTCAGCTAATAATACCATGTATAGATTGTTCATAAAGAAAACTACTACGAGCGAAACAAATCCTGGACAAGGGGCGCAGCGTGTCTGGGGTCATCTTATTAGTATTATTATATACCTACATGAAACCCTTCGTCCACTTTTGGCGATAAATTGCGCCCTTCATCTCGTTTGAATTGACAACATTTTTCTATGAAATACACATATATTTTCTTCACATTAAGCAGCGTGATAATTTTTTATTAGGTTTTACTTAATCAAGCAAGACATTGTATCAAATGAATAGAATTAAGAGATTTTCCTTTTCTTCTTGTAACCAAAATTGTACCCTATATTATCATACTAATAACTCTTGCTTTTTTTATTATTTAACAGCTTACGCTTTTCATCTACAAAGCTGTATATAATTAATCGTTCATATATTTTTCAATTAAATTGCTGAACAATGTATTGTTCTTAGCTATTACTTTCACTCTTGCAATAGGATTTCACTTGGGTAGGTATATATGAATTGTCATTATTAGATTGTAAATTGTTCTTGTTCTATGTATTTTTTGAAGTATTCTATGACTAATATCCATTTCGACATTAGTATGTAATATTCTTTGACATTCATACTATTGAAGCAGCACCTTTTTATTATTTTAATTAATAAATATATACCTGATCTTTTAACAATAGAAAACCAACTAATGCATCAAATGTTGTCACACTAAAGTCTAAGGTTTTTTTTTTCAATTAAATCTGATTGAATATGATGGTATAACCCAATTTATTTGTTTATTATTTTTCCACAGTAAATTAATTAATTATCAAGTATTAAATAAAAAAGATAAGCTATTCTGAAAATGATGATTATCTATTATTTCCATGGAATAAGTACTGTCAATTTATAATTCAAACGAGATGAATGGCACAACATATTGCTAAAAGTGAACCAAGGGCTTAGTGTAGATATATAATAATACTAGGATGGCCTCAGACACGCCACCCCCCTGGTCCAAGATTTCTTTTTTGTCATGTATAACCAAATTCTAGACTATGATCAATTCAAAATGAAGATAAAATGGTATCTTACATTCTTCAATACCTTATTCACCTCTCAATTACATATTGGTTAAGTAGTAGGAGTCCTTTTTCCGTAATAATACACTGAAACGTTAAAAATTCCCCCCCACAAAATATAAAAAATTATTTATGGTGTCCGAATAATGTCATACATACTTTTTACATACTAAATATTATTAAACAACATCAATCTATGTGTTTTGACTAATTTACCGGACTCATGACACTATAGTGGACCTTCGGGTTTGCAGCAGTAGGATTTTGGTACACATAATATGTGTAGGGGAAAGCGGAGGAGTGGCTATATTAAAGTGCTATGGAAAAATCCATGAAATTACATGGATGTTTGATCTGAACCTATACACAAATGAATAAGTTAGTACTTGTCATTAGATGTCTTAAAATTATAGAAATTTAATATATAAAAGTATAACAAATTTACGTACCGTGCAAAAAAATTGATATTGGCAAGATCGCACGATAAACTTGATCCTGTTCGAAAAGACTGGTTGTTGTTGTTGTTGTAGTTGTAGAGGCTGATGGATTATTGTAGAGTGGGAGTGGTTTCTTGTTACTTGAAATAAAAAAACTATATTGCCGTTGCTACTAACCAAATATCGATGGCGCCTACAGCATCTCTGTTGAAAATGGTATATCCAGCCAATATAGCTGAACAATTAACGTTGTTGTACACAAGGGCACTACGCAAGCATTTTTTTAAAACTTTTTTTCCATCTTTACGTAATGACTGCACCTAGTAGGGGATTCAATGGGTGGAGACAAAATATGTATATATGAATTGACTTGTGTTCATTTTATAATATACCTGTCGTCGATGTGCGGTGTGCTTTTTGGAATCACTTGTCTCCTCTTTGTAGTCCTCCATTTAGAAACATATTATAACCAATTCCTGACAGCCCAATCCTATTAATTCACACGAGTCAGGTTAGTCTTAGTCTTAATAATATGATATAAAAAGAGTAGATAGAAAGCGTTTAACACAACTATCAATAGAATAAAAAAAAACTTACAGCATCATTATACTCACATTCTTTCAATGGGAGTCAGGCCATAGAAGATTTTTTAACATATTGACGTTCTTTGCGCGTTAATCCAACATCGACGTTATGGTTGGCCACATGCTGATTTCGATATTCGTTCATAGCCGCCGGACAATAATAAGGTTTTCTAAGAGCATTTTTTACAGGAAGTCGAACTAAGTATATTAACTATTATGAGTAGTCATACATTATTTCAAAATATACTATATTTAGCACTCCAACATGATGATTACCTTTTGTCGCCGCAATAATTCTTCTGGGTCTATGATACCAGTAAAAGAGCTAGTGCAGCCTTCTTATTCTTTTTTACTCATTGAAATATTGAAAGGGTACAATTCTCAATAGTTAAATTGTTGCATATAAATGATCCTGATTCTCTTGATACGGCACTGGTCAATTTCTTTTTGTTGATATATATCAAAAATCAATAGATCATTCAATTGTGTCTCCTTTCTGATTTGATCAACTTATATACTTTTCATATATGTTTCATCATCATCTTTATTGCTAAATTCATTTTTCCCCCGGCCTCTCATTCGCCAACACTCGGCTTTTCTCTAAAAATAACAGTCGTTGTTTTGCAAAAATAGATTTTGTTATACATCAAACATTCTACCTATTCAGCGATTTGGTTCATTACACCTAGTATCCGAAACACTTGGAACCAACTGACATCAATAATTGAAATAAATAAACAACTTTTTCTTTCCTGTATCGTTTTCAGGAGCAGGTCAGGTTTGAGAACACATCATCATTGATTCGCTGAGGATATATAGTAGTAATTGCTAAGTTTGTCTTGATTGTTAAGCTTATCTTGAAATCAGAATTGAATTACTATACATATTGTGTATCTGACATAGATTTTAATATATGCTCATAGAATAACGATGTATATACTATATTAAACATTTGGCTAATAATATTTGGAATTTTCAGTTCATTGTAAAGCAGAAAGATTAATAATCAACATCTGCAAAAATTCTATTTGATTGATTAGGTTAAAATTTATATTTATTATTGTGGAAGACTGAATTGACCTGCGCCTATAGGCATGTGGTCGCTTCCTTGCGGTACTTTGTGGTGAAGATTATGTATGAGCAAAAGAATATATGGCATCATCTGAAAAACCCCCCTTTAGGAGGAAAAGCTAAGCTAGTGTGGATAATGTGGTAATGTTACATATGTAAGGGAAATAAAAAGGGAAAATAGAAGGTATAATGATTATGAGCGGGAGGAGTAGAAAAAAATATATTTATATAGTAACTTGGTTACTTTCTTGAGTTGGATATGATGAGAGTTGTGGTGGCAGCGGTGGTTCTTCAGGTTCCGGTTCATTTTCTTCATAGTCATTTTCGGAGTGACTTAATCGGTCGATTTCCCGGAGGACACGGATTAGTACAAACCAGCAGTTGATCCACTTTCCAAGTGATAAGCCGACTTCTGAGTGCGAGAGATTATTTGATTGATTACATAAATAGTAAAAATAATTCAGGCATCGTTAACAAAGAATAAAATGACAGCAGTGTTAAAGAATCATGCTACCATTCACTTCAAAACTATAGATCCGTGTCTCCTTCATATCCGACCATACAATGATATTTCTGATTGAAACAATCATTAATGTATTGCACTAAAATACAGTACTAAACGGTTGAGATGGTTTTAACTGAAAATTTCCCATTAATTTAAATAGGACATGGTTTTACGATTCAAAAAAAAATCTCATTCGATTACTCAAGTTTCTTTGTTATCATATTCTTATTATCGCTTTTTTATTGTTTCATTTTTTTTAAATATTCTAAAACGACTATATATCACTTCATGCTCATGGGAATAGAATTATTATTATTATTATTATTATTATTTTACCATTACTCTTATTGTTATTCAACATTGGTATATACTACGTTGATATATAAAAAATGCGTAATATTTTTTTTTAAAAAAAACCTCTGTCATTCATTTTAATCATCGTTGATGTTTTTCATTGTCGATTAATACCAAAATATAAATTAGTTATTGCTAATAATATGAGAAACCATATGGCGTATATACGAAAAAAAAGTTAAAGAGAGAAATATACATAAGGAAGTTTTATTACAATTAAACGATAATAAAATAACAATATTTAATAATTGAATGAAAATATAATAATCATTACTTTCATGCTTCTACTGCTATGCAGATAATACATAATTACTATTAAAATGGCGAAAGTAGAATCCAGTATAATGTGTGAAGAAACATGGTAGTTTCTTCGTCTCGACATATAATTATCATGTCACTGTTATTGGTAGTAGTAGTAGTAGTAGTAGTAGTAGTAGTTAACATTATATATATATATATGTTGACATAGGTCATGGTCAGTTATTGATAATGAGGAGGTTGAACTGATCCAATTGTTGCAATCGATGAAGGGCTAGTTTTCCAAGAATGTGTGGAGCACCATAAACAAGCATAAATTAAAGCAATACCACCAACAATCTCAACAGTGATATATTGAACTAGACTGAATGACGTGGAATCGGCTGCTCTATAAATGGTTATTTGCATAAACAAGGCATTCGAGATGGTGTGACCGATCATAGCAATCATGAGACCAATAAAGTAGATGTAAAGCGAACGAATTGATCGACCGAGGAAAGAAGATCCATTGACAAGTTGAATGATGGCACAGAAGACATAAATCCAAATGCCATATACGTTGAAATATTCCAATCTGATAATATGGTCATACATATTTTCATCAAGTGATGACAAGCTGGAAAGAATCAAGGCAGTAGCAATAGCATTGGTAATAATCAAAATAACAGTGAAAAAGTAAGCGAAATAAGAAATGGATAGTAATATCTTGACGGATTCTTGTTGTTGAGGTGAAGTCGATGAAGAGATTATGCTGCTGTTGTTAGTTTCAAGCATTGCTGTTTCTTCATTCTTGCTGTTTAAGTGCTGTTGGGTATTTCTTGTTGTGTTCGTAATAATGATTGTGCGACAGGCTTCAAATAGGACACAGAAAAGAAACGGAATAAACATTTGAGAAAACCAGTTCATAGCCATGGCAGCATCGTAAGAAGAAGGGCCATAGATTTCGGCAAGAAATATTGATCTGATAATAATCAAGCATGATCCCGCTAAGAAAATAAAAGAGTAACCCAATTGGAATTGTCGTGTTTGTGTATATTGAATAGTTGAACCAAGTGTAGCCACTGCACCAAGTACAATTGTAGGAATTGCGGTACCAAGAGTATAACCAGTGATATCCATGATGATGTTAGTTGTTTATCAAAAAAGAAGTATGTTTATAAGTTAAATGTTTTGTTACAGATATGATAGGTATAGTAAAGAAAAAAATAGAGGAGGGGAGATTAATGAAAATAAGTTTAAGTAAATATTTGATATCGAATAATCCAACTTATATATATATATATTTGATGTGAAGAATTTTGTTTTTGATCTTCATGTTTTACATACATGACGTTTATTTTTGAAAAGGTTGGTGCTCAGCATTACTAAACATGATCCAGGCACAGTTTTTATTTTTATAATAGTATAAAATTCAATTGCAGATGATGCTACTGAGTTTGGGCAAAATGTCAATGCTTCTGTAAGACCCAGGTAAAAATAGTTATTTAGTTGTTACCAACGATTTTAATATGACATCATGCCGATTTATGTTATATAACATTTTGTCCATTTGATATACGGATATTATCAATTGCAAAAAAAGAAAATTATGCTATTGGCCAACAGTGAATGTACAATCATTACAATCGGCGGTTTAGGTTATGAGTTTATTATTTAATTTATCACCATGGTACAACATCATCGTGATACAACAGCTGTAATGTGAATATAAACAGCAATGTTGGTACATAGGTAGATCAACAGAAATATTTATCCAGTTCTGATTTTTTTACTTGAATTGTATAAACTTACCATACCCAAAAAGAGAAAAAAACGCACAGTAATTCTATTAACTGTTCTGCTCAGCCTCACGTTTACTCGGCACTACATTATAAAGATTGGTAGAAATGAAGTTCCTACTCTTCTGTACTACATTGGAAAAATGGCGGTGATTTTTCAATACATTCATTTTCTTGATCTATTCCTTAAGTCATCATTGCTGTTCTAAGAAAAACATACATATGTGTGTATGCGTGTGTGTGTGCCCTTCTATAACAGCGACCCTGTTGTTACATTAAGGCTTCATTTTGGATTTAGCTACTTTTTTTTCTTTGCTCAGCTTCTTTTCTGTGTTATCACTCATGGTGATTTGTGTAAATAGATATCATGAAAATGGGTAGTCCGCTTTCTTCATAAATAATACAAAGTTAAATAGAATTGATGTAACGGCTATGTTACCTTGTCGGTAACGGATGATTTGTGTGTATACTCTATACTAATTTTTTTTAGCTTGGAAACTCGGTGGACGAAACCTTGGTGGATCATCAGTAGAGTGTTTAAAAAACAATTGGACTAATTTTTACAGCTACTGTGATTTGAGTTGCATGACTTGAAGATACCATGTCAAATAAATGTAATTTTTTTTATCAAGTGTTGCGTTTGAGTAAGATATATTAGTAGGCATTTTGATACAGTAGAATGATAAAATACACCACAGATAGAATGAATCAAACAATCAGTAAATAGCAGCAATGATCAAGTACTTTTTCTGCTATTTTTTTTTACATCTGAATTAAAGTAGGTAGGTATACATCCATACGTAACTCGAAAAGTTTTCTGCTTAATATAATATGTAAAATCTAACGATTTCATCAAGATTGTTCTAATAAATATATATTAACTCTATGACTTTATCGTAATCATTTTTATTCTTAAAATACAGACTTCCCCATAGCATATCGTACAATTGATCAATTCTATATTATTATTATATAACCTGTTGTACATAATAATGGTGATAATTGGGTATCATTATTAAGATCATCATTTGATGTATTTAAGAATTTTCCATTGCTAATTATACAAAGGTTGAGGTTTCTAAATACATGTTCCCACCATCCACTCTACTAGTAGCAACAGTACCATAGCAGCTTGCATATATTATTATTAAAAAACGGATCACCAGATTCTTATATACAGAAACTAGTAGAATGTTGTCTTTGACCTGACTCTCGATGGATTGTTGTAGACATCATAGTAGGTTCAATAACAATCTGAATATGACACTCGGATGATTTGTTAAACGTGGCATTAACATAAATTAATGACTTCCTTGCCATTATTCAAGCGCAATAGGCATGGTATTTCATATACTGATAATAAAGAGATATACATTATTGTAGGTCCATCATCCATGTTAAATACAAGACAGGAAAGAATACCAATATGTTTCACCTATTAATTTTATATATATCCTAATGCCTTAAATACCGATTTTCATCTATGAATAACCACAAACATTATCAACGAATTATCCTGCATTTTCTAAGTCACTGATGATAAATAGCTAAATGCTCAATCCACACCAGTTCTTTTTTTTTTTGGTACATTATTCAAATTGCAATGTGACACCTTCCTATTTTGGACGAGGCGTCACAAAAATTCTGGTATTGACAACATGCAAGGTTCCTTGCAGTTTTCCTTTTTGTACTGTAGCAGCTCCTTTAGTATGGCTTCATTACGATTAACAGCTACTCGATTTATTCGACCTCAATTCAATAAATCACGATTATTTTCAACAAGCACCATTGTTCGTAATGCAGAAGACGATGCTAAAGCCGAGGCCATCGCCCAACGTAATATATAGAATATGCAGAAAAAAGTGATCGATGAAGAACTCGATTATTATTGTTGTTATTGTTATAGAGAGTTTGACACGTCTCTCTCTCTCTCTTTTTTTTTTTTTTTTTTTTTTTTTTTTTTTTTTGGTATAATAGGTGCCGAACGAACCATGAAGCGATTTTGGAAACATGCTTGGGTCAAAGAAGAACAAGGTATATAACTATTTTATTATTACAGGAGCAAAGGACGGAGGTTGATCAGTTTGTTGGAACAAGAAAACTAAATCGTATTGTATGAATGTTTTATAAAAATATAGACGGCTGTACAGTTATGCTCGACAAACGAAATTTACGTACACCTAATGGTCGTCATGTCGTCAAGTTTCCTACAAAACAACGTGCTTTAGCTTATTTGACAGCTGCTGAATGGGAAGCTCAAACCGAAAACTTGAAATCACACTCGCTACCTTTGGTAAACATTATTATATTTTGAGACGCGTTTTTTTTCCTATATTATCTTTACTTCCAAAAATGCTTATCACATTATCATATATATATATATATATATATTAATCATGGAGATAGACTTCTATTATTGCACGTGGAATGGATGTATTGGACCCTGCTCGTGCCGAAGATCCTGCCATCCGTGAACAAGTGATTGATAAACTCATAACCTATTTCGATACAGACGCTACATGTTATCACGAAGAATATCCTGAATCCTTAACTTCCCTTCAAGATGCTCATTGGAAACCATTAATTGCTTGGGCAAGTGAAACATATAACGTACAAATTAATACAACCACCGGTATTTTTGCAGTAAAACAACCTGCTGAAACACGTAGCAAACTTCGTTCCGTCGTAGAAGAAATGGATGCTTTAGAATTGGCAGCATTAGAAAAAGCTATCATGAGTTCCAAGAGTTTTTTGGTTGGGTTAGCGGTTGTTAAAGGTGCACTGACTGTGGAACAAGGTGCACAGGCCGCTCATGTAGAAATGAACGCTCAAGTAGATCGTTGGGGTGAAGTGGAAGATAGTAAGTTTTATTATATTATTTTTTTTTGTCAGACGAGGATTGACGCGATTTTTTTATCTCCATACTCATTTCACAATATTAATAATATAAATAGGCCATGACGTTGAACGAGAGTATATTAGACAAACACTGGGTGCAGTAGCTGCTGTTGTTATGGATAAACGTGTATAAAAAATAAAAAGAAAAAAGATGGATTGTTTTTATTGAATTTGTTATGCGATTAAGATACTACACTATTTTTTTGAACATAAAAGACCAATCACATCTGACATGGATATCACACCAATCACTTTTCCAGATTCTTCACTTTGCTTAATCCATACACGATGAGTATCCAGTGTGAGAAAGTTTTCTATAACAATTTTAAGGGTCGTACTAGGTGTAGCCACAGGAAGCGCAAGGGTTGAAGGACGATGCTATTATAGTTTCATATGTGTGAGAGTTTTTTTTGTTATTGTTTGTTTTTTTCATAATGATACAATCCTCATTACCCCAGTTCCGTACAACAAATAATCCCATTTCCAAAAATTATATTTATATAAAACGTACTTGAATATAATCAACGCAAGGTAGTGTCAATTGTTCAAAAGTATCCAAATTGGCACTTGGTAAATCTTCCAAACACAAGTCACCAACAAGATTACCTTCTCTGTTATTTATAATATTAGTTAACATAACAAAAAAAAAGACTTTGAAAGACACAGGAATGAAATCATCTCCTTCTTCCCAATACGATAACCCACCCGAAAAAAAAAAAAAAACTTACCCATCCACAATCGGAACACCGCTCACGTTCTTTTCCGCCAACAACTTGTATCCACTCAAGGCTGTTTGATCAGCTCTCACGCTCACTAATGGAGGTTTCTTGTCAAATCCTAGGTCACCTACACTTGTATTGACATCAATGATATTGGAAATGGATCCAGGATAATGGTATATGTGTCGGATAATATCTGTCTGCGACAAAAGCCATGGACTGCTTTTCGGGTTACCATAATCGATCACCAAGGATCGGTGCACGCCCGAAGCAAATGCACGCAGGGTCTAAAAAACAATTATCATACAAAAAAAGCACAACCCACCCTATTCAATATATATGATCAAATACTCAAAAAATTCCACCCATCCGCTTTTTTAAAAGAAAAAATCAAGGCATACATCTAGTAATATATCTTGACTGTCCGTCTTATGCATCCAATAGCTTTCACGGTCGGTATCCAATCCAAGAACGTTTTCAATCGCATCATCCAATTTTGAAGTAGTCTTGTCCACGGTGTTATCACCACCCACAAGATATAACAAGATATCAAATAAGTTGATAATACTCACAACTTGTGTACTATCATGAGAGCATATTGGAAGTGAAGTAATCTTGTTGTTTTGTAAGAGTTGTAAAGCAGTTCGAATGGATGTCACCGGACTGACGGCAATCAAGGATGGTTTAGAATGTGCCAGGACTAAATTATCTGGCTTTAATTGAGTAATATCTGTATTTTCTGGTGAAGCAGGTGTGGTCATGGATATTTAATTCTTATTATTATACAATGAGGGAGTGAAAAGAAACAAGTTCAGGAAGAAGAAGAAAAAGTGAAAGAAGAAGAAAAATAAACAAAGAAGAAGTGAAAAAAAACATGCGAGTAAAAAAACAAATATTATTATATATAGACAGTATAGAATAGTTTGGGCTTTGACAAGTCACACGCGCACGCCCACATGAATACAAAATTGTGCATGAATTGGACGAGAGGAGTGGGGTGATTAATTAAATAAGTGATATTTTTGTTCGTACAAGTCCACCGCGGAAATTCTTGAGCGGTTGTGGTTGTTGTTGCAACCTTCGGAATGCTTCGTGAATATGTTCCGGCTGTAATGGAATCTGTTCCGTACTTGGTAAAGAAAATAATCCGCCACTTTGTCCATCTGCTGGTATTGCCGCTGACGTTGATGTTGATGGATCTTGCTGTTGTTCTTTTTTACTTTTTTTATTATTATTTCCATCCTGTATTCCTCGTTCTTCATCCTCTTCTCGTTTTCTTTTATTAGTTGATGATGTTGATATTACTGTTGTTGCTGTTGTAGTACCAGAAGTATTATTAGAAGGACCAGCACCAGGTACTGTGGTTGTAGTTGTTGTTGTCATTGCCACTACGGCACTCGTCTCCGTATCATTACTTTTATTATTACTACATTTAGCAATCTGCAATGCAGTGGAAGTCAACTTGCTCACCATTTCATATGTCAAGAAACCCAAACTATCCACAATATCATCATTCGGTCGTACATCCACAAATGCATTCATATTGGCCCATTCTCGAAATCGCTTTCCTTTTCTATAGGTAAAAGAAGCTTGGCGACATTCTGAATAATGAACATATTCTTCTCGTGTCATGGCTCGTGTGACTTCATCCGCATCGCGTAATCGTTGGATAGAATCGTTGTATGCTTCCAATTCATCTTCATCTTCTTCCTCTTCCCCATCTGGATTGGATGATTTGACAATCACGTCTGTAAATTGATTGACCAGTTCCCAAGGTAACTTGATGATACTTCGAGAAGGTTTGCCTGTGTTGGTTTCTTCCACGACGTCTTCAACTTGATCACCCGAAGCATCCTTTGCATTTTTTCGTACGTCTTTCCAACTAAGAAACGATCGTAAACGATTTACTTTGGCTCGATCGTGACGAATTAAAAAAATCAAGTCTTCAGCGTTTAGGAATCGTGAATTACGTCGTGCTGCTTGTGCTGCTGCTTGGATGACCTATAAATATATAGAATGTTTAAGTTGCTTATTTTTAACCTGAAGTTCCAAGTCGAGATGGGTGTTGCTAAATTTGCTTCTATTTTTTTTGGATTAACAAAAAAAAGAAAAAAGAAAGAAAGAAACATACGATTTCTATCACTTGAGATCGTACAATATCTTCAATAAGTTGTGTTGTTTCTTGTAAAGGATCAGATACTTCCCCTACAACAAACATCATCTGTTGAATTTCACTTTGGAATCGATATTTTGACTAAATAAAAACATTTGAAATATTAATGGAATGAATTTATATTTATATATGTTTTTTTTTTCCAAAATAAAAAGAGTATCGTTGGTATTACTTTTTTTGCTTCCATGGCGATCGTCCCCTTTTTTATGTGTGTTTGGTGTTTGGTATAAAGAAACTGCGTTTTATACAGCGAAACGAAAAGTATCTTTGTCCCCGACTTCGCCAATTTTATGTGTGTTTGCATGACAACAGCTTAAACATCAGGTTGCTCTGAAAAGCAAGGTCTATTCTTATAAAAGCTTATTTATTCTATGGTAATTATCTTTTTTTTTTTTTTTTGTAAAATCATTATCTCTTATGATAAACTATCCTCTGAAAAAAAACCAGCTTGGATGATATGATTATTGTTTGGTAATGACAGGATAAAAATAGAGATAGTGTACCAAATAGATTTTGATATCCTTTTTATTATATTCATAATAAGACATAGAAGGATCAAATCGATGTAAACAAGTGTTGAAATGATTCATAAATGAAGGAGAATCATGACGATTCTCATTAAAATCCAAAAGATTGACACACATACAAAAGAACACGCGTCTGCTGCGTGATGTATTTTTGAAATTTATATATAAAGCCTCTTTTTTAGTCTTGTTCTTTTTTTACCAGATTTGCATATTCTCCCCTCCTTTCAAAAAAGAACCCCTCTCTTTTACTTTTTTGTGTTTCTTCCTCCCTTGTCTCTTTTTCCCCTTCTTTCCTTTTTTCATATTCTCGGGCCTTGTTGCTTGTCGGTGTCTTTTATAACCTGTTCGAAAGCTCACAATAAAAACCCACCATGCTTCAAAAACTACCGACCGAATTACTATGTGTTGTTATGAAACACTTGACATATGACGATTTGGACGAACTCAACAAGATTCGAATATTAGAACCCATTGTACGCCATCATTTGTTACACCATTATCGATTTCATTATCAAGTCAGTTCATTATTACGGTTATTTGAATCGTCCTTAATAAACAGAAAAAAGAAGAAAAAGAAACAATTTAACGACAACAACGACAGTGGTAGTGACCACGATGATGTCCATGAAGATAGACGAGAAGATATTGCCAATCAACTTTTAGAACTTATTTGTCACGCAGTAGAAAAATGTCCAAAACATGAACATCGATCGAAATTCAGTGATCTGTTGAATATTTTGGAAGCAAGAGTGGTCAAACGTATTTTGGCCTATGATATGATACCCCAAGCTGAAAATGATTATGCATTACTTTGTTTGGATATTCGATACAAGTATTTACATAGTCCATCCATTCGAGTACTTCATGATCCTGTAAGTAGTCTGCGTTGGAAGGATTGGATGATTGGAATAAGCATAAAAAAATGGGAAGAAAAATGAAATTTGACAACAAACAAAAAAAAACAACAAAAATTCTAATCTTATCATTCTTTTTTGGATGGGGGGGGAATATTGGACCTTATATATTTGTTCTAGAAATATCGAAGACGAAGTACAAAATATCCTTTAGCACCCTTTTTACCAAGAGAATATACTTGGGTTTGGCGACGTCAATGTACGAATGCAGCTGATTTCTTACATACCAGTAAAAAACGGGAGATGATTACTGTGAACACCAAAGATAAAGACCGACGACAATGCCGTTTACGATTTGCTCGATTTTTTGGACAACTATTCAAAGTAACTAGTTTATATCTGGAATCGAATTTGGATGGGACTTTCGAAGAATGTGTCAGAGAAGCCTTGGTGACTGGGGATGTGGAAAGTTTATTGGTAATGTGTGCAGCGGCTGAACGCCCCGTGGATGTCATGAGTATGTGTATGATGGTGAATATGGCAGCAGAACAATTATGGACCTACCTGGAAACTTTTGATGATTGGCTTGCCACGAATCCAACACCAGAACAAAGAGCACGTATGGCACAAAATGAACAGGCACATCAACAACAACAATTGGGATTTCAAGAAGAATTACCACCCCCAGAATGGCTTTTACCAGATCGTTACAAGATTACGGATGATACCAAACTTCGATTGACTGTAAGTTTTTCTTTTTTTTTCCTTTGGCATCATAGAAATGAAGGATGGAAGGTGATATATATAATATAATGCACTTATCATATTGTGATGTTTAATTATTATTATTATTATTACTAGCTTATGGATGGTTTATACAAGCATGGATGGCGATGGTTCGATTAATATTTTGTACAATTTATCTTTTCTATTTCACTAAAATATTCACTTTTACATAATTTACCTGTATTCATCATCCTCCACGTAAACGCAAGTCATGGTTTTCTCTTCTCATTTTTCTTTTCATTTTCTTCTAGTAATCACTTATTACTTCTATCGTCTATATCTATTTCATCATCTCATTGTATCTAGTTTTCCTTTTTTTTTTGTCATACATGCACATTTATAAACACCATTTATGTAAACATCTCTCAACAACATCCATCATAAAATATACACTTTTCAAAAAAAAAAAACCATCCTACTATATAATACTTGCTATTTATTATTATTATTACAAATATGATTAGCTATGCAATACGAATCAGTGAGGAATAGGTATCATCTAGAAATATTGATAAAATGATGATACGAATCTGTTACTGTATTCATGTATTTTTGTAAGTGCAACAATTTTACTGTGAAATAATATTTGGAAAGCAAAGAGTTTGTTATATTGATAAAGTATATCCAAAGGATTGTTTATCATGAGTAAACGAAAATATATAGAAAGCACTTTTTTGTGGATATGAAAAAAAAGATATTGAAAAAGAGAATGGATGTTGATAGAGTGGGGTTGTAAAGGAAGCAAGTGGGTTTAGAATCCATCATCGATGATGATTTTAACCTTGTTTGTTTTATTGATTGGATCGTCAGCGGCATTCTTGCTGACGACGAATATAAATAATCTTCAAGTCAAAGTCGGTCAATTCGATTGAACGTTCTCATCAGCAGTCCTAACGATAAGCATTTGAAAGCATCGTTTGAGTCAGTAGCGATGGTAGTATTGGGTGGTGGCTGTCGTAATTGTTTTGCAACTAATGCATCTGATCAACTAATATTCTGTAAAAGTGGATTCATAGCGACTATAAGATTAAATGGTGGAGGTCCTTGTCCTTATTTTTTTTTTGATAAATATATTATTTTTTTATGTAATCTTTCTATTTTATTATATTATTACAAATTCGCATCTATTTCATATAGATTTATTATATGCATACCATGAGGATGACTTTGCTGCTGCTCTTATAGTAAATGAGGGGATGACTGGTCATTAGTTATTCTGATTTTTTTAGTGAAAGAGAAAGAATAAACGATGAGCGATTCTCGCTTTTTTTTTTATCAGTGACTAAACTCAACAATGAAAAAAAAATCATGCAAATGCACCCTTCGGGTTACACACACTTGTGAGGATTTTAGTTTAAGAGCGATATAATTATACTATTGGAAGAACATGTCACATCATGAACAAATAATCTAGATGTACATATAATAGCTTTTATAATATGCATACTAATATATACTATTATCATGCTTATTATAATAATAATGATAATATGTTTATTACAATGAATGATATAATAGTAATAATATGATATACGTATATAAAAATTATAATGCAGGTTACCTTCGACTACTACTTGATTCTCCACAATACATAGAAAAAAAAATTCAAAGAGGCTGCTACAGGTATCTAGTTTTAAGGAAGTATCTATGAAATATATAGTCCCTTTATTCTTTATCATTTATGAAAGATTAATATGAAATATTTATCTTTTAAAAAACTAAGATGTTGGATCCTCACATTCAGACATGAAAAATTAAATGTATCAAGTAATCTAGGGTTTGAAAAAAAAAATAAGCATGCATGTATGGCTTATCATGTACGCAAATTACGGTAGTGACACCTGTCTATATAATACTATGCTCACTAGTTAAATTGAATATCACGAAACCGATTACTTTTCTGGCGACTGGCTGGTAGTAGATATATATATATATATTCTAGCTGATTAAAACTGATTGTCTCTAACAGACTTTATGTCTCGGACTTAGGCTATAATTGCATATTTATCACTATCCATCATGTTGTCATTCAGTCCTTTGCACTGATAGTTTGCTGAACATTCACTTTGAAGCAAAACCAAGACGATCGGTTTAAAGAGAGAATATTAATACATTAATAATAAAAGTAGTAACAAGGATTTCTCATTTTAACATAATATATTTGCGCATGGCGTCCTTATCAGAAAAATACTTTGATCTAATCTCTAACATGATTATACATATCACATACTACTAATATAGTCATCTTACTTGATGATTATTTTTCTTTCATCTTTTTGCCTCCTGTTTGCATGCTTGTGTTGCAACAAATAATTAACATCAAACGTAGTAAAAATAACTCTTCGAGTAAAGTGATTTGAAAGTTGAAAGGTCTTGTTGTTGCACCACAGAATCTATACATACATAAACAATTGTTCATAATAAGAAGTGAACAATCGAACTAATAATAATGAAATAAAACGAAGAAACATCAGTAGATCCTACAATTATAGAAATGTTTTTCGAGTTCGCAGGTACTACCTATACTTCCTCACGCCGGATAAAAAGACCATGATTTTATTTTTTATTTTTTGAAATTTCTTGCTATAGCATATATATATGAAGCCCAAGTGCATTTATTGATTATGAAAGATTTGGTAAACTGTAATAATAAATGTAATAAGTAACAATTATGACATAAAAAAACTTAGATTAATAAGTTATCAAGCACTTATCTTTTCCAGAAAGTGAAAGCTATATTTCATAATCATCTCAAAGTAGTAATGATGCCAGATCATGATTGATAAAATAAAGGGTAAATGGGAAATGATCTAGTATATTTCTCATATACGAGTGGGAACAATCATTACTAGATTATATATACATAAAATGCGCAAAACTTTCGGGTAAAATAAGAAATACCATTTTTTCATGATATCGTCCGGGAAAATTATTATTATTAAAAATATAACAGAGATTAGAGGGTACGGATGGTGTATATTAGGCTTATTAAAATAATTAATATGTACTAATAATGTATAAGCATATATAATAGATAAATAGCGATGAGGATGGAGGAGAAGGAAGAAGAAGAAGAAGAAAAAAAGTAGAAATAAATCACTATAGACAGCGAGCATTTAACCTTTATGGATTATTACCAACACCCTATACACAATAACATTATTATTATTATTATTATTATTATTATTATTATTATATGAATAAATTTTTCAAACCTTTTTATTCTCTATTATTATGCTACATGGCCTCTAAATTATTACTCACCTTGTGGTTAAATCCGAACCACCAGATAAGAAATGCAGTAACAATTATAATTATAAGGAAAATGAAGAAACAACACCATTTTTTCTATAAATGATTATATTTATTATTAATTTTTATTAATTAAAACACAAAAATAACGATCATTATTGTATGTTATTTATTACCACATATATATATATATATATGAATGATACTAATTATTATACTTACTGCACGTGTACGTTTAGCAATCTTAATAGCCTCATCCGTATGTTTGACACCTTTTTCAATATCATCTACTGCACCATTGGTATAGTCTTCAATTTGATCTAATGTTTGACCTTGGTATTCTACAAGTGTTTGCATATCTTCAAATAATTGATGAAGATCCTATAATATATATAGTAATAACAGTGCATAGAATAATTTTAGATTTTTTTTTAGTGTTGCTTCTCATCAATTAAGAATCTTCATCCTATAGGATACATTTTCATTTTGTTAAAATTAGTAATGATAACTTACCAAGAGAGCACGTTCGATTTTTTTAATATCATCATGACGTGTTTGTACTTCTGATAAAATTGCATTTGCTTGTCCACTACGATTCGAGTTCATTAGCTATTATGTTTATCAATTTATAAGAGTTTCATGTTAATTAATTAATTTGATGTTTTTTTTATATCTTATTTTCATGGTAGTAATGATATATACGATGATCCATCTTTGAACAAAATGAGAATTTTTTGCTTACATTTTGGGCAAAGATTTGGTTCTGTTGATCCGAGCCAATGATTTGATCTATTTCTTCCTCAGTCGCATTGGGTTTCACTATAATAATAGTAATTATAAGAAAATTATAGAATAATTACATCTTTATTCATCCCGAATCATTATCATTATCATTATTTTAATTTTATCACTATAGGTAAATTTCTACTAGGTACAAACCGATTCGAATTTGTCGTTCTACTCGTTGTCGATATTTTTTCGCATATCCACGCTCCATATCTTGAAATTTTTGAATTGCTTGAACAAATTCTTGACGTACACGATTTGCTTGTGTTTTTCGAATTTTCATATCCGATCCAGAATTACAATATGGACCCAAAGCTAATATATATATATATTGGTGAATAACATATTTACACAATGCTTCAAACCGATTCTATATATATAGATACCTTTAATTCTATGTTTAATTTCTTGATTTTGTCGAGAAATATCATTAATGGATGCATCCAATTGGTTCATGTGACGATTGGATGAATTATCTAAGGATGCATCATGTATTCTTCCAATGGCATCGATGCTATAGTTGACTTGTCGAATTGAGGCTGAAATGGAATCGACCTATATATATATTTGAAAATCATGAATAAAAATATTTCTTGTATAATTTTTTAATTTTATTTCCTGTAAACCTCTTCAAGAAATCCATCCATGGATTGTAAATCTGCTACTTGAACTTTTTCATCTTGAGCTGCCACTGTCGTTGTTCTTAGTGATTGTTCTCGAACAGGTGAATATTGTCGTGTGGCTGATGATGGTAATGGTGGTTGTTCTTCTGTTTTTGATACACGTCGACGATTATCATTATTACTGTTGTTGTTGTTGTTGTTGTTGTTGTTGTTACGACGAGGTCCAAATACGTCTGTACTAATGATTAAGCAGATGATGCATAAGACACAGGGTTTTTTAAACTTTAAAAAAAATGGCACTACTTATCTTACCTATCCGTTGAATTTGATGCTGTACCACCTTCTGCCTTTGATATTTGAAAACGTTAGTATCATAATATCCTATCAATTTTGAATAATAATAATAATAAACTCACTCGTAAATCAGCCATTCGATCTCTACTAATAGTATATCTGTCTTTTTTATTATTCATTTATATATATAAAAAAAAGGTAACCAAGAAAAATAAAGAGAGAGAGAGAGAAAAAAAGAAAGAAAAAAAGGGAAAAGAAGTTTCTGTCTATTTTGATTATCGGATGAAGAATATAGATGATGATGATGATGATGGATGTTAAATGATTTCAGGAGTTGCTTTTGAATAATAAAATATATAGAATAATAAAATAAGAGTGGATGCACGTTGAAATTAGAGGGAAAAAATAAAGGAGAAAATTAGGAGGATCAAAAAAAAGGAAGGAGAATATGAAGGGTTGCTGTTGTTGGAATTGGATGTTATATATATATAAGCGGAATATCCCTTTGAAGATACACAAAGAAAAGAAAAAAAGTTACAGTCATACGTTATATATTAACAGGTTACTTATTAGAAAATGGTATGTAAAGAAGTATTTGTTTTTTTTTCGTTTATTATATGGAAAGAGAGAGAGAGGGTATCATAATATATTATTAATATATATAGTAAAAGTAGTGGTAGTGGTAATAGTACTATATGCTTGGAGGATCATGATGATGATGATGATGATGATGAGGAGGAGGAGGAGGAGGAGGAGGAGAATGCTTCTAAAACGCGATGCGTCAATTGTTTTCCGCCGGTGTAACCATGGTGATGCATAAACCAACGCGGGTGACATTCGAAAAGTAAAGGTAAAAGCCAGCGTTCACCTGGTCTCAATTTAGTACAATCTACTGGAGTTGGATGAACACTATAGACAAACACAGACAGGGTGTCCAGGGGGTGTGAATAAGCAATCGTGGACTTGATTTTTAATGACGTTGTCTTTTTGAAGAGTATCATACTCTGATGATGATGTTGATAATCCAAAGTGACCTTATACAAGACAGGATCGCGCAATACTTTGGAACTAAACATACGAAACCCACGATTTTGATACACTGGTTTAAATGTAAAACGATGTGGCTCATGCCGTACCAGTTTCATATCCAAAGCAAAACGCCACCTTGATTCTTGATCGAAATAAAGTCGTAATGTAGCATCCTTTTTCTTGAGTTGATTGGCCAATATATGATGTTGATTGATCAAATTATGAAAATAAACGTTCGTCATACTCAAATGGATAAGGTCTGGAATACTGAAATCGTTTTGGTCAATGATTAATAAAAGCAGTTCAGTTGGAAGGATATCGGTGATGGTGATAGGAAGTTGTCGCGTTGTTGAACTGGATAAAGATGCATTGGATGAGGAATCGGATGAAAATGATATTCTACTTAAACGTCGTTTTTGTTTCTTTTTTTTCTTTTGTTGTTCTTTAAGGTCATGGTTATTATTATGTATTAATGAAGAAGAAATGGTTGAAGGAAATAAATTTGAAAATGTAAGCATAGTTTTTCTTTCTTTTTTTGTGTGGGAAAGTGAAAAGAGGAATTCCAAGAAAGTGATAAGATGTATTTAAAAAAAAGCGAACATGATTGCTTTTATACTGGTAGTATCTGCATCATGATTAGATCATCTGGAGCCAATAAGATGGCGTGAGAGTCCAATTATTCAAAGAAGAGAAATTATCATAGGTAGTTGTAACAAAAAGGAAGTAGCATGATCCTTTTCTTTTATCCATTTTTATCCCATTTTTACATTATAATTAAATAAATAAAAAGAGCTATTCTCATCATGGTTAAATTTTATTAATCGCAACATATTATTATATATTTCTTCTTTAACAAGACCTTTGCTCCTATGAAAAGTAGTTGTATATAAAAATCGTTAATAAGCAATTAACAGTTATGTTCTTCTCTTTGTTCCATTTTGTAGCTGGGTTACTTATTTCCTGTGTTTCTTTTCCTGCGCAAAAAGAAAAATAAAAGGTCCCATTTGTAGCTGGGAACAAATAAGGAAAGTTGTTTGGAGTACGTTGTACAATTCATTGGGGTATTTGAATTTTGGATGTTTTTCTTGAAGTCGTAGTCACGTCATTTTTTTTTTTTTGTTCAAAATAGTTATCATAGTAGTAATTAAATAACCTGCTTTTGTGTTCTTGTTGGATAGAGAAGAGAGAGAGAGAGAGAGAGAGAGAGTGTGTGTGTGTGTGTGTAGCTACTGCAGGTCATTATTGCAAAAATCATAAAACCCCTGCTGATGAGTTTGCATATATGATTTACACCAATAAAAAGTCAAATTATATCTTCTCATATGGATTGAATCTTGTTTGTCACAGATAGTGTGTTAAATCATGAATAAGTGCTGCAAAAAGATAGTATCTTTTTTTTTTTTTATCTAAGTATCCAATCTACTTGGAATAGTTATGATATTGAAATAAAAAAATCTAATCAATAATGCAGTTTGATAACGATGTTATTTATTGATAAATAATGATTATCTTATGATGATATCGATTCTTTTTTTTCGATATTTCTATGAAAGATGTCTTAAGTCTTTATGTATATTATCTATTGTGCTTTTTTTCGAAACTGGAATGAAACTCGATTTACGTCATTGATACTGTTACACACGATTACATTTTAAATATGTGTTGGTCCGAGCGGAGGCAGTCTCATTTATGATTTCAATATTATGCGCATTTGTACAAGTGAAGAAAAAAATGCATAATTGAAATAAAAATGACACGAGATTGACGTAAACCCATGTTTTTGTATATATAAATAAGTTGAACGGATTTCTCTTTCTCCACAAAATCTTTTAAAAGTTTACTTTTACAATTTACAATTATGATGTACACGATGAATAGAGTAATCTATCGTCAAGGATCTACTTTGATCAGACGTTCTTGGACTAATAATACTTCTGCTCTTTCTTATGGTCCTCAAAATTTTACCACAGCTCCAAATTATTTCCAAATGGTAATTATTTCAGACAACTGATATAATAATAATAATAATAATACTCAACAATTCAGGGGAAAAATATAATTATTCTATCTAATGATTTAGCGTAACTATGGATCTGCAATGCGAAGATTCAAGGATACTTTAAAACACCCTGCAGAAAGTGCCATGTTGGCTGGTGATCGAATGAACAAAAAAGCAGGTGAAAAACTTGCTAAAGGTTTTGAAAAGGCTGAACATGCCACGGAGAAAGTAAGAAATGTGGTACGTATATATAGAAAGAGAGAGTAAGGTAAAAGAGAGAACTGTAATGCTAATAATATTGTTATCTATAGCATCCTTTATGGGGATTGAAACATGCAGGTGAAAAGATCAATCGTGTTGCAGGAGAAGATTTAGCTAAAGGAATTGATGCTTTTGAAAATCTTTCAAAGAAAGCATCTGATAAGGCAAATAAGACCTTAGATGAGACAGAAAAAAAGGCTCATGAAATTTATAAAGAACATAAAAAACATTAGTATAAATCATAATAACAATCTCCCCCTCAATTCCAGTATTTTTGTAAATAAATGTATATAAAATGGATCCGGAGGATTAATTATAATTTGTAATTAAATCAAGATCACCACTAACAGGTTCCTATTTTACAAACAAAAGAAAGAAAGAAAAAATACCATATAAAGAATACAACGATACTTAGCTAATAAAGAGAAGATTACAATTCAAAAACAACTCTAATATACCATTTGTTTGATAATTATAAAACATTGCTATAAGTTTCAACAAGTTTGTTATTCGATCGACATTATTGAAGTTGTTGTTAATGATATACTATAATAATAAGTTGTTATTTGATTTGTCATTCCTTTCCTCCCACCTTCAAAATCCATAGAAAAGCATCGTGAATCTTACACCTCTTTTTTTTTAATGTAAACGCGTTTGAGACAAAATTAATCAATTATATTATAACACATATAATAGCAGTATGAAGAATACAAAAGTCATGGAACTGATCCGATGATATTCATCATGTCATTTTCTCGCGGTTTCAAAAATGCATTGTTATATTGAATGAGACCGTTTCAATCGGAAAATGCAAAATTGTTTCGTTCGTAATATTTTATTATTATTATTTCTACAAGTACCTGTTGTCATAGAAACATAAAAAAAAACGAAATTTCAGTAACAAAATAAAGTAAATATAATAAAGATGAAATGATCTGAATCTTATCAAGTTCCATCGTTTTATTTCAAAATATGAATATTTTAGTATTTCCAATCCATCGTTTTCATACTGTGGAAAAACAAAAATATAGAGTATAGGATTTGTTTGTAGTCAGTCCATAATAAAATTATCAACAAGGATAAGCTTGCTCTATATTAGTAAGTAAAAATTCACGTCATAGATAATTATAATAACGGATTAAACCTATGTGAATTTCTCTCTAGAGGAGCAAGAACATTGGGAGTAGGGTAGAAAATATTCACTATTACAAGCAAACAATAAACTTTTTTTTTATTTTATTAAATCCAAACAATGATCTTTCATAAATATCGTTTCCTTTTTTTTTATTTCCCTTTTTTTTTTATTATATTGAAAAAAAAAAAACAAAAAAAAAAACAAAAAAAAACAATCAGAATACCTTTTTCTTATATCTCATATTTGATTTAACAATTCTATTCCTAACTATTGGGGAATAAAAAAAAACAATGGCTGGTATTAATAAACAACATACTCGATCATCCAGTGCACCTGCATCTGTTTGGCAACATCATAGAAATCAATCCATTGAAAAAAGATTTTCTACTCCATATCAACCATTATTACGACAAGGGCAGGCACCATCTATATATGAACAACAACAACAACAACAACATCAATCTATTATAGTAAGAGTTGGATCTGCTCATCCAAGAAGATTTAGTCATATCAATCATAATCCAACACGACGTATTGCACCATGGGATATATTACCAACTAAAGTAGAATTACCCATCTTGGATCCAAAAGTAACCATAACACCATGTAATAGTAATCATCATCATCATCCTACTACGAATGCAACACCCCCTTTCTCGCCTCCTCCACCCACAATAACTACATTTGGTGATAGTGCCACTATGGCAACGATACCTTTACAACATCAATTATCATCCTCACGAAAACGATTGATCGTCATTTTGGTCTCAGTAGCTGCTTTTTTTGCTCCATTTTCGGCTAATAGTTATTTTCCTGCTATGGGGAATATTGAAAGGGTAATAATAATAATAATATTAAAAAGTTTAAAAATACACCCTTTTTTTTTATCATCACAAAATGAATAACTTTGATTTTTTTTTTTTGTTAGGAACTTTCGGTGACTTCACAACAAGTGTAAGTAAGCTAAATAACATAATAATAATGAAAATGTGGTTGGATTATAACATATATATTAAACTCATATAGAAATTTATCGGTAACTGTGTTTATGATATTTCAAGCCATATCCCCTTCGTTTTGGAGTTCTCTTGCGGATAGTCATGGTCGTCGACCCATATACCTTTACACACTTTTTATTTATATCTTGGCCTGTATTGGTGTAGCTCTCTGTCAAAATTATTGGTGGTTATTGACATTTCGAATGCTACAAGCTTTTGGTTCTTCATCCGTGATTGCGATTGGTGCTGGCACCATATGTGAGTCATATCAACCTATCTCATGACATCGATATCTATAAGAATGTATTTTTTTATTAATATATATATTACTTTATCTATTAATTATAGCCGATATTACAACACCTGCAGAGCGTGGTGGTTATATTGGATGGTTTTCATTGGGATGGAATTTGGGTCCCCTGGTGGGTCCTGCCTTGGGTGGATTTTTGTCAGAATTCCTTGGATGGCGTTGGATCTTTTGGATTTCTGCAGTGGTCTGTAGTATTCATTGGATGATTCTTGGATTTATTTTACCTGAAACATTACGAACTTTAGTAGGCACCGATGGGTCAGGGTATGCTAATCCAACCCCATCCCAATGGTGGAAACATCGAAAACAACAGCAACAGCAAAAACGGCATCATGATGAAAAAGAGGATCCTAACGAAGAAGATGAAGAAGAAGAAGATGATGATGATGACGATGATAGTAATAGTACTTGTAGTACTTCTACAGCAGCGACAGTGGTAGCCTTGGATAGTCATGATAATGATCATGATAATATGACGGATGATATCAAAGAAAAAGACACAGAAAAAAAGATAACACCTACTACACCCAAACACACATCGAATACAAAACTATCTATTTGCCGTATATTGGCGCTTCCTTTCCAACCATTGATTTATGCCAAAGAAAAAGACATTCTTGCATTATTGATTCTTTACAGTGCCCAATATGCAGCCTGTTATGCCATCACCACATCGCTTCCTTATCTATTTACACGCATGTATTCTTTGACCGAAAGTCAAATTGGTGCATCCTATCTTGCCAATGGATTTGGATGTATCGTGGGTGCTATGGTCCAAGGTCGTATGTTGAATCGAAATTATCAAAAGATGTTACAACAAATAGATCCTCCACCTATTGAAGCAGATCAAGATCAATACCACCAGTTGGATAATTTACCTATTGAACATGCAAGACTTCGTATGTCTTGGATTCATGCTTTAATCTCCAATCTCATCATTGCATGTTATGGTTGGTGTCTTTATCTCAAGGCACATTTAGCCATTATACTTGTATTACACTTTGTTTGTAAGTTCTTTATTACACACATACATTTGAATTTTTTCCGATTCAATTTTTTTTTTAATTTCTCCTGGTTTTTTTTTTTTTTTAGTGGGATTTACCTCGCAAGTGATATTTAATGCCGTCCAAACATTATTAGTGGATCTTTTCCCAGAACGATCCGCTTCTGTCACTGCAACAAATAATGTATTCCGTTGTTTATTTGGTGCCATGTCTACTGTATTGGTTCTTCCTTCGATTCAATATATTGGAGTTGGATGGACGTTTGTCATTATTTCATTGATTGTCTTGATTTCAAGGATAGCATTATACCTTGAATTGAAGCGTGGAGCCAGTTGGCGTCGTCAAAGAATGGAGCGTACTTTGTAAAAAGAAAAAAAAAAGAGGAAAATCGTTTCCACAGAGTATAAAGAAGGGTTGAAACAATAATCCAATATTTATTTGTTATTATTGTATTTAATGTATAGTAGTAGTTTAGTAGTTGGATCCATTCTACAGTGTTAACATTACTATTTATTTATTTATTATAACCTCTTGTAAAAAAAAAAAACCAGATATCGTTTTATCTTTCTATTTATAAAATGATCAACAACGTGCGTTCATTACCATCGTCAGTAATAATATAAGAAAAAGAACCTGTGAGAGTAATGTAATCTGCAATTTATTCATGCATTTACTTTACTAACATGCAGATAAAACAGATCCAAGTTTATATTGATATTTGTTCCTTATTCATCAAGAAAAAACAAGTTATTTTATATCTTGATATGTTAGCATCATGAACATAATAATGGCAAAGGATTAATTAAATCCTTTATCATCAGTACGAGTGACAGGATACGATTTATAATCACAGTAGTGTCTAATTTCATTACCAACAATTGGGATATAAAAATATCTTTTTTTTTTTATTGTATGACAAGTCATTATTAACTACACATGCCGTGATTATTTTTTTTTTTGGGGGGGGGGAGTGAGGAAGACTACAACATGCATCAAAAAGAAAAAAATTCAGACAAAAAAATTTGTTTATTTGAAAATACATTATACAAGCGAAAAAAAAATGTGATAACAAAAGAGAAAAAAAAAAGTGGGGAGAAAGAAAGAAATCAAATGAAAATAAAAAAATATGAAGTGGATTTTAGAATGAAAAATTACTGTAATTTGAAGTTAAAGAAGAAAATGATGAGGGGAAGATAAGAGGAGGGGGTGATGAAGAAGATTGAATGTTGTTGTTTGGGGAATATAATTATGAAATATTTATATATAATTACGTTATGTTGAGTGAGCAAAAAAAAAAAAGAAATGAAACAATTATGAATCATCTGTATCCATCATAGTGACAGAAGAAGATGAAAGAGATGAAAAGGATGCAGATGAAGAAGATGTGGGTACAGTTTCGGATGGATGTAATTGTTGTTGTTGTTGACGATGTTGTAATAAGCGTTGTTGACTTTGTTGTTGATGTAATTGTTCAAGGTCAAAATTATGTACTTCCATCACTGTTCTATTTTGATCTGGATTATCCTGTTGTCGTCGTTGCATCAAAACCACCGCTCTGGTATCATTGAATTGAATCTTCCATACTGTTTTTGCTGGTTTACTGAAATTACGAATCAATCGACCTTGTCGAATATCCCATAATTTAATACGACCATCATTGCCTGCCGATACCATACGACGATCATCAAATTGTAAACAGGTCACTGAATTATCATGTGCAGACACTTGTTGGGTACATTCATAACTTTGAAGATCCCATACACGTAAACATCCATCACTACCACCACTGACCAACGTATTGCCATTCAATTGTAATTGTCCCACTAATGAAGTGTGACCTTGTAAAGTAGCCAAACATTGACCTGTTGTGGCAGAAAAGACACGAATCGTAGAATCCAAACTACCAGTGACCACTTTTTGTCCATCAAAGGCAATGGCGTAAATTTGTGAATAATGACCCACTAAGACATGTAAGCATCGACCCGTTCGCATATCCCATAAACGTGCAGTGGAATCGTATGATCCGGAAGCTACCATGTTGCCACAAATATCTAAACATCGTACACTGGCTTGATGGCCTAATAATACATGTAATAGTACACCTCGTTCGATATCCCATACTCGCATTGTGGCATCTCGACTTCCAGTCACCGCTGTACGTTTATCTTTCATTTTTAAGCATCGGACAGTGGATGTATGACCATGTAACACATGTCGTAATTGTCCAGTATTTAAATCCCATACTCGTACATCACTAAATAAAAGGATTTTCATGTATGTATGGTTAAAACAAAAGGTTGTCAAACAGGAATTCTCTCTTCCTCCCCTCCCCCCAAACATCAAACGAAGAAGAATAAAAATAAAAAAAAAAAAATAAAAAAAAAAGCAATATCATAATTACCGATCACAACCGCCTGATACAAGCACACGTTCTGGGTCATGCTTTTCACCTCCTTTAAACTGCAATGCCCATACCCCTCCTTCATGCCCTAACAATGTTCGGACTTTACGAGCAGTCTGGGTATCAAACACTTCAATACGATGATTATCGCAACCAACGACAATGTATTTTTCATCAAATTGTAAAGAAGTGACTAATTCTTCATCAAACCCATCCTCGACGACTTTGACATTACCCCCATGAGCCCAAGCAGCCGCAATGTTGTATTTACGCTTAAAATATTCTCTATAAGAGAAATTTAAACGTTGTGTCGGTGGATCCAACAATTCTCCACCACATATACTTGAATTCCGTCGTCGATATTGATGTTTCATACAAAGGGATTTCCAAGTTGCTTCGTCTCTTAATAAAGAATTCCAAAAGGTAGACACACAAGCGGCTCTGGCCAACGTCTTGGGGTCATCAATAAATGATAAGACATGAAGAGAGACTTCAATAGGTAATTCTTTTAAAAAGTCAATCTTTAAACGAGGTGCAATCAGACTGTTGAGATAAGTTAGTTGGGAACTATCACAACAATTGATTATTTCATACAATAAGAATTGTTTTTGTTGAGGAGTTAATTGTTGAAAAGAGGTTTTGAGGTGGCGGATCTCGTCCAGTTGGTCATCGTCAAAGACATGATTTAAAAAAGCGGGATTGTTTTCTGAAAGTTGACGATGGGATGTCGGTCGTCGACGACTATTATTTAAATGGTGAGCATGAAGTGGTTTTTTGGATGAAGAAGACGACGATGCAGCAGCAGCGGTAGCGGTTGTATTGGTAGTCGTAGAAGAAAAGAAACTAGGTGGTGTAGCAGGTGGTGATATATCTTCAGGTCCACAGATATCCATGAGGGTAAATCTGGATTTTTTGTTGACGGGAATAGCTTGACTTGGTGTGTGGTACGTAATGGTGGGCTAATTTGTAAGAAAAGAAAGAAAAGAACAAAAAAAAGGGGGGGGGTAAGAGTTTTTTCGTTAAAAAAAAGTATGTGTGTGTGTTATATAAATAGAGTAGGTGTATATATATATATTTTAATAATAAATAAAATAAATAAAAAGGAGGAATTAAAATAAGAGGTAAGTAAAATAGATTATAGAAAATGGACAAGTTGACAGAATCGATTAAAAGGGAAAATAGAAAAAAGAAGTTCTCTCTTTCAAAAAGGTTGTATTTTGAAAAAGGAAAAACGAAGAGTCTTTCTGTCTCAATCTAATAATAAGCTATGCTGGTGGTTTAATAATAAACTCCTCACTTTTTTTTTTATGTGTGTGTGTTTCTATATAATCCCCCTCTCACACTCTCCGCACAAAAGATCATCTGATTGAATCAAATCGTTTGGTGTAGAATTATTATAAAAGCCACTTTTTATTATTGGGGGTTAGGATGAGGATGATGATGTGTTGTTATTGTTTGCTGTTGATAATGTTTATAATAATTTGTATGATGAAGAAGAAAAAAGAAAGAAGATGATTGCGTTTCACTTTCTCCTATTTTTATTTAATAGGATCCATTGGAGAGTTTATTCAATGCAACTGAAACTTATCTAATAATCAATCAATAAACTTGTCAACCAAGTATTGTTTGATGTAATATAATAAAAATATGAAATTGGAATTAAAACTGTTTATTATCAATAAATAGACAGGATTGGAAGTCATCATCATCATAATTATCATCATAATATTGTTATTATCATACTTAATTCCAAATCAAAAGAAGACAGGAGCAAAAAGAAGAAAAAGAAAAAGAAAAAGAAGGGGTTTACTTGATTATTAAGGTTTGGGTGGGAGGAGAGAGAGAGAGAGAGAAGGGGAAGTAAAAAAATGAGAAACATATCTAAATTAATAAGGGAGGAAGGTTTATATACCTTCAAATTTATTACTTACCAACAACAAGTCATATTAAATAATTAGTTATTACTCTTATTATTTATCAATATCCATCTATTATCATAATACTATCAACCAACAACAATCATTCTTATTATCATTATCTAACTTTACACGTTTAAAAGAATGACATCTTTGTTAGTATATTATCATAAATGATATGAGTGGAGTTATGCTGTAGTATATAATTCAATCCTTTCTTTTTCTCTCTCTCTCTTTCTTATTTAAATTCTTTTTCTTTTTCCTTTTTGTTGTAGTCCCTTTTTTTTCCTTCTTCTTGTGTGTGTGAAAATAACATATAAAAAAAAGCCAAGAAAAACAATAATAATAATTTATATGAATCTATTTCTATATATCATCCAGTTCATTAATATGACAACGACAACTCCCTCTTTTTCAAATCATCAGTATCATCAACGTGCGTTTATGCTTCTCTCTCTCTGTTATATACATACTATATATAAATAATATACGACGATCAATTTAAATATCCATATTTGGTTCATTTCTTCTTTTTTTTTAATTATTCTATTTATTACATACAGGACGAAAAGATCGTGATAATGACAGCCAAAGTAATAGTAGCGCCACTACTACAACAAGTATTATTCAGGATGATAGTAGTCAGCATAGTACCATGAGCAACAATAGCAACAACTCTAAAAAGTCAATATCTACGACGACAGCCAATGATGAAGAAATAATGACAGGTTATTGTTTGGCAACACCAACTACAAAAACTTTATCAGAGGATGATAATATAACGACTCCTCTTTCCAATGCCTATGGAAACAATAATTATAATTCCATAAACAATAATCATGAGTATCAACAAGAGAATAATACATCAACATCCGTTACCATACCCAATCCAAGTATGTCCATTTTGTATTAACATATCTATGGATGTTTTTGATATTATGCTCACCCTATCATTCTCTGTTCTATATTTGAATGAGTAGTTCTAACTTCGGCAAAAATTGATACACCCAATTCAACCATGGAATGGTCTACATTTAAAACAAGAATTATTTATTACCTTCCTATGCTTCAATGGCTTCCTCATTATACAACACAACAATGGACCGATGATGTTTTGGCAGGATTAAGTCTTTCATCATTATTTATTCCACAAGCTCTTTCTTATGCTATTGGATTATGTCGGCTTCCAGCTAAACATGGTCTTTATACTATTTCAATATCAACTTTAGTTTATGCCTGTTTGGGCATGTCTCCGTACGTTTATCATTTCATTTTCTACCTTTTTCTTTTTTTTTTCTAAATATATATATAGGATGAAATCACATATTGGTGATGTGAAACAAAATTGATGATGATAATGATGTAATATACATATCTATATAAATATTAATGATAAAAACAGACAATTATCTGTAGGACCGGAAGCAACGGTATCATTAATGGTGGGCGCTGGTATAGCTCATCAAAAATCGAACCTCATGGATCCAGAATCGGCAGCTGCTATTGCAAGTCTTACTGCATTATTTGTTGGATTATTTACGCTTGGACTAGGATTCTTAAGGTTAGGTTTCTTAGACAGTTTAATGAGCCGTGCTTTACTGCGTGGATTTATTACCGGTGTTGCTGTCGTTGTCATGATTCAACAAACTGTTTATTTATTGGGAATGGATGAAATTGCCAAAGAAGCAGGGATTACTATTGCCTCCTCTTCTTTGGATCGTATTCTATTTCTTGTTTCTCATCTTCACGCAATTCATCCACCTACCGCCATTTTATCAGCATGCGTCCTAGTGGCTCTCGTCATGGCATCCTGTGTTAAAAAACAAAGTGACAAAATCTTTATCAAACGTATACCGGAACTCCTATTGGTAGTGATTGTCAGTACAGTAGTATGTCGTCTCTTTCGCTTGGACAAGTTGGGAATTGATGTATTGGGACAAGTAGGATCACCACATCAATCGCCACTCCCTTTCCCGAGTTGGCCATATCTACCAGAAGGGGCTGATATCAAAAGTGTTTTGGTCAATGCTGCTATTATTTCTACCATTGGTTTTGTCGAATCCATTGCTGCTGCTAAATCATTTGCTCGTAAACATAATTATTTTGTAAGTGCTAATCGTGAATTAGTCGCTCTGGGCACTGCCAATGTATTAGGTAGTTTCTTTCAAACATTTCCTGCCTTTGGTTCGGTAAGTCAAAAAATAATAACCACATAAAGAAATGAGGGAGATAGATAGTACATTATTATCATCGTCATCTATCATCCCCCATTTCTCCTTTTTACTTTTTTTTTTTTTTTGAAAATGATCTTCCTTTTTCTTCTTCTTCTTCTCCTACTATATCCTATTTCCCCTCCCCCCCAAAAAAAAGTTGAATATATACGTAGAAATTTTAATTTTTCTATCATTATTCTAATTCAATCTAAATCTATTATTAATAATAATAATTTCTAATAGCTTCCAAGAAGCAAAGTACTAGAATCCATTAATCCGGCAACTCAAATGTCAAGCCTGGTATCTGGTATTACCACATTGATCGTTACTGGCTATTTTTTACCACAATTTTATTATATACCTCATGCTATGTTAAATAGCATCATTTTTATGGCTGTAGTGGCATTATTTCAAGAGTTACCGCATGATTTGAAATTCATGTGGAAAATGCGTGCATGGCAAGATATCGCCATGTTGGCTACTACATTTACCACTACCATGGCATTCTCACTTGAATATGGTACTGCTATTGCTGTCTTATTCAGTCTGATTATTACAATTCGACAAACAAGTTATCCTCGAATTACTGTTATGGTAAATATATAATAATATTTTTGGTGGAATTTTTAGAAAGAGGGAGATGGGGAGAAGGTGAATTATATATCAAGTTGAGTTTATAATTTGAGACAGAATATGATAATGGGATCGACAGGGGATGATGGGGAGAGAAAGGATACATGATACACACGCTATACTTGTGCTTCAAAGAAGAAGGAAAAGGAGTATGGAGATGATTGTTAATTATTATTATACCGTAATAATGATAGGGTCGAGTAAAAGAATCATTATACAAGTTTGGCCCAATTAAGAATAGTAGGGGTTTAGTAGAACATTTGGAAGAAGTATTGATTGTTCGTGTGGATGAACCACTTTATTTTGTCAATACTGGTACGTATAATTTAATGATAATATACTTTTGCTCCTTATACTACTACGTACCCACCATAAAAGTGACCACACAAAATAAACCATCACGGCGCAATATATAACTAACGTTATTCTTCTTTTTATTTTTAGGTCAATTAAAGGATAGATTAAGACGCATTGAGCATTATGGAGATTTGTCGGTTCATCCATCGGAAGCACCTTTACGTAGTAGTGAAAATCTACGTTACATCATTTTTGACTTGGCTGGTATGGAAACGATTGATGCAAGGTAATAATTCTTGATGTATATCGAATTTAGAAAAGCATAAAATGAAAAATACTACACGTTGGGTAGAATAATAATGATGATAATGATAATAATAACGAGACACTCACACTCTATGATTAATTATTATGATAGTGCGGTTCAAATCTTATATGAAATCATTGAATCCTATCATGCTCGAGATATTCATGTATATATTGTTAAAGTACATCATCATGCTTTACCTTTGTTAGAACGAGGTGGACTTTTAGACTTGATTGGTAGAAGACAGCTTTATAATGATGTTGCTGATGCGATACAAGCTGTTGAATATGATATATCCTCCATATAAAATAATAGATATTTTATTATTATTAATTACCATGATACCCTCACTTATGGTATATACGATAATGATTGATAGGATGAATTATATATTCTTTTGTCCTTCTTATTATACCTCTTCTTCTTATTCCATTATATCTAAACGTTTCTTACATTCTACAATCGTTGACTTTTATATATATATATATATATATATATATATTGTTGCAATAATTTAGGTATATTCCATAAAAATTCGTATGTCTCTTTTGATAGATAAAATGACACTGAAACTTGGTAATCTTTTGTTGAATCATACACAGTACAAAATGGCTTCACACTAATTCCTGTCACAAATTTTCATGAAGATTTTTTTTTCAAATGAGAAATAAGTGTCTTATACACTCGACTCTTTCTTTTGCAACCTGCAGTAGGATTCTAATGATGATCCATCATGACATGTTATCAATGATCAACATTTATTAACTCCAAAAAAAAAAAAACAGGTAAAAATTATTATACAGTAAGCTGTTGCGATTTTTCAATGAGTATAAGAACTCTACAATCAAGTCTGCTACCAGTACGTAGCAGTTGGATAGTAATAAATTTTCAATTTTCATGGAATTTTATCACCAGTAACAAATTCTATCCATTTACCACGTCATCACGCATTTTGTCAGCACCTAAAAGAATGTAGAAGGTACTAATTCCAAATAGAATTGAATCTTGTATTAAAGAATTCTTTTTGAAGAGGTTGGATGATCAACGTTAGTGTATCAACTCTAGAGCATTGGATGAAAAATTGAGCATATTCATCTTGTATGTACAGCTACTTTTTCTTGCAGTAGTAATAATGTCTGCCTATATAAATAATTATGTATTACAAATTATACTTACGACCCCATAGGAAACTTTTAAAGAAACTAGGCTAAGAAGCTTTTTTCTCCTATATTAATTTTCATACGCATTAAGAGGAGAAATGAAAAAATGATTCTGAATGTTGCATAAAATAAAATTAAGATGACAACGAGACTTAAAATACATCATTACGTTATCTAATAACTTTGAAAAAAAAGTTAGTTGAATATTAACTCTACATGGGTAGCATTTATTTAGAATGTTATATTATGTTTTTTATGCTGTATTAGATAATTTAGGGTGTAATACCTCAATGCCTTACATAGTAGAAGTATCGATGATATAAAAGACTTGCTCTACCATAAGAGAAGCAGAGGCTAGAAGACACAATGACTCCAACAAGTTGAAGAACAATTTCGATATTCAAGGTTTGCTTCCATTTTTTAAATAAAATTATAAAAAGTTATAAACAGCATATATGTAATACTTTATCCATTTTCAAGATTTGAACAAAGATAACCGTAATGTCATTGAAACTTTGATAAAGAACATTATTTCTTTTCGTCTTGAGATACTTTTTGTTCGATCTAGTTATTAATCTCCCTTACATACTATTAGCGAGTGCTGCATCAGCCCCAAAACTATGATATGATATAGAAAAATAAAACATCTAAACGCACATCCTTCTTTCCATTAGCATATAATTAACTTGTCTAGGCCTGATCATCAAGGATCCACAAAAATCAATTTATACCACCTCGGTAGTCTCCAAATGATCTTTTGTGTAACCATTCATTAATGATTTTATTTTTTTCACTTTCTTTATAAAAAGTTAGTGCCACCACCTTCTCCGTTTCGAATAGTAACATGAATCAATCATGAATTCTCCATCGTCACCCACATCTCCAACCATTGCTGCTCCAGCACCAGCTCCATGGTTTCCCATTTTAAAGAAAAGTTATACAAAGAGTTTTTTATATACTGATGATCCAGGTGAGATTCTTTTTGGTCTTCCTCGCCTTTTTTTATGATATAGGTAAAAAAAAAAATGGATACGAAGAAATAACCTTTTTTATTCGTCTATTTTTTTTTAAAAAAAAATAAAGTATATATATCCATGTCCAATATCAAACGTTCTGGTGATGCATCCATGCATTGTCTTCAGTTTTTATCTTTTCTTGAAGATGATCCACGGTTTTTACAATTTCCATTGGCTATGAACGATAATTTGTTAATGGGTGATATAAAATCTGATCCAAACGCAAGTCTTTCATGGTACGTATAAATAATAATGAAAGCAAAAATGCCTTCTCCTATCAATATCTATGGATGTATGTCTTATTGTTATGAAACATTATATATATATTTATAATATAGGACAATGCCAAAATCCAAAGAATATTATAAACTCACAGGCAGATTTTATATTGCTTCTGCACCGATCCAAGTGACGCGATTCCCTCCCCCCCGAGTAACCAACGATCTTGCTGCGCAAGAATTTTGGGAAAGAGAACGAGAAAAACAATGGAAAGCACTAGGTGACAAAGCACGCGCCATGTTCACTTGGCCACCGCGAGGAGAAATGCCTAAGGCTGATAAAGTTGCATTTACGTGTCAATCATTAAAACATACAGTTCCCGATCCACGAAAAAAGACCGACGATACACAAATTGTTCATGATATTGCCATGGATAACTTTTGTTTGCTTGTTTACAAAGTTTCTGAAGTCGAATATTTCGATTATTCTTCTTATCCTCCAAAACGAACAGTAAGTTGTTTATCACTATATTTCGGACGTCTCTGTGCTCTGTGTGTGTATGCCGATAATGGCAGTAGTATGCTCCATCCAACGTATGATTCATATCTGATCATTGGTGTTTCATAATAGATGTATACCTTGAAGGATAACCGTTGGATATCAAAGGAAGCTAATCCGTGATTAGTTTATTTAAATGGAAAACTTTTTTTTAAAAAAAAATGGATACAAAGAGGCGATAATAACAACAATAATAAATATCAGGATATCCGTGTAATGATTTCTTTCATTGGATTATTGTTTACTGTGACGATGGGACCAGTTTAAAATGACATCAAATTGTTGGGAGAGGAAGAGTATATATTACAAAGAAAATCCAAGTTGGATGGCGTTGGTGGAAATGGCTGCATACTTGACCACATGTTGATATGAATCGACATATAGTTTTTGGATCTTTTGTCATAATTTGAGCAAATGCAATTTACTTGGTTAGGATGGTTATTTGCATAATCAGTAGTTTAGTTGTACTATTTTGAGTGAATGCGGATATTATTATCTTTATACAATAACACAGCTACATATTTGAAAAGCATCTGTTGTATATACGTATAAATCAAGAAAATAATGACGATCCGAATTGGCTAGCACGACAATATCTATAAGTATACGACAAGTCTTCATATATTTTTTTTACTTAGGTATTATAGCCATATACACAATTGAAGATCGTTTCGTTTAATATCTACAACTACATTCAATCACATAGAAACAACCCAGTGCAGTATATGCTTCTCTTGGTTTTGTTCCAATGTGTTTGGTTTAGCGAATTATTGGATTAACGGATTGAGTGCCCGATATGAGAAAGCTCATAATATCACAACATGAGAGTGAAAAGTGTGTAACCATTGTCTAAGTTTGGGGGCAAAAAGTCTATCAAGAACCGAAATACATATAAATCCACCTATCAGTCACCCGGAAGTGACCAAATACTTGTTTAGCGAAGCACCGATATTTTACTGATTATCGAGTTGGTTATTTGGAGAAGTAATCGGTTTAACGAGTGTGTACAGTAAATTATACGACGACAAGGTGGATAGATATTATATATATTAGATTGCGGCACAAAACATAGACCATTTCCTATGCATGACTTTAATCTTCTTCGCTGGATGGAAATCTAAAATGTTTATCTAGTAGAAAAGAACAAAGAACACCTTATATTCAAATATTACATTGAACAATGATATATATTACAAGAAAAGGCAACTAATTACTATAGTTACATATATACCATGAATATATTAAAATACCTTACAATAATAGTAACAATAAAATAAGTATATTACTTGCGCACCTCAATCACAATGTTTTAATAATTGAATACCATAAATACCACCGCCATCACAATCCTTGTACAAAAACAAAACCTAGTAGCATTCTGTATATAGGAATATACTTCTATTTTAAGTCTTTCTTGTAGGAATAAAAGCCATCAGTATTATTATTATTTTTACAGAGGAAATGATTTATACGCAATAATTGATAAAATGTAAAAAAAGAAAGAAAGAAAGTGATATTAAGCAAGAGTTAGAAAAGAGAGGAGTTGTCAATGTACCAAAAAATCATCGTACAACTGATTTATATTTTTGTCCGTATTGTGTGTGGGTTAAAATGTTTACTGCTCGACTCAATTCTTTATCATGTTGAATAGTAAGTTGCAAACTATGTAAGCTGACTTGCAATCCCATTGGATTATCACTGATTGCAAACCGAAGTTCTACTACATCCCATGGTTATTATTTAATATCATGGCAGTCAACTTCAAAATTATTAGTATATTGATCTTTAATTACATTATTCACGACGCAAGTATTCCAGTTCTCATTATTTGAAGGTTTATAAACTTTGACGGTAAAAGGAACAATGAATCTTTTTACTACAGGATAATCTGTATAAACGATCACTCAGTTATACCAATGTTGTTATTGATCGGGAGTACATGTTAAGCGGCACTCCGTTCGAATAAAGGCTCCAATTCGATAAATCAAATCTTACATTCTTTTCATGTCGTGTCATGTTGGTGTATTTTTTTGGGATAAGAAAAAATATATATGAAAAGCTGAAATAATGCCATGTTTCAAGTCACCAGATTATTATTATAATGTTAACAACAAACAACTTTTATTTTATATTGATTGAAACAGAACAAGTAAAGAGAAATAGAGAAAAAGAAAGGTCATCAGTGTCTTTTTTCCCCTTTAGAGTTTATACGTAGAAAGTTTTTTATACATGACAGCTAAAAATGATATTCAACAGATTTTAACCAAATATATCCATGGTTACCTGGATTGTTCATTAATGCTAGCAGTTGCTGCGATCTATGACTTTTTTTTTTTTTTTTTTTTTTTTTTTTTTTTTTTTTTTTTTTTTTTTTTTACAAAAGTATCATGTTCAAGTATTAATCAATAGTTTCGTAATACTACACTTAAATTAAGAAATAAAAAAATAATAAACAGTATAGGAATAGTAGATCGATGGAGTATTTATATAAGAATATGTCATAACGCATCTAAATTACAAAAAATTAATATGGAAGCATATAAATGTGGCATTTCGTTTATGTTTTTTTTTAAAAGAGGGTTGTAATTGATAATAAATGATTTTTTGAAAGCCTATTTGTTTCCATGACTAATATATACTATAAGCTATCATGAATTTCTACAAGCGGGAAGTTGTTGTTCCTTATCTGATCTTCCTGTAGGCTTGGACGAATGTATCAATGTATTCTCTAATGAAGTCTTGTAGTTAGTACAACCATAAATTGATTGGCTATCGGAAAACACAAAACACAGAGAGAAAGGGTGTGCACAGCAACAAACTCAATTTGTTGGATCCCGATTTTTTTTTTTTGAAGCTCCCTTTCTTTTTTCTTTTTTATTTTAAAACAAGTTCATCTGACTCGTCTAGAAAATGGTAAATGATGAAAATTCCTTTTTTTTTATAGAAATACAAAAAACATCAATTTTTTACTCGAGCAAAAACACACACACACACACACAAGTTATAATACTACGTGCTTATGTTGTTGGAACGATCGAGGAAAAGAGAGTAAAAAAGAAAAAGAATAGAAAAACTGATGGTAAAAAACCTCTGTTCATATTGTTGGGTGTGTGATGACATTAGGCTGATCAACTTACTGAAGAACAAATCGCCGAGTTCCGAGAAGCTTTCTCGCTTTTTGACAAGGATAACGATGGTTCCATTACCACCAAGGAATTGGGTACCGTTATGCGTTCACTTAACTTGAACCCTACCGAAGCTGAACTTCAAGATATGGTAATAAATGAACTTCAATTTTTTTTAAAGAAAAAAGAGAGAGATGGATATAAAAAAAAAGGCAACAAGATATGGGAACTGTGGTTTATTGGTTATTAATAGTGATATATATGTATATTCATAGGTTAACGAAGTTGATAGCGATGGTAATGGTACTATTGATTTCAGTGAATTCTTGACCATGTTGGCCAGGTAAAAATTAATTTAACGCGTTTCTATTTTTTTTTTTCGTTTCAAACACAACATGCAACCCAGCATACTGAAACTATTAGCGATAAATTAGAAAAATGAAGGATACTGACTCCCAGGAGGAAATCCAAGAAGCCTTCAAGGTCTTTGACAAGGATGGTAACGGTTACATTTCCGCAGCTGAGCTGCGTCACGTCATGACCTCGTTGGGTAAGAAACTAAAAAAACATGTCAATTATTTAAAACAAAACAGGAAAATGATGGGCGGCAATTTGACTGTTTTTCTTTTTTATTTTTTATGAATGAATTATTATTTTAGGTGAAAAATTGACCGAGGAAGAAGTTGATGAAATGATCCGTGAAGCTGATATTGATCAAGATGGTCAAATTAATTATGAAGAATTCGTCAAGATGATGGTAAGTAGTTATAAATGATTTGGAATTAGAGTGGATGAAAAGTATAAAATAAAGTTATTGATTCTTTATATTAATTACTGTTATTGCTATTATTTTTAGATGTCTAAATAAATTTGAATCTTGTTCACAGCCCGTTTTCTCATCCACACACTCTTACACTCACACCACCTAATCCCAACAAGTTTAACTATACCTTTATTGGGAATTAAACAACTTTTTATACACAAACTCAACTATACTTTTTTTTCTGCAAACCTACAATAAATTTTTTTATATACGTTAACGTTTATTTTTTTATTTATTTTGAATTCAAAGATGACAAGTATATCATAGGTGGATTGGAGTGCATTGGGGATTAAAAAATAACTATGGGACTATATGTATTGGATATATAAGGTGTTATATTCATAATGAGTTGAGCTGTTGGTCTGAACCTATTGTATACCAAAACTAACTCTTAAAAGTTTATGGATTAAAGATTGGTTTCTCAGGTTAGTAGACATTACAATTTGGCATTGATAAGCTATTTTGTGTTTTACATATTTGATGTTAGATTCTGTGTTTTATATATACAAATATCTACTATACATCATGAGCTTTAAACTGTTAAGATAAACTTATCACTATGAATATAGAATACTACCTGTTGACCTACATAAGTATTAAATAATTTTCTATCGATAGATGATTCTTCTTACATCTGATAGCACTTCGATGTCGCTTTCATCGAACGTAAGCCATCGCAAAACCTCTGGAGCTGCAAGTGCTTTTTTCTTGCTATTGGTATTATAATTGATAGATAGTTTATAACCGCATTATCAAACTATTATATAAACTGAATGCTATTATGGTTATACTTTGCGGCAACATATATATATATGTAGGGACAAAGCTTTTTAAATGTATCAATGCATGGTATATATATCCTATGAAGTTAATCTTAATCATGACTAAAAAGTAGCAATCACCAGGCTGATGATATATCATCCGAACCGACCTTTGTTTTTGTTTTAGCCAATAAAAAAATACACATGGCAATCCCAAAAAAAAAGGAGAAGCTTGTCTCTCTTTTTTTTCACTCCCAACTCTTTTTTTTATTAATTCCTGCATTTTAAAAAAACATGCGTGCCTACGTTTACGATACATCCGATCCTTCAGATAAGCGTGAAGCCCATGATACTGGTGTTAACAAGACTGTGGAAGATTTGAAACGTATCGGTGTCTTGTATTGGCAAATCGGTGGACCTACTGCTATGGAAGACTTGAATGCACTTGCCAAAGAAAGAGACTATAAGAATCGTGACCAGGTTCGAAAATAATATATATTTTTCTGACTGGACAAAAAGGAGGAACTGTTTTTTTGCTCAGTAATATACTGAAGAACAATTTAAAAACTGAATGGAAACGAATGAATTTTAATATTGAATAGATCTGCGTTTCTCCAGAAACAATGGGCGAAGCTTATGAAGAAAAATTAAAAATCTTCTTTGCCGAGTAAGTAAAACGGAAGTGCTATGTTATATTTATTATGCATAAAGAGTGAGATGCTTATTCGCAACACAAAAAAAAAAGACATCTTCATGAAGATGAAGAAATTCGCTATGTAGTTGATGGTACTGGATATTTTGATGTTCGTGATCAAGATGATGTTTGGATCCGTATCCAAGTTGAAAAGGATGATATGCTTGTCTTGGTAAGTTAACCTACATGACCGAACGAGAGGGAAGAAAAACCACATCTCGACTATTTTTCTATCCACATAAAATAGAGAGGGACAGTTTTTTTGGACTAAACGAAATGTTTTTCTATAGCCTGCTGGTATCTACCATCGCTTCACAGCTGACACAAACAACTATATCAAGGCCATTCGTCTTTTCAAGGATGAACCCAAGTGGGTTGCTATTAACCGTAAGTGACAACACATCATTTGAGAAATCAGTGAATTAGAAGCATATTCTAGTATTACTATAACGTGATCACTCACTGAGATTACGCGATTTTTTTATGTGATAAAATAGGTCCTGATGCGGACGATAACAAGCATCGAAGTGAATACCTTCAATCCATCATGGCCTAATAATATCAAATAAAATATCTGTGTAAAAAATAATCCATATTATTCTTTTCTTTCCCCCCTCCCAATATTGCATTTTTTTTTCTCTTTTTCATGTATTGATTATTATTTACTATGATTATTTCAGAAAAGAAATGGTCAGAAAAAGATGAAAATTGAATGGGAACAACGTGAATGAAATAAAAATATATGGTAAAATATAAGGATCTTTGGTCTTTATTACAAATCACCCACATCTACTTCACTATATCTTGCACCTTCCCATTCATTTGTTGATGACCCTGCTTTTCGTTGTTGCAAATGGGCAAGTGTAGCACGGAAATGTCGATGTACATATTCTGCAATCTGACCATGGTGTTCAACAAGTGATGATGAATTTGCAGAAGGAGGATGCTGGTCTGGACTATCCATGTTGCTAAGATTGGTGTTAATTAAATCAATGAGGCCATTAAGATATTTAGGGGTAACCTATTGTTAATAATGAAAAAAAGAGAGAGAGTTATTAATATAAAAAGATACTAACACTGTATTCAAAACATATTAAAAATATGGATTATAAACATCGAACTTACTGCATCGTTACCGCGTTCGAAATAGTAAATGTATTGGTTTAGTATTTCAACAAACAATTCGACATTGGTCGCTGCGTCCATACAACTATCTGCAATCTTGAGAGCCTTTTGTAAGCATTCGAGTGCACGTTTACCATTTCTGAATAATTGTTCTCTATCCTCTTCCGTTTCTTCTTCTCCGGTGGGTCGCTCAGTCATCCACCACAGATGAGATGAAAGGTATACAGCGCGACATTGATCTGGTTTCTTTAGTAACTTGGCACTATGTAATGCTGCCTTGGTAATCAATGTATCATAGTTGTCGGCAGAGAATACACGAGTTTGTTGTAATGCACCCACAATACTGACAATTGCTTGGAATTGAGCCCTTGATTCTGAAATGGCTTCTTCGTAAATGGTAAATGCTTCAACAAAGAACTCGTATGCGATTTCTTCGAATCGACTTTCATCAGCACTTTGTCCAGCCAACAAAAAGAGCCGTAGGCAAATATCAGGAGAATCACATTTGTTGCTAAGTGTTGAAATAACTTGATGGATGAATCGGAATAATGTGGAAGTTTTCTTTTCCCAAATTTCATCCTATATTATTGTTGTAGTTCGTTTAAATATTTATGATAACTTCAAATCAATTATTTTTAGTTTTACCTGGCTTTCTTGTAATCGGTATCGTCTTGCTAATTTCACAGCAGATACAACAAGCGATGGATATGTGAATCGAATACGATCACCGCCATTTGCCAATTGTTTTCTTGCTTGTGACAATAACTATATTTTGTAAGGATGATAGGATTAACATGTTAATAATAATCCAATAGATCGTACTCCAGTCTCCCTCTTTTTTTTTATTAATATGCTTTACCAAGAATTGTGTATCTTCATTATCGGATTTGAATAAATGGATCATCTTTGCAATCCAACCTTGTTCTTCCATATATTCTTCCTCCTCAATGCTGGTAAACTCAGGTTTCTTGCCACGTGCATACATAGGTGAAGTGGATGTGGTGGTTGCCACAGGTGCATCTTTTTGATCACCCAAAAGTACTTGGCATAATTCCAATACACCATAAACATCATCGGGAGTACCAATTACCGTTTCGTTCTTTAATACACTTGAAATGACGGCATGAGCAACGGCCCGACGTGTCGTAAATGGTTGTAATGCGAGTAAAGGTTGGTAGTTATCCAATGCAAGTAAGGTAAGTACTGATGTATATTGATTGATAGGCGCAAGCAACAATGACATCAAACTCGCTTCTGTTGCCTTGGAATGAAGGTCAGGTGAATCAGAGTACTCGGTCATTTTTTCCTTGGCATAAGCAAGAATTTGATCCACATAGTTGAGTTTGTTGGGATAACATGACAATGACAAGTTGATCAAGGAGACAAGTAATGCTGTCAAATCTTGAATAGAAAGATCAGGTCGGACCTTTTTATATAGCCATACGTGAGTCATTAGAACAACTTCCCTTCCTTAATTTCAAAAACTATTTTTTTTTTCATTTTCATTTTCATTTTTTTTTTTTTTTTTTTACCTTGACAAGTTCCACGATTTGTGTCCAAAACACTTGGAACAATTCAACATCTTCAGGAATACCACGTACGCGCTTGACGGTTTCATCTTCATTTTCATACTCTTTTTCATCAGCCTTTTCGGTTTCCTTTTCCGCAGACGTTACTTCACTTTCAACAGTTTCTTCCTTTTCATTCTGTTCTTCTTCATCTTGAGCTGCATTTCCAAGTGGTTCTGATTCTTCATCAATTTCCTTGGTGACTTCTTGATCTTTTTCTTCTTCTTGTTCATCACTCTCATCCTTTTCCTCCTTCTGTTCCTCTTCGTTCTCTTTTTCTTCTTTTTCAGCTGGAGTTTTTTGCTTTTCTTGAACAGGTGTTGGTTCAGGTTCTTGACCATTTTCTTGACGTTTTTCTGCCAAAGCTGCACGACGAACAGCTGCTTCTTCTTCACGTCGTTTTTCAACTGAAACTTCAACATCTGCTTCACGTGTAGCATAAGCAGCTAAGCGATCAATAAGGGCAATGATAATTTGCTTGACGTTGACTTTGGGATGCAATTGAGCAGTTGATGATAAGAAAGGCTGTAATGTACGAAGATGGAATTCGTCGGGGAATACCTAGCAAGTTGTGTGGTTGATATAATAGATATCAAAAGATTTAGATATGGTTCTTCTTATTACCTGCCCCAACTTGTTCTTTAAAATAAACTCAAATCAACTGCTTACCTGAATAATAACTTCCATAAGGTATTCTTGTGCAATGACATCCCTACAACTAACAACTTGATCTAAAACACCTGGAAGGATAGCCTACTCATCATTTTATTTATAAAAATTTCCATGGGTTTTCTGGGAGAAATATTCTTATTTCAAATATTCCCATCCTTTTTCTCCATTTTACCAGAACACATATCCTTCCCCTTTTTTTTCAAATCACTAATATACTAAAAAACTTACCGTTCTATATGTTTCAAGATCTACACCTTCTAGTTGACTTAAACGGACAAGGTTTGTACCAACCAATATACGCAGTTCTTTTCGTTCAGCTTCTCTCTTTTCACGATCGCGAGAATGTCCTTGATGTTGCAATCGTACCCATAATTTGTTCATTTCCGTAAAGTTGGTAAGGACAAATTCGATGGATTCTTGAACATTTCCTTCGGGTCTAGAAATGATTTTTTTTTAAAAAAGAAAGTATTCATAAATGATATGATATCTCCAATGATAATGGTGATAAAACACACACGTTCATTCCATTTATCATCCTTGGTTCCCTGAAAATTCATTATTCTCATCCTCCTCCAATATATCGCATAAGGTTCTCTCATTTAATTTACCCTTTACTTTCGCCTTCCGGAAGATAATCACGCGTTAATCCACTAAGATAATGACGCAAGAATAGACCACGAACAGGATGCTGTACACCACGCGACATTTCCATCATATCTCGCATAATTTCTCTAACTGGTGCATCTGGCATTCCCATATAGGCTGCACCGACGGTAATCATCAAATACAATCGTGGAACGATATTACCCGCATATTGAACAAGTTCATACAAATCAGCCAAATGATGTCGCCCACTTTGATGCCCTTCGGTTAAATAGATACTCAAATGGCGTAATGCATCAAAGATTGCCATATCTAACAAATTTATTATTAAAGAATTGTTCTATCATTGGTCATTCCTAGCTTATATTATATATAAAAAAAAGGCCACTTCCCACTCACCCTCTCCTTTCCCAGTACACAACTTACATAGCTCATAATAGTTCTTAGGTGTCAATGCCGAAGTACGTAATTCAGCAAGCATATTAGAACAATGTTTAAGGCCATCCATCAAACGATTATTGTCCTAGAAAATTTACATTTATTTCCCTTTTCAGTGATTGCTTGCCCATCATTTATGCTGAAAAAAAAAAGCACTGAAGAATAAAAAAAAATCCATATTACCAGACACTTTTTCATTTGGTGAGCTTGTACTTTAACGACATTTAGAACTTCATCCAAAAGTCTGTTTTGATCAGCTGTAGGCGCCGGTGAATTTGGCGCAAAGTTATTGTCCATGATATGTCCACTTTATTGTATTTGTGCTGAAAAAAGAAGAACGTGGTAAATAGGCAAACCAACAATGCCCGACGACTTTTCGTTCTTCTTTTTTTGGATACCAACAGCTTGTTTGAGTTTCAAAAAATCAAGCAAGTTTCAGAAGAAAAAAGAGGCATGATCAAAATAGAAATTTTCAATGAGATGGTTTCAAGTTGCTTAGCAATGAAGAATAAGCTATCAGCTAATGTTTAGTTTACTTCAAAAGAATTTTTTTCACTTACCTGAATGTCATATATAAGGTCATCATTCTATACATTTTGATTGATCAGTATTTTTCTTGAACTGATCCAGTAATTAAGCGTAAAACAGGTTTTTTTATAAGTTTGATAATTAGAGAGAGCAAAAGATGTAGTGTTTAATACATAGCAAGCTCCACCTTTTTATTTCATTTTTATTGGTAAAGATAATATTTAGATTTGAAGGTAATTGAGAAAAAAAATATACATGAAAAAAGCGTCAAAAGAAGCTAAAAAAAGGTTTTGGATGAAAATGATGGTGGGTTATGCTAAAATATATATAGGGTTGGTATTATATTGATTTTACAATCTACAACGACAGTGATTCTTTTTCACCTTCTTCATCACATCCACAATTATATTTTTCTTCAATATTCGAACAATCGAATATTTCTTTTCCAAGTCGTTCATTTACTTTGTTATGGATAGCACATGCCCATTGAGATGCTGCTACTCGAGAAGATGTCTGTGGTGGATATTGCTTTAATAATAATTGGAAATGTGCAGCACTAAAAAAAAAGAAATAAATTATAATAGTCGGTAAAATGTTTGGATGATCATTTCTTTTGATTATCCATCCCCAACAATACAATATTAAGTATTAAAAAATATTTACCATTCACCGCATGGATAAAGTCGAGAAAGTAATTTAAAGAATTGATATAATGCTTTACGTTCTTCTGATGATGGTTTTTCAGGATATTGTGCTGCCATCGTATGTAATAGCTGTCAATCGTAACAATAATAATCCAAATTAAAAAGTTAGTTAATAAGTTCGAATACAACTTTTTTATCCTTTTCTTACCTTCCAAGTAGATCGTCCAAGTTCAGCCCTTTACATATTTATATATTGGAATGGTTAATGCTCATTTTCATGTTATACAACTATTGTTCTTTTCTTTTTTTCTTATAGTTTACATACTTTTGTGTGGCGTTGCCCATCTTGGCACTAATCACTTCACCATCATAATTGATCAGATCTGGTTTCTCAGAGAATTGGGAAATATTATTATCTGATTGGTAGAATATAAAATAAGCCGATGTAAGAATAAGACATAGACATGATAATATTGATACTACAATGGAAGGTCGCATTTCAATTCTGGAACAAAAGGAACACTAAGGAGAGAAGAGAAAAAAAAAGAGTGGAGTGGTTTGTTGTGTGGCGCAAAATAGTAATAATAATAAACTTACACGCTAAAACATAATTATCAGCTCATTATCATTAGGGAGAAAATCTGATAAGGTGTTTACATTAAGACATCCAAGAAAAGAACATGAACTTCTATTTTTCAATAGGAAGTTTTTTTCCTTTTTTTTTGCCAATAGTAAATGCTGTGATTCATACCGAATAGGTGGGATATTTATTATTAATTTTTCCATAACTTGGTGATGGTGAATCATCATTTTGTATAGTAGTATACTCTAACAAAAAAAGCCTTCAAATATGGATGGAACCACTATACTTCTTTTGGGAATATAAACTAAAAACGATTTCTTCAATTACACGATATACGCAGCTTTGAGCTCTCTCATGCGTTAGATTACAAAACTATTATACTATTCCCAGTACGTAGACAGGAGATTAACATTGCCCTGCGCAACTATCAATCTATTCTAATAACATTTCTTTTCATTAGATAACTCGGTTGCATAAAAAGAAGAAAGGAGTGTATGTAATGTATTGGAACTGGTTATATTAAGTAATGACTTTGGTAATTGGTATATATTCATTTTTTAGCAAAATGACCTTGATAATGATCAATAATTTTTTTTTCAACACCACAGTCATTACTGCTATGATGATCATGATCCACTATCATATCAAGAGTCCGGTTGGACGTGTTATTTGCGGGAGGATGCTAATCTTGATACACATTTTTGGCGAGAACCCTATTACGTAAATAATTATTATACTTTTATTGTTATTATATGCTAGTATAGTGATATTATTGATGTATAACACGCTCGTAAAATGACCTATGATTATAAAAGAAAGCTATCATTACTTGAAAAACTACAACTTGCCTAATATATACCATATCTTAACCTTCTTTACCCCATCATTATCCTAAATCTGTTACCGTCAATATAGCATTTATACACAGCATATTGTAGGTGCATATTTATCGTTTTTTATTACGTACCATAAAATCCGACTCTGTTTTTTTTAACATCTCCCCTCTTTCAAATACATTCATCAACTTTTTTTTATCTTTATGGCAATGGAGGATGTTGCGAGTTCATTGATATCAGCTCGACGTGAGCATCAATCACATAATTATATATAGCCTTTTCTTCAAAACTGTTTTGGCCATAATCATTAAAGACAATTACGGCCTATTACAAGGATAAGTAAAGAATCGCAATAATCAATTTAGGGAAACCTTTGTTTAGAAATAGAAGGAATATCACGTATTTACAGTAATTAGTAAGGAACGTATCATAGTTGTTTAGTTACCATTTTTCTCAACTAGTAGAGGATTGAAAATAAGAAGATTACAACGAACGATTTATTTTTTTGTAACGTTTAGTATCTTTAAAAGTGCAATGCGCATGATGGTGACTTCAACAAAACGGATGGTACGTAATAAAAATACTGATTTTTTTTTATTTACTTGGTATACTAAACACCGTTTTCCACCAGTACATAATATATATATTGGCAACATTAGCATCTATTTCTTTAAGTTTTTAAAAATATATATAAAAAGCAATATCACTTTATTATTTGTGAAAGAAGCCGATGAATTATTAAAGACCACAATGCGACATCATTTATAATAACCATACGCCACTATGAAAACGTCAATAGAAAAAAAAACGTGCCAATTACGTACAATTGGTATATTTTAATCTTCCACTCGATAAAGAATATTGTCACGTATACCAATTGTATCAAAAACACAGTTTCCTTAATTCTTCATGAGAGATAAGATTTGGTATAAATATTTTTCTCGTAATCTCTTGGTCCTAATGAATAATAGTAAGTAACCATTTTTTAATTAACATTTGAAAAGAAACCATTATCATGAAAGATATTGACAAATAAAAGACAGTCTTGTTTTCCAATACCGGTACTCTTTCCAGGTATCAAATAAAAAAGAAGTGTTCTTGTCACACACCATCAGACAAAAGGTATAGTAAATTACATCATCTGAAATTCATACTATTATCCTTCATCATTTGGTAACTTCTTTGCTTGCCATTAGGTCATATCCACAAAGAAATCAAATGTACTGCCGGTGAGGAGAGCGAAAAAGAAGGGGAATGCGCAATCATTATATATGTACCATGCAACCCCATGATGTTAACGTATAGTTTTCTTATCCGATATAAATAAGCTAATTACCAGATGGAAAGTAAGGCAGTGGAATAACAGTATTATTTGTGAGCATAACGTATAAAACACTGTTGGGAGGATATATTTCTTTTTGCGATTCACCTATTACTAATACCGTACAGCCAAGTTATTATAACCGAAAATCTCATACCAAAATTCATACCAAAATCTATAATTATATGATATCTCTAAAATAGGATAAAACATCGAGATACACTATACTTGGACGGGGAAAAGTGAAATATTTATAGTAAGAATAAATTACGTTTTTAATATAGCAACACAAATATGCGTTTGGTGTTCTAGGAAATATGAAATATCAGAAACTCATCACCTTAACGACCCAAGCCCTGAGCCTAAGAAGAAACGTTTTAAAATTTAGTATTACTAGAGAGAATGAAGAAGAAATAAATTCTGGCATCGCTCGCAATATATATATATATATGGCAGAGAATATCACCACACATAGCTTTTTTTTTTCATTGCATTTGACAACGACAGCACCATCAGCTAACACATATAAACACGGTGGTTTAATATATTCACACATACATATTACCGTTATATTTATTATAAGTGAATTCAGTTATTTACTGTAATTGAGTGGTAAAGCTTTTGTTTGAGCAAAAGAACACTAAAAAAGTGCAAGGACCATCGTATCAGAATCATAATCTCTCATCATAATGGCCATGAAAAAGAGGGTATTTAAAGTTTTCATTACAGGTACTGAAAATATTGACAAATCAGATGATTATTGTGTAAAACTCAATTATTTGTAGACATAAACGATATTTTTATTTTTGGATGATGGTTTTCAAGGCAAAGTAAATTAGGCAGTTATGTTGATGTATATGTGCCGAAAAAATAGGAAATTCATCGTTAATATTACATAGAGTGGCTTGTTGGAACTAGCAGGATATTGACATGAGAGACATTTATCATCGTACAGATATGGAAGCAGTCGTTGTTGTTGGCAGTTGTTCGACGAATAAAATCATATTACTGTAGTGAAGACTTGTTGAAGAAAACATTACAAAAGACAGGGATAGTGGAAAGTTGTTAAAGTAGACTGACAAAAGACAGGAATAGCGGAGCATTGAGACATACTATACAAGGAGTGTATTATACGTAACCAAGACATAAGTTTCCTTCAACACTTTCATTTACACCATTATGATGTGTCGCTATAAATAAAACATACTGTACCATCATCGTAGTGTTGTTACTTTTTCTTGGTAATAAAAATGCATACCATCGCAGTGTTTTTTTTTTCTTGGTGATAAAAAATAACCATCATCATAGTGTAGTTATTTTGTTCTTGTTAATAAAGATGACCATCGTCCTTGCGTTGTTGTTGATTTCTTGTTAGTTTTAAAAAATGATATATAGAGATACAAATCTATAGAATAATATATATATAAGAACAGTTAAAGTATCATATCATCAACTCTATTGACACAGCCCAATAATATCCCAACTCAATCGCAAACATTCCGCACGGAATGCTGTTTCAAGGTGCAAAAGCCACTAGACGCCATGGTCCCCCAGCTATGGCAGAACTTGTAAAAGAACCCATAGAGATGCCCCTCATGATCATCCACAAGAAAGACCCTCTCACGAATGGAGAAAGTCCTCTTCTTGTGAACACCAAGATATAAATCGGTTAAGTCGTCAGTGGCTATGCTATCATCGACACGAGCTTGTGTGTCGGATCGTCCGTCTTTTCTTGGAACTCAATGGAACCGGCACCATTCTCTAATGATATAATTTATTATCCATCCAATTAGAACCTAAATCTCTCTTTAGGTGTTCATTTTTAACCATGTTTACCATATTTTATCCTCACTTACCCAATTCAATTCAATTCAACTCAATCGAAAACGCCATGATGAATGCCCTTTACCACACACAGTGACTCATCTCCAATGGGAAGAAGCAGGTCATACAATCCGTCGAAAGACGAATATAAAATCACTACCCCAGCCATTTAGAGACAGTTAACCTCAATGGAATAATCAAGAATATGGCCATTTCAAGAGGGAAAAATAACCTCTACGCACGAGAGATTATTTCCCGCATTGAAACTGAATTTACTTCAGTTCCAATATGAGTCACTAGTCGCGTAGTAAAGACCAACTGTTGAAAACAATGAACGGGTCAGGTAGATCGCGTTGTGTCATGTTGCTTAATAATAGAATATAAAGAGAACAGTCAGTTGAAAATTCAAGTTTAAATGCACATTAAAAAAAAAAAGAAGAAAAAGATACTTTCCTTGAAGTTGTTGCTTGCTGTAGTTGGTAATAATAATCGTTGTCAAATAGCAACTAAAAAGGTGTTGTAAGTTGCTAAGACGCGTCTTTTTTTTTTAATTGATAGTTTGGTGGTTTTTGTGGGATTCCTTATCTTTCTTTTCTGATGATTTGCAAATCATGTTCAAAAGATTGAAGAGCATGTTCCATTCTATAAATAATAAAACGTTTCAGTAAAAAATAGAATGGTGTGTCTGTTTTTTTTTCATTTTTTTCATTTTACCTGAAGATTTCTTAAAAAAGATTCAAAGGGAAGAGCCTGATTTTTTTTTTATGAGCGTGTGCCGCAGTTATTTTTTTTTTTATATACACCTGAATTCGATTTTGCTGGTTAAGATTCGACAACCGATGATTTGCATTGTAGTTACTAAGATAACTATACTGTTAAATCTGGTGGGACCGTTTGACTTTGGTCTTCATAGAATTTTTTTTTTTTTATGAAACAAAACAAAACATATTTATATAAAATATATAGAATCAACTAATGAATGTATTTTAAGGGATGTTTTAGTGCAGAAATGTTTTGGAGATATGTTACAAGTGATGAAAGTTAAAGTAAAAAAAATGACAGCTATAAGTTCGCTGGGCAATAATGCAGATATAGCCATGTTTTAAACCGCTATACCTTTCCGAAGTGCTAATAGAGTTGCTAAGAAATATGCCGAAAAATCTAGGGACAAAATATAATTCATTGCTTTAGCGGTATTCACTACAGGCTGGATGGCATGTATATTTGATGAAACTTTTACCATATTTACGATACGTAACGATCAAGATAGTCTTTACAATCGCAAAAAAAAAAATCTTTCATTAGAATGAGTGAACTCAAATTCTTGGGAGGAACAAGAAACATTCTGTTTTACTCGCACCACAACAAATGTTATATTATATCGAGTTTTATTCAACAAAATTGTTGTTGATTGTGCACATAAGCTGCGATAGCACTTAAAAAACAAAGATGCTATATGCGATCTTTTATTAGAAAAGGCAGTAATTAGAGAGTGCAGCCCTTATATCTATAAGTTAAAGAGTTATGATAAGTATCCACCTTAATTTCAGTGTATTGGATCACGAAAAAAAAAAGATTACTTTTAGTTTGCTTTCTATATATTAGCAATAGTTGATGTTTGAATAGAGGGAGAATAATTATTTTATTTTCTCAACATGAGGTCTTATTCAATGTAAAGCATCTTGTATAAACATATGTCTGGACTTTTATTATTATTTAATTAATTGACTGAAAAAATAAGATGCCTTGTTTTTGTTTTGGAAACAGGACAAAAAAGAAATAGAAAAAAAAAAGGTTGTAAGTGCCTTTTTTCATTTGGAGTTTTTGGAAAGTATTTATGAGGGAAGAAAATGGTATTTACTAGACTCTAATTAAATATATCCATAGTTACCTAGATCGTTTGTCATTGTTATCGTTCACCAACGATAAAGCCGAATACGTACCAAAAGTCGGATCATAAATGTGTTTGAAGGAATAAAGAAAAATAAGATGATATTAAAAAAAATAAAAGTTGGAAAGGGGAAATGTCAAGCTCTTAGTTCACCATGCCAACAATAATGTTAAACACAGATCCATCCTCCACAGGACGAAGACCTGACTTGACAACGTGGAGGAAAAAATTGCTTTTATTTCCAGGTTTCCATATCCCGCCAATATCCAAAAGCCCAAGGAAGCTAACCTCGTATTGAAGGTTAATGATCAATTCTAGTTGTATCAGAAAATCGTAAGCATGGGTACGAACGAAATCATCAAAGCAACTATTATCCATCAAACGCCTGTAGTGAACAGAAACGTGATTCCTTGGTTTGGTATGCAATTTTCTATTGACTAAAAAGGACTACTTTCACCTGATAATAAAAAAGAAAACACCATTTTTATAAAGTGGTTATAATTCGTTGGAGTCATTATGGGGAAAGGCCCGGCGACACAGCAAGTAAAACAGGATAATGCACTCACAGGTACGATCTTTTATTTTTTCTTTTTTCGACATTGTCCTTTAGAAAAAATCGATGATCATAAACGAAAAACATTAAGAACTTCCCAGGTCAGGTAGGAACGTAACCCAGAAAAGCTTTTCAAAATCCTTCTTATACAACAATGTTATATAAAAAGAAAAATGAAAGAATAAAATGAGAGGTTTAGGGTTAGAGAAAAACCAGATTATTGTACATGTCTGAATCACACAACGATTAACCAAAAAAAAGTGTTAAAAGTTATAATGGGCCCTTTTCCAACTGTAAACAGAAGAAAAAAAAGCTTAAAGAAAAGAGAAAAAAACAGCACTCGCCTAGTTAAGTTATAAAAATATAACTCAGGCACAAAATTTCTTGCCTGTCTTTTTTTTTTTTCATCGTTAGCATTTTATACGGAAATAGTTTTATATTCAATAATATAGTTTGTTGAAGGCATATTATTCTCATGTCGCAATGATTTTCTCAATATCATTAAGCCCTTTATTTAGAACATCCACTTATTGATGTGTCTACTTGAAGACTACGCAATTTTTGGCCATTCATTATCTTTCTATTAATAGTTGGAGAACGATCCATCTATTGCTTTCTCAACTTTTAAAAGTATAGTAATCGCTTTGTATAATCTATAACAACGTATATATTAGAAATACTCGACCATGTCAAACATACGCTACCTCTTATAAATTTATAATAAAATTAGTATACTTTTTGATCATTTAATACAAACGAAATTTTGGAACACCCATTTTTTATATATTTTCTGTTTCAAGAATAACGTAGATAATGAATATTCATATAAATCGATTATTTGAAATATTCATATTATTAAAAAAATAACATGTTCCATCAAGATACATCAGATATTTATAATAGTTACATATCGATATATTAGACATTTTAAATGAAGAATGGCGGCGATACTACGTGAAATATTATATATTGAAATTGATCTATTTGTTTCCTATAATAATAGTTCATGTTCTACAGCTACGTACAAGTGAATTCCACCTTTATTTCAGAAAGAATGTTTACTACGTACCTTTTTAATAAGCGAATCTACGTACACAAAAAAAAACTATTATTATTAAGAGTAGAGTATAACTTATCATGATACATACTAACAAAGTTGTATGATAATATCATTTTTTTTATTCTTTTATACTTTAATTTCACAATCAATATTCCCGATTTTTTGATGAAAATAAACGAGTATGTATGAAAGTTAACAGTAACAATTTTCACTAGTTTGCATTATGTACGTATTTGTGTTTTTGGTGGCTCAATTTGTTGTAAAGTTAATGAGGGTCGAAAATTAACGGGTGTGTAATTAATGGAGCATACACTGCATAAAACGGTTCTTCATATAACTGATATGTCTAATCAATTACTATTGGCTCGATATCTCCGGGATCATTAATATTGGGTCGCACCCCTCGTCCACTTTTAACATTTTCAGCGCCCTTCATATCTACTTTCTTATGTCGCGCCTCGTCTCGTCATCGATGCCTGGAATAATCAACGTTTAGTGTAAATTAATATCACCTTAAAGATTGTCAGCTTTTTTTTCTACGTATAAATAGATAAACCTATAATTGAACCTATTATTATCATAATTTCAACAGGTCAAGTCTGATTTTATCATCACTACTGATATAAAAAATTATTATATTGTGTGCTATTTGATAAGACCTGAAAAAAAAAAATACCGCAAGTAATATACTAATAATCTCGCAATGCAACACCTTCAAAACATTTGTAACTGATTCTAATATTTTTTTTTCTGGATAGGTATTGAAAAGTGGTAACTTTTTTTTGTGGTGTATAAAGATCATAATAAATGTGGTAACAATAAAGTAATAGTGCGGTTTTGTTGGATTTCCTTTATTGTAAAGTAATCGCTTGGAGACGGCTGATGTATATAATATAGTGATTTCTGTAGAAAATGACATACTGAATCATGGATAGACATGTTTCACTTTATTTTTTAACTGGATAATGATAATATGGAGTGCAAACATGGATGGAATATTCGATATCTATTTTTTTTCTACTTCTTTAAGATTTTAGGTGCATTTTTACCTTGAAATTGAAATTACAGAAAATCTTGAAAATTATCTTATGATATCTGGATATTACAAAAAGAAAAAAAGAAAAAATTACAAAATGACGCTCCAAGTAGTAGGTTGGTTTCAAAAAAAAAATTGAAAATTTTGGTCTATTCAACAAGAGCTCATGCACCATACACAAATAACAAAAGCAGAAACTACTATAACACTTCGAGTAATAATGGCAGATGTTGATAGTGGTGATGATAACCAGCAAATCATTTAATGGGTCTTGGGGTATAAATACACTGCGCTTCATGCATTAAAAGAGTGCTTAATGAACGTTATATATGCTATACTTCTTAATAAAACTGGTAATTCTCTGCTAAAATAATAGACGCATATTTGTGTATAATCATATTCGGTATTTGCTACAAAGTAAAGTTCGTCTATTCTAGAGCTTAATAACCATAAAATATTTTTATACTGGTGAAGTAATATCATCAATGATTATGTGTCCCTCAGTCGAGATCCAAAAATTGAGTTAAAGTAAAAAAAAAAACCAATTGATGTTTTTTGTTTGTAATCTATTTCAATTTAATTGAGTACATTTTACAACTGGGATAAGACATCAAGAATAGGTAATAGAAATAACCAGGTGAAATATTAGTAGAGTGATTGTATATATGTGAGAGACCCTCCTTTAATTCATGATCTTTTTTTTTTTGGCGATGGACATTATTTTAACTTCTTTTAATATGATTGGCGCCAGGAATTTTAACACCACCCAATGTTATGACCATCAGGTGAAGGTAGAAGGGAGAGAATTATGTACATAATAAAAACATGACCCTTTTAGATATGGAAAGACAACAGCAATAACAAAAGTGCTCAAACATATAGATAGATATGCATATACTTTTAGTCAGTTTATGTGATAGAATTTGAAGAATTCCTTAGGAGGAGTCTGATTAAGGTACAGTTAAAGCCATGACTTTTTCTATAGTGTATAGTAAATATAAGTAATCAAAAATTGGCACATAATATGTACATAAATAATGTGCTACATCCACATCTATATACTTATTAGATAATAATATTAATAAAAAAGAGTTGTATAGATCAACCTTACTAATAAGTAAGGAGTGTTTTTTTTCTCGGATCCAAACAAGTGAAAATGGTAATTTTGAGGAGAGACTTTTTTTTTGTTATACAATAATAATAATAATAATAACGGATTGGGTCTATCTAAATATACATGATGTGCATGGCGCACGGTTTCTTTATTTTTATATGCTATCCAGAGAAAACATGTTTTGATTGAAAGAAAACGTTCGAAAAATAAATAAAAAAAAAACAAGTTTTGATCGACAAAGATTCCTTATGCATTTTGTTTACACCAAATGAGTGATTATAATTTTTCAGTTACAAAAAGTAATAAAAAAAGTAGGGTGGCGCTATGTTTTTTTTTCTTTTTTGAGTGTTTTCTCTTTATTAAAGTTTTATGATTGACCGACTTGTTATGTATCACTACGTATTGATTGTCTCTTTTTTACTCCTTAATCAAGGAGGAAAGGATGATTCACACCAGCACGATCGATTATAAAAAAAAAACAGGTTCAAGAAAAAGAAAGTTTGTCAATCTAAACACTTTATATTGTTTTGAAGAAGAAATTATCATTCCATTTATTGAAACGATCTGCCTTTATCATTAGCATAAAACCTTTTTTTTTCTACAGTTGGGTCCAATGGATAGAGTTATGTCCATCAGTTTTTAAATAGTAGTGTTCTTGACAATCGATTATCGACAACAAAAAGTATATTTAACATGGGAATAAGGAGAAATAGGAAGTATAAAAATATATTAACCTGAACTACTAATACTACTACAATATAAGCCAAATCATTCATTTATCGCAAGGCAATAAATATACAATAACATACATTTCATATCCCTTCTCTTTATTAGATATGTATTATACTTACATGAGAAACATAGATACTTGAAATAAAGGGCATATTAAACATTGAAATAATATTGTATATCTTGTTTTTACCTTGCCATAAGATAATGTAACATATTACTTCGTTGAAAAATTCATTCATAGCAAGACCGTTACATCAGCTATTAAGCTCTTCCTCAAAATAAAAAAAAATATCGTAAGGATACCTTCGTTCATCTAGTGATAAGAATCATCGTGATGGTTTTTTTTTTTTTTAAAAAAAAAAGAGGAACAGTAGTAATAAAAAAAAAAGGTTAACATCCCATCACATCCTAAGGAGAAAAGTGAAAAGTGTCAAAAAAAAAAAGGTAAAGGGGGAGAGAGAGCGCTCCTTTAAAATTTTGGGATTTTTGGTGAATTTGGAGTATTGGGATAATACTCCTCCAACTTTAATTTATTCAGGCCAACCAGGCCCTCTCTGTATATACCCCCTTCCTCCTACCCCTTTTATCGAATCAAATGGCACGATCAGGCATCGCTCTCGGTCTCAACAAGGGCCACATCACCACCGTTCGTCAACTTGCCCAAAAGCCTTCCCAAAAGAAGGGTGTATGTATCAACTAAATGGATGGATGGATATGGATACGGATTGTGTGGATTTTATGGATGGATGGATGGGAAACGATCCTAGATTCTTTATGCATAAAATGTACATCACCATTTTGGGAAAAAAATGACATTTTGACTTTTTTTTTTATATATAATACTATTATTATAGGCCCTTGGCAAGCGTACTTCTTTCGTTCGCAATGTTGTCCGTGAAGTTGCTGGATTCGCTCCTTATGAACGTCGTGTCATGGAATTGCTCAAGAACTCCAAGGATAAGCGTGCCAAGAAGCTTACCAAGAGAAGACTCGGTACTTATGTTCGTGCAAAGGGAAAGATTGACGAACTTGCTGGTGTCATTGCCGAATCCCGTCGTCACTAAACATTCTGTTGTTTTGTTTTTGTACAATAATAATAAAATAATACAACCAATTCCAACCAATATATATATACACGACTTGAAAAATGATACAACTTTCGAACGGGATGATGATTTAATTTTGGTATATACTCTCTCTCTCTCTCTCTCTATATATATATATATATTACCCAAGTAAAAAAAAAAAAAGCAAAAGAAACTTTATTATTGGGAATAAAAACCGACAAAAAAGAAGAGAATAATGCAAAAACAAAAACGAAAACAGAAAACGATAAAGAGAAAAAAACGCGAAATATTATATTAGTAGGGAAAAAAAAGATGTATAAAAAAAAGAAAGAGAGTGCTTTTTTAAAATGTGAAAGTGAAAAATGTATATATGTATAGATATATATATAAATGAAAAGTGGCAATGGGAGTATATTAGGTATGGTATTATAATGATAATAGTTATTTTAATATAATTTAATTTAGCAACCTACACTGCCCGCGGCGTCTCCAGGATGCCAGCTAAGCATGTGCATGGAAGATGATGAATTTGGAGGAGAATGAAGACGATATTCCTCTTTTTGTTGTTGCTGCTGTTGTTGTGATGGTTGTGAAGGATGATGATGAGAAGTAGGCGGAGGAGGAAGTGATGAAGGATGATGAGAATGAGGATGTTGATCTGGATGACTACTATAAGGAGGTGGCGGTGAAGTAGTGGAAGAAGAAGAGGAGGTAGGATGATGATAAGGAGGTGGAGGAAATCCAGTTGTAGTAGTCGTTGTTGAAGCAGCAGCAGCATTAGAAGAAGAACTAGAAGATGACGGAGGTCGCATAAAATCAACAAATGACATGGAAGATTCATTTTGTTGTTGATGATGATGATGATGCTGTTGTTGTTGTTGTTGTTGATGATGATGTGGATGATGTTGAGAATGGTGATGATGAGGTGGAGGAGGTTGGAAAGCATTAGATGGTGGTGCTTGTTGTTGATGCTGTTGTTGAGGTGAGGAAGATGGATAACCGCGGTGTTGATGATGATGTTCTTCAGGAACCATGCGATGATGATATCGACTTTCACGACGTTCATGAGTTTTTAAATGTTGTGTTAAATTATCGGAACGAGAGAATGTTTTTTGACATCCCGGATATGTGCAAGGAAATGGTCGTTCAAGAGTATGAATGCGCATGTGTCGTTTCAAATGTTCTAATCGTTTAAATCGTCGATGACAATCTGGGTGGGTACAAATATGTTGTTTTTCTTCATCCGAAGAGGAAGAGGAAGATGATGAGTTGAGTGGCATCATTGTATTACTGTTGTTATTGGATGCGCTTTGTTCAACGTACCCATCCGGTGATAAATGATGATGACGATGATGATGATGTGCTGGATGCTCTCCACCTCGACCACTACTGTTATTGTTATTATGATCATAACCAAATGAAGGTGCTGTTGGATGGGGTGGTGGTGGAGGAGGAGGTGCACGGTTGTTGTTTTCAGGATATCCATTACCATTTTCTTGGCGATCTCCCATGACAGAACGAAGGCGTGGATGATATGGATATCGATCTTGTTGATTTGTCACCATGGGACGATGTTGTTGTTGTTGATGAGGATGCTGAGGTGGTGGTGGTTGTGTTGTTGCAGCACCAGGAGGTGCTGGAGCTGCAGCATAACCAGGATGATCATAAGCAGAAGAAGGTGGAGGAGGAAGGGGGAAACCTTGAGGTGATGCAGCAGCAACAGAAGATGAAGAAGAGGGCGCTGAACTAGGTGGTGGTGGTAATGATCCCGTTGATGATGTAGAATCACGCTTTTGTTGTTCCAATGCCTTTTTTGTATGTGTTCGATAATGAGCATGGAAATTATCAGAGCGACTAAATCGTTTACCACAACCAGGATAAGGACAAGCATGAGGTCTTTCTCCAGTATGCACCAACATGTGTCGTTTTAAATGCTCATAACGTTTAAAACTCCAACCACAGTGAGGATAGGTACACACATGTTTATTTTGTTTACTAGGTTGACGACGCGATGGCATACGTTCTGAAAATGACATGGAGCGTTGTTTTTGTAGATGCACATTATTCCAATAAGGTTGATGTTGATAATCATCGACTGACATGGCAGAACACGTTGATGTTCGTCGATCGACTGGACTATCCACAAACCCTAATCGATTGGTGGATGCTGAAGGGGGAGGTAGTGGTGCTTGTTGTTGTTGTTGTTGTTGCTGTTGAACTTGAGCTGAATGAGTTGCTGCTGAAGATGAAGCTGAAGAATTTCCAGGATAGTTTGTTGTAGAAGAAGGAAATCCTAGAGGACTCACATCAGACGAAAACTTCCTTTTGAATGAATGGTGGTGATTATTCATACTAACAGAAGGTGATAATGAAGGTGTCAAAGGAGGTGAAAGGACTTGGTCCGAATCGTTTGTATTATTATTATTCGAGTTGCCATTGCCGTTATGAGTATTAGTGTTGTTATTGTTATTATGAGGATGACCAGAATTAAGAGGAGGTGCTAATGAATAAGAACTAGGAACGGAAGGTGGTGGCGGAGCACGTCGGGGTGACATTGGTTCGAAACAGTAACTTGTCGCAGAATCCATCTTTTATGATTTTTGATCTTTATTTCTTTAGTAATAAGTATATATATAAGTTTAATATCAAATGAGAGAGAGAGAAAGAAAAGAAGAAAAAAGAAAAGAAGAAGAAAAACGATTGAATCGAAAAGAAATCTGGGGATTGTTTAAAATAAATAAATAAATAAATAAAAAGGGCGGTCCTATATATAAATGAAATGCACACTTTTTATATATAAATATTATGTATAGCTATATAAATGTATATATATATATATATAGCATAATAATAATAATATAGCTTATAGAAATCGATCCCTTTTTTTTCTTTCTATATAATGTACATTATATAATTCATGGAGTAAGAAAAGAATGAGTTAGTGAGTGAATAAGTGAGTGAATGAGTTAGTTAGAGAGAGCTGCATGAACCTTGTTTTTTTTCTTTAATGGTGTTGACGGGATCGTAGATTATCCCAACTCTTTGTAGCAAACAATGTGTTCCATAACTATATTTGGTTATATTAGCCTAAGAAGAGAGAGAGAGCTGTCTCTGTATCTATCATACAAAAAGCATAAAATATTAGGATCAATTTCAAACGAATCCATTTTATGCTTCTGTGGCCGAGTCATATTAGGTTTTTTTTTTTTTCGTGTATATAATCCAGGATCTGACCTCCTAGGGAAAAAAACCTGCAGCACCGTGCATATTCGTCATTTTACACAGAAGGAACAAAACAACACTTTTATAATCACCATCATTAAAACACATTTCATTTTTTATTTATTTATTTTATACATGTCAACTTTATAATATACACCCAGTGTCCATCGTTTAAAACATTGAAATATCATTATTATTTATACATATAGATCATGACATTTGAATAGTTTAGTAGGTTATTAAGTGAATAAGTGATATTAATATATATAAAGTTATTAAAGTTATTGAACTATAATAAATGATCGTAACAATGATGATATATGATTCGCGTTTTGTTGTTCTAGTTGTTGTTGTTATTACTACTAGATGAATAGGAATAAACATGTTTATAATAATTATAATAATAATATAGAACAGACCCGCGTCCAAGTGTATAAGCTGAATCTCCTCTCCCTTTACTCTTTCTCCTTCCATCCTCTTTCTCTTTCTCTCCCTCTCCCCCTTTCTTTCTCCTTACTCAAACAGAAAACCCCTTTCTTGACCTTACTACCCTCTTCCTCCTCATTCTATATCGCTCCTCTCTCTCTCTCTTTTTCTTTAGACGCGTATCATATATAACTTACATTATATGTAATATGTAAAGTGAATAACGATCAAAATAATAACATGACCTCCTCAAGGTTTCCTTTTTCTCATTTCTCCGTGTTTCCAATGTCTGAGGCCACTTTATTATATCTGTATCAAAAAGAGAAGAAGTAAGCTTTTTTTTTTTAAAAAAAAAAAAGAGATATAATTACTCCATTAAGCCTCCTGCATTTTCCAAAGACCATTCGTTCTCCCTTTCTTTTTTTTTTTTTTTTTTTTTTTGTCTCTTCCCCTTCTTTCTCTCCCCCTTCCGGGCGGCCCTCCAAAAAAAAAACATGTAATCTCAAGGGATAATGCAGCCTAAGCAGCTATAGTGTATCTAGTATAAGAGGTATCTTTCTTACTTATCAATGTATATATTATTTTTATTATTAAGTATATATGTAATGTATGTTATGTTATGTACATATGGTTATGTATGGTGGTATCTGCTTGTGTATATAATAATAATGATAATTCATATTTTTGTTACCTTTCTCCTATTTTTATTATATTTATGTAACAAATAACCGCGTTAGATTGCATAAAATAAAAAGAAATAGGTCCTTATTTTTTTTCAGGAGTTGGGATAGGATTAGCTTGTCTCCTTTATATATATATATATATATGTCCTTTCCCTTCCTCCCCTTTTCTTTTCATCCTAAAAAAATCATTACCTCCTTTTATATATATATATCCACTGTGTATTATATGTATGTATGTGTCTATGTGTGTGTGCAACATCTCTTTTCACCCCCATCTCCCTTTCTCCTTTGATCTACTCTTCTTCTTCTCCCTTAAAAGATATCTGAATCATCATTCTGTAAAAAAAAAAAAAGAGCAATTGCCCTTAGCTCTATTCGTCACCAACATAATTATTATCTTCTTGAATTCATTCAGAAATCCAACTTGGCTTAGATGGTAGTGATGATGAAGTGAAGTACGCGCGCGCGGCTTATAATATCCCATGCTGACACGCGCACACACATACTATATTATTATTATTATTATTACTCCCATTCTCATATAATAAAGATTATATTATTATTGAATTCTATTGACTAGATCGTGGAGAACACGTTGGAATCAATATAAAAAAAATAATGAATAGTGGTATTTTTATTATTATCTATAATGAAACTATCAACTAAATCATTTTTCTACTTGGTACGTATAGAAGAAAATGTGAGATAATGTATCATCACACGGGTATATTATATCCTCGTTGTCGCTTTACTTTGTTTTTTTTTCTCTCACCCCCTGGGCAGTGTAGGTTACCTTTTCTGTAGGTTTTTTTTTTCTTCTTCACTTCCTCCCTCGGAGCCAAAAAGTAATAGACAACCTTTTTTTTTATATGTAAATGTTTATTTACTATATACTTGATAAATAATCAAAACTATTCATTCTAACTACGCACGGTCGTCGTAGTTTCATTAGAAACTAAGATCACACACACACACCTACATGAATATAAGTTACAATTCCTTTTCAATTATTGCTACTATATCACTACTAAAAAGATAGTTTACTTAGTAGTAATAATGATACAACACTGATTTCAACATTTATAGAGTTAGAATTAGGTGGCAGTTGCTATCATTATGTGACACTAATAGCAACATTGATAGTGCAACTTATTACTATATTACTATATAGAAGAAGTATTAAACCTCACCCTTATTTTACTAAGGATATATATATAATAATACTATATGATATCCCTTCTTTAACATGGGATTAAAGGACATCCTGCATAATGGTATATTATTATTATTTATCTATCATTCAATAATAATAATATAGAGCTTCTTATTCTTTTATGTAACTCCTTTTTTTTCTCTATTCTTCTTCTTCTTCTTCTTCTTCTCCCCCATCATCCCTCATTCTACTCCTTACTCCTCTTTTTTTTATATACACCTCCTTGTTCTTTTTTTTGGATCCTCCTTTTTTTTTTCTAATCCCTTGGGCCGATCAAGGTAAACAAAGGAGGTCAAAGTAATAAATAATAATAAGTAATAATGGATGGAAAGATCACCGTTTACTTCTTAAAGAAGGGTTATTATCCGAAAAAAGATGATGAGTTAGACTCACTCTATTATTCGGGACGCCCATTCAAGGGGATTTGTGTGTATATTCCAGTTGAAGTGAAGGAGAAGACAAGGAGGTTTACCTTTTTCACTTCTAACCTCTCCAGTGATTCATCTATCAACATATTCATCATCATCATCAAAAAAAAAGAAGAAGAATAAGCCCTTCACTGCTTTTTTAAATCCATGTCATGCTTATACATCTTTTCTATGACTGAAATACATACACATATATAAAAAATAACTTTTTTTGATGCGTCAACGCGTGTCATCCATATCCCTTGCATTTACTTTTTTTTTACTCCTTGCATCCATTCAATAGAGGTTTCTCTTTATCTTTAACGGAACAACAAGCAACATAAACAAGTTATCGCCATGATGATCCATGCTATCAAAAGAAAAAAAAAAGATAATAGATCCAATAAGTAATCATAGTAATACTATGAGTACGTAATAATAGGATGGAAAAATTGAATGACCCTTGACAAAATAACTTTTTGATCACTCCTTTCTTTTTTGGACCCTTTTTCTTTTACTAGTGAGAATGAAGTCTCTCTCTCACCCTCACACACACATACACACTTTTGATAAGTAGGATGGATTGTATAAGAACAAAAAAAACCATACGTATTGAATATATATATATATATATATATATTCAAAATGAACGTGCGTTCTGCGTTAATCATACATGTAAAGAAATATTCATTTTCTCGATTTTTATGATAACCTTTCCTCCCCCCAGAAAAAAGAATGTAATAAACAAATGAATATAATTATAATTATGATACATGTGCATCCAAGCGATGATGATATTAATTATCGAGAAGAATGCATCATTATTTATGTTGTATATATGACAATCACCTATTGGAATAACCATACATTTATATATACTATCTATTCATACTGAGACACTTTTTTTGTTCGGACCTGACAAAAAAATTCATCTCTCTCTCTCTCTTTTTTTTTTCAATCTATAAAGGTAGAGTAGTAGACTTCTATATTCTCCCTATTATTAAAAAAATGTAGAGGTAAGCTGAGAAGATCTATTATTTATCTATTATGTATTTAAAATACTTATATATACTTTATATATTCTTTTTAAAGTTCTAGACATAGTCATGGTAGCTGTATTATAGAGCATAAAGATGCACTTGGGCGTTTTTTTATTTTATTTTATTTTTCAAATCATGGTTCAATTTGTTGAAAAATGTGGTATGTGCTTTTTATTTATCAATATAAAAAAAATATGTATGTGATGGCATGATGGTTGGGAACGCATGGATCGTGTTTAAAAAAAAGCATGGATGTAATATAAAGTAATAATAAAAGCTGGCTGGTGCGGCCATATGCTTATACTTTTTTTTTTAACCGATCCGAAATAAAAATGATAGGAGTCGTCATCCTAATATTTATTAAACAAAGTTGTACGTTTTTACTACCAAGATTTATTTTCATTAATAACTCAATGATTTGTTATTGGATTATAGTTTGTTGGGTCTTTTCTTTTATCTCCACAAAATTCCATGTAAGTTCTCCTAATGATCCTGATACGTAAACTCTCTTATTATTATTACTATTCTACTGCTCATTTATTATATATTTGATTCTTCTTTTTTTTTGTTGGTTTTTAATAAGAATACCAATATATATGATCGATCGAACCTTCTTTTTATTTGATAATAACTATCGTTATAACCTTTTATTTATTCCTTCTTACCCTACATATCACCTCTTGAACTACTACTACTACTCCTGTGATGACCATTACTCTTTTCTTACCAATCAATTTTTGGGAGATGTAAAGGGTGAAGGGGAAAAAATGAAGGAAAGAAGGAGTAGTTTATTTATCTATAGAAGACGGGAACAGTGAAAAAGAGAAAGATATCGATTGACTTTTATATATAAGATAAACAAGGGACAAGCATAAGGATGATAATGATGATGAAGAAGAAGAAGAATCAAAAACGAGGGAGAGAATGAAATTTTTAAAACCAAGGAGATGTTAAAGGGATATAATCCAAATGGTGGACCCGTGCACTCCCCTCTTCGTTCGTTCGTTCTCTCTCTCTCTCTCTCTCTCTCTCTCTCTCTCTCTCTCTCATTGACGGGATTATTATAACAGATCCTTTGTCTATTGTACTATATACTGTACTATATAGTGTACTATATATGACTTCTTAAAAGATAGGGTCAACGAAAACTTTAATATAAAAAAAAAAAGAACAAGGGGAATGAGATCCATGATCCTAATTTTTTTCATTAGGACCAGTAGTATTTTACTATTTAATACTGCTCGGTTTCATCACTATAAATAAAGTTATATGTAAATGATGATGGGATGGGAGTAAAAAAAATGACAAAAAGTAACTAAACGTTATAACATGGAACAATAGGATATTATTTTTAAGTTTAACTTTTTGGCGCAATAGGCATGGTTATTTTTCTCATGCTTCTATGTCATTTATATATACTTGGTTAGTCAGATTGAATAGATCTTTTATATATATAATGTATTTTGACTTTTTATCTTTAACAGAATAATTGAAATGAGAATATTTCTTTTATATATTAAGATGGATTTTTGCTCTATAACAAAAGTTGAGAAGAATGTCAGAAAGAAGATAAAACATAACGTATATATATATATATTATTTCAAGGATCCTATTAACAATACCTCCTCTTCTCTTTCTGTTTTTTTTCTCCACGGAAATAACTATTATAACCCGTGAGCCAAGTGGCTCATCTTCTTCTTACACCTAATTTATTTAATCGAAATAATATAAAGATCAACATTGAATCCATTATAATAATAACTTCAGGGTCAATATAAAGTGATGACAGACAATATTATGTTATCTAGGATGAATAGAGAGAAAGAGACACGTGTTTTTGCACAAATACGCGCGAGTATTTACCGATTATCATTATCATCATTGATAGCCATTCTTTCGAATTCTATTTCTATGTATTAAAAAAAATACGAGTAATAATGAGTTGAAGGAGTAAGTAATAATAATAAATAGATAAAAATAGGCATAGTTTTCTCAATATCAACTTACTATCAAATATGGAGCAAAATCTACTTTATTTTTATTTTTGGCATTTTGATGAAAGCTGACTGTACCTTGAAATAATTATTGACGGATGCTTTCACTTTGCAACTAGTAACAAAGAAAAATGATGTTTTTGGAAAAGGGATCAATCATCTTTAAAGTCTGTGTACATTACCAGTGTCTATTATTTTGTAGTTGTTTTACTAAAGAGAAGAATTCGGACTACCACGAAAATAGTAACCATATTTTATAGAGAAGGGTGGTTTTTACTCTTGATATACCTGTTGGTTATTGAATTTATCAATATTTTACAAGAATAATAGAGTCTATCGCTTTATTATTAAGGTGTAGAATAAAAAGCAAATAAATGAAACCACTAACTGTTATACAATCTTGGTAGCTGTCCGATCCCTTCCTAGATTCGATAAGATAATTAATTAAAGTTTTTCTTTAGGTAACGTGGCAAAATAAATTCAACATCATTTTGGATGAGCTTGATAACATTTATGCATTTGTAAATTATCTTTGTAGACACATCATCAAATACGATCCTGGGTATATACAGTTATGGTAGTACTTTAATGTATATAGTAGAAAAAGAAGGATTCATAAGAATTTCACTGAATCTTTTTCGATTGTATAAAAAAGGAAGATTCTTCCCAATTGAATAAGAACATCCTTTTTTGAATACTATGGAGAATAATTTCTTCCATGTAGTAAATTACTTGTTAAATATCAAAGAATTCATTTATTCCTCTTTTATACAAGAACAGTCATAAAAATCATTGTTCAAACAAGGTTGTGCACGAGCCATTTTTGATCCATTCTTCAAAAGAAACGATATTTCTACTTTATATTGAATTCTTGCCTATAACATACAGTTAATCGACTGTAATAATAAAAATACCTATTGATCATCCAAGAATAGCATATTTCTATAATAGTCAAATAACAAACAAATAAAACGTAAGGGCTTATTTTCGGTATACTGTTTTGTTGGCTTATCCATTTTTTATGATGATGCATGCGGTACTAAAAGAGAATTATGGCGTAATTATGGAATCCACACGGTCATTGGCTGAGAAAAAAAAGGTTGCCACATATTCCGCTTTCAGAAAACAAAAAAGTTATTCGGCTTTGCTATGTAATCATTCATAGTTGTAGTTGCATGCATATACTCAGAATCATATAATAGATCATGATTATTACAACCTATAATATATTTTACAAAGAATAACTTGAAGAGTGGTAAAAGATACTTGGAAGAAAATATGAAAAATCACGTAATATCCCTGGATTTAGGTAACAAGAACTAAACCAATTATGAATTTTTTTAAAAGAGCGAGAAAACACACACCTTGAATTTGTCATCTGCACTTTAACAAAAAAAAAACACGCATCTCTTTCAAAGTTTCATATACGCATATATATCAATACACTTCTTTCCCTCTCTCTCTTTTTTCTTCCTTTCTCTTCCCTCTTTCTTCAACCTTTTTCAATAGTTTTATATTATATATTGTTTGTTTTTATAATGACCTATCCACCAACACAATCCGATACCGATCGACAAGCACTTTTAAACGATGCTATTGACTGGGCTGTAGCTCATGGACTCTTGATTCGTCCACCTGTTGAAAAAGTGAGTGATTCATTTGAAAATGGGAGTTTAGTGACGCATGCCCCTTTTACCCTCTATCCGACGCCATTTCCGCGTGCCGAGTTTGAAAAAGCCAAGGGGTTACAGCAACCTTGGAACACCCTTATTCATAAACTAAGTGTGGATGATGCTCTTATTACTGAAGTCATGAAAGAGTAAGTTATCATTATTGTTGCCTTGTTTATCAAAATGTCCGAAAGGATGTTGAGAAATGGTGTATCTATTTTAGAAGGAGGAAAAAGGAAGAAAGGGTATAAAAAAGGAAAGAGGAGCGTGTGTGTATGTGTGTTTGTGTGTTTGTGGATGGGTAAATATATATATGTGATCCTCAAAGTGAAACAAATATCTACACATACACCAAAGAACACAAAGGAGCCAGAGGGAACAAATCAAATAATAGGATGAATGATTTGAGAAAGAGAGATGGGGAAAGAGTATTAAGAGGGGATTTTGGGGGTGGGAGAGAAAGAAGGAAGGAGGAGCAAGGAGGAGGAAAGAGGGACAAGGAATTGTTGTAACAGTAACAAAAACAACCAGGGCTTCAGGGTTTTTATGTATAAAAACAAGATCTAATAATTCACTTTTATAGACTTTCGGGTGTCGATGATTTTATGCAGAAACTATATGAAATATATCTCAAAACAAAGGAGGAAGGCGTGATGCAGGTACTTTATCTTAAACAAGATGAGAGAGATAGATCAGTTATTTTTTAGGGATAATTAGGGAAGATGTATCATTTGGATTACAAAAAAAAACAACTAGTAGTAGAGAGGGAGGAGAGTGATACTCATCAAACAAGCAAAAAAAAAAAAAAAAGTACGTGCGCACGCACACACGTACTCATTTCATTGTATTAAATATTTTATTGAAACGAAAAATGCATTTCATTTAGAGAGCTTCCTTGGGTATCCATCGATGTGATTATTTACTCCATGCCGAAATTGGAGCTGATACAAAATCTGCACGTATTCAACAAGTAGAATTTAATACAATTGCATCTAGTTTTGGTAGTTTAAGCACATATACAAGTCAGTTACACAGGTTTGGTTTTTTCATTTTAATATTTATCCATAAATGAGGTGTCATTTTATCTTGTCATGTCTTCTGATGCCACTTAATTTTGTGGTTTTTTCATGGGAACTCACCCATCATGACTCTCTCTCTCTTTCTCGGATGATATTTATAGATATTTATTACAAGCTTCGGAACGATATGCTGCCGGTGTAATTAATATTGATCAATTACCTGAAAATCGATCAGTTCAAGCCATTGCAGGTGGTATTGCAAGTGCATGGAAACTTTATGGTAACCCTCAGTAAGTCTCTCTATTTTTTACTAGTAATCTGAAAAAAAATGATGATGATTTACTTTTGAGTGTATTAATGAAAATCAATATTATTATAAAGTGCACGTGTAATGATGGTAGTTCAACCAGGTGAACGGAATGTATTTGATCAACGATGGATAGAATATAACTTATTGGAAAGGTAATCATCATCTTTTATGAAATTTTCTTCATTTTTTCTAAAGCTTTACACATATGAGTAGAAAAAATATTTTTTTTTTGGTCTTATCGTATACATAAATACCACGTGGATATTGATTTATGATTGTTTCTATATATTATCCAATTGATAGTCATGGAATTCGTCTATTGCGTCGAACATTAGAAGAAATTGAAGATCGAGGAGAATTGAACCCAAAAACAAAGGCATTAACAATGTAAGAGCAACAGAAGAGAAGGGAATGGGGCTCTGTATATAAATATGTGCGAATGAGGTTTTGATTCATCTTGTTGATTTTTATCCATAGTGATGGTCATGAAATTGCCGTCACTTATTTCCGTTCAGGTTATGCTCCCACAGATTATCCATCATCCAAGGTAATAATAATAATAATAATAATAATAATAATAATAATTTATCATTATAAGAATAGAAAAGCTAGGTAGAAAAAAACCAATTGGTCCACCACATATTTTTTATGGGCTCATTGCCAGAAAAAGATGGGTGTGGGTGCCACATGATTTTTGAGATCATCAGCAATAGCATACACCTACAGTTTTGCTCACGTACATTTCTCAATATTAACTTTTTTGGAATGGGTTGGGATGATAATGATAAATAGGAATGGGATGCCAGGCTCAAAGTAGAACGATCTCTTTCCATCAAATGTCCAACTGTAGCCTATCAAATCGTGGGTGCTAAAAAGATTCAACAGCTATTATCTGTACCAGGTCGATTGGAACGTTATGTGGATGTATATACAGCTGATCTTTTACGTGAATCATTTACTGGACTTTATCCATTTGATAATTCAGCAGAAGGACAACATGCTTACAAATTGGCATTAGAGGATCCTGAGCGGTTTGTCATGAAACCTCAAAGAGAAGGAGGTGGCAATAATATTTATGGTTCTGATATTGTGGACACATTGAAGAAATTGACTGTGGAAGAACGTTCGGCTTATATTTTGATGGAATTGATTCGAAGTCCTCCTTTGGAAAATTTAATGGTACGGGAAGGCAAGTTAATTGAAGGTGAAGTGGCAAGCGAGCTTGGTATCTATGGTATTTATTTAAAGTAAGTAGTCACTATTTTATTGTCCTGTTGCATGAAAAAAAAAAAGAAAGAACAATGGTTGGGTTTACCCTAGATCATTGGAGAGTAAAGACATTCTTAATAATCTGACCCATTCTATGATTGAATTATTTTAGTGATGGCGATAAAGCTATTGTAAATGAAATTGGTGGTCACCTGCTTCGAACCAAAGCCCATTCAACCAAAGAAGGTGGTGTTGCTGCAGGATTTGCTGTCATTGATAGTCCATTACTTGTATGACGATGATTTTTTTTATCGTTTTCTATATATATCATTTTCTTTTGTTTAAATTTAAAAAATACACAAATCATGCTGTAACGTCAATAACATATCATTGTATTATCTGAAATTTTATATATTGCTATTATATTCTTTTTTATATGGATTGATTGATGAGACGTAAAGGTATACAAATGAATTACACGTAATAGACCTTTTTCAACAGAGGCTCTTTTGATGTTGTATAATATAACGATAAGATACTTTGGTACATACAATCACTTCGACGCAACAACATCATTGAATTCGAATCACCGACACTTGCCTCGATCAAATATGTAAATAATATCGAAGCATTTATAGGATACAGGCAGCAGTGTCAATATAAACCCATAATGGATTTATACTTTTACATACTAACTATATATGTTTGCGGGGCACAAAAGTGTTTATATTGTATTTTCTTTTAGAGTAAATTTGCTAATGTAAAGTATAATAATTAATCATTCTTAACGTGCATCACTTGTTTATTCAACATGCAGTCTTCTAGGCATAAAATTGATGAGAATAGTATTCAATTTATTAGATAAGATATTCATTGATACCAGAAATACGGTATGCGTAAGTTTTGGAGAATATTCGTATTTGTATTACGTAGAGATATTATTGATGGTGGGAACTGCTATTACTGTCTTACACCTGTTCATGACACAGGGCATTTTTTATGGATCTTTTATTGTTATTATTTTATTTCTGTGTCTTATTCGGTACATATATTCCGACGTACCTGGTAATGGCGTTAATCTTATTCTTTATTCTTGTTTTTACATCATCCGTATTTTGGATGCGTCACAGATTTTACCAGACACGAGAAATCAATCCTTTTTTATGCTCTGTTCTGCTTAATCCACATTATTTAACCGAATCCGGTTGTAAATACACAAGCTATATATATTACGATTGTTAGGTTTGCTAAATTTATAATTCCATTTTTGTAAATGCCTGGTCACTAGTTCAATAGCAATAATTCAACTAATATTAATAGGTAAACCTGTTTATTCGTCAAGCTTCTTATATTTGATGTGCGCATATGCACTACCATTACATAAGAACAACATCCCACGTTAGTTAGGAACACATTTCCTAACACTACTGTCATTCGTGTGTAAGACATTTATGGAGGTGGAATCAGAGAGCATCATATTGGAATAGGATATTATTCTGCCAGATATAGGTCTATGGAGAGGTTTAAACCACAAGAACAAGGACAAAGAGAGTGTGGCCAAAGGGGGCGATAATGAAATAATATTGCTACGCTCGCTTCTAAAATTGTTATTGATAATATAAATATAGCTGTTTCCCTGAATTAATAAACAATGTTATACCGTACTTGGCACTTTTCCCTTCCTTCTTTCCACTATTTTAGGGGTTCTCAAAAGACTCACAGAACCGGAAACTAACCCGCAAGATTCAGTAACGACATCTACAGATGATGGCAACGCGGATATGCAGAACGTACCAACATACCGGCTATATACTAAAACAATTCCTATGGTTAAAACATTCAAGTATCTTGGTATACCCTTTAACCAGTTTGGTATTGACAGCGATCTCCTCATTAACCAGCGGATCACTAAAGCAACCGGAAGTATGGCACTCCTTAGACAATTGGGTATACAACAATATGGAGTTGGGCTTTGGCCAGTCCTTAGAGCCTATCGCACCTTCGTCCGCCCAGGGATGGACTATGGAATAGCAATATCAACATTATCTCAAGTACAAATCGACAAACTTGATAAAGCACAAAAAGGATGTATCAAAATGACCCTCAATCGCAATGCTAAAACACCATTCTCAACTATCGTTCCTATGGTTATGGCTAATATACCATCGATGAAAATTCGAACAGGTACTCTTCAATTCAAATTCGTCACCCGTCTACAAAATTTACCAGTTTCAACGCTAGTCAAATCAATCAAACTATCGTTCCTTTGGAGCAAAAATCCTGACGAACACTGGAAAAAGTTATCAACCAGGAACCAATTTTATCAACGTTATAACAAACTCAAAAAATCTTCTAAACCACCAAACGACTTAATCTCAGCAACAATCCAGCAAAAACGTGATGAAGAATTTAAGCTCTTAAAAGATAAATTCAAAACCATCTCTTGTATGCGGGATATTCGAGTGGTCGAACCAATAATGTACCTGGAACTGCCATCAAAAGATCGGCATAGGATGATAAAATGGAGAATGCATTGGCTACCATCCTATCCCATTAAAACGTGTCGGTGTGGAGAAATAAATGCAACAAGGGAGCATTATAAAATATGTCCACGGCTTCAACCCCTATTACTAAAACTTCTTGATCACTATGGAACCATTCCAGATCTAAAACATCCAGTACAACCCTTGGATTATATCTTGAATAATCTCCCTCGCAATGAAGTAGTCCTTGGCAATAAACGATGGATAAAGGCCTGGCCAGCCCTTATTCGCGTACTACGAGAAATTAATTTTCTAAGTCATGCAGATGCAGACTTCAACCTGTATGACGAACCTGACCCTGAAGTAACAATGAAACAACAACAAAACAACACCCAAAGTTAACCTTTCTGGAATCTAATTTCACCTCAAATCGTAACCCACTCTCTCCCTCTTATTCGTATTTTTCCCTTTCACCTTATCCTTATATATTTTCATAGTTATCACATTAAATCTTATGTATCCTACACAATAGTACCCAAAACATAGCTTCATATTCTCTCTCCACCATACAAGTTAGCTTTTTTCTCCAAATTGGTTTTTTTCAGTTATTCTTTCTATATTTCCTATTTACAACATATAAAGAACCGCAAGGAAGTGACCATATGCTCAAGGCGCTGGTCTGTCACCTTCCACAATAAAATCATAATAATTTTTCACCTAACCCGCAAAATTACAAGAACCGACCTGAAACCCAAATCGATTCTATATGAGAGAGCCACAGAAGCGCATAGTATTTAGTAAAATGATGAAAATGTAATATTATAATTTGCAGGAATTTAGATTACTAAACATCATCTTTTTGTTGGTCATGAACAATAATAATTGAATATGTTTGTTAATATAATTGGGCAATAAAGTAGATAAAATACAATATACCATAGTGACCTTTTAATATGAATCATATTCTTTGGATATACCTTTTTTGTACGTACACGACATTACTTCACAAAAAAGATGTAATGATTTTAAAATGACTTTTTTTTAGTTATATTGTACGTTTTCAATAACTAATGGGAAGAGTCGACTGAATATGTGTGGTTTCACTTACGTTTTTATGCTCTTTCGCATTATTTTAAACAGAACCATATTTTTATGTGTTTCTGCAGTTCTACTTGCTGTTCTGCGATTCTTTCGCAAGTTGGTCCGCTCCAGTAAAAAGAGGTTACGAGTTGATTCTACATAAGAACTGACACGACCGACCTGAGAAGAACCCTACCATCACCATGTCGTTATCATGTCCTTTTAAAAGAAAAATATAAGAGATTCATATCCATCAAATTTTTCTTTCTATATGACTGCTTAATCTTCAAGACATCCAATAATGGTTATGATGCGCAATAATTGTCTCTCTTTTTTCCCCTTAGAGCCATTTTCTGGATTTTTTTATAGTTTCAATTTTTCAACCTCTCTGCTTAAGTTACCTTTTTTTCTTAGGCTTGTACTCATTATGATCAAGTGAATCAGCAACTCTGATTTTCAAGATGCTATTGTATACAACTTGTGGATTTAATTAGTAAAAAAGTTTTTTTTTTACCAACGACTAGATGGATTTTGAAAAAAGTGAAAAGAAATACTATCAAAGGTGAGATGCATCATATGTTCCATCCACATTACCTGAACAAAAAAAGTCCATCCAATCCATTTTTTTAAAGTCGACTCGAAATAAAAAACCACAAAGTTGTCCATCGATATTTCTATTTTACTATTTTTCTTTCCTAAGCTCGATAATTAAATACCAAACTTATATTCTCTTTCATTTGTTTACAATTATAGTTTCTAAAATAGGCAGGACCTTCGACTTAGTTTTTTTTTTGAGGATTTTTTTTTCACTGGTGTTGTTAGCTTGAGGCTACCACTTCAGCTATATATTTTTCAAACTAACATAAAAATTACTGCAGTTTTTTATTATTTGGTACTGCTGATAGAACCGAAAATATTATTTTCTATTCTTACAAATAATCTATTCTCTAAACCCTAAACTCTATTAGATCCTGAATTTAGTTAAAAAGTTCGTAAAGCTATCTACAAGCACTTGCGGAGCAAGTGCTTGTAGCCAAACACTCAAACCCTAAACCCACTACGCACGACGAAAAAACCAACTGATATCACATATGGGACGCAAAAGAAAAAAAACACAAAGAATCAAAATGAATAGGTTATGTCATATATTATACTTGCAACGGTACTTAGGCAGCACCAGATAAAAGGTATATACACTCGTATAATAGGTATTGAGTGAATAGAATAAGAAAAGAGATAAATAGGTTAATATATGCTGAAATGGATAGAAGGGTGGAATATAGAAGTAGTAGATAAAGTATAAGTTACTATGTAGATCAGTGCGATGGTGGAAAAACAGTGATAATGGAATCAATGGCAACAGAAGGAGTTTACAATAGGGACAGCAGTATTAATAAAAAAAAAAAAAAAGGGTAATAATAATGATTGTAGCTATAGAAAGATAAGAAAATGCTACACCAAAACTCATCACGATAACCATGATGATATAATGGAGAATCCAAGGCTACCAAATGACTAATAGAAGGACACTAGTATTATACTATGTTTTGGTGACAACCAGTAGATGGAAGGACAGGGAACAAGTAAAAATTTAAAGATGGTTTCTTCATTATGATTTCTTGTCAAAGGATATACCTGTAAACGAAATATTTGTGTACATGCATTAGGCATTTAATCATTTCGGTACTGTATATCCATTTGATTTAGATGTTCAGTGAAGTAATATCAAAACTTACACATGACCACAAAGCCGAGCATACTTGCACTTAGCTTTGGAGGTAGAAGGGGACACAACAATGATGGTTATGGAACAGCAAGATCATTAATAAAAATGTATTGAAATGATCAATGTTGCTGCCATTACATTTGTTATGAATAATCGATATTGCTACATATAATAAATATAAAAATAATCAAACTTTGAAACCATTAGCATTGTGCCATTACTATCGAGGTGATATAGTTTTGATCTTTACTCTCTTTTTGTCAAAAAGAAAATAGCAACTTACATGGTTCGAGGATTGATCATTTTTGGCAAATCATCCTGTATATGTTACGGTAATGTCTTTTCTTGAAAAAAAGTGTAAATGATTACTGTAAATCGATGGAATAAAAAAAGAGTGAAAAAAGAGAAGAAAGAAATGAAAAAAACTTATACAAAGCAGGATGATAAAAACATGGCAAATGGTGGGACTGTTGCGGGTTGCCCGTGGGTATTTGTCATTAAACCGCCTTGCTATTGTAACTAAAATTCCACTTCACCAAATATTTTATTGTTCTCTCTATTATTATTTCCCCACATATCCACTATTCTCTCTTATCCCTCATATTATTATTTTGTAGATCCCTATCATGTGTATCATCCAATTATTTGTTATTCCCTTATTTAGTATTATCACATCTTGTTATTATACATATTCTTATTATCTTTTACTGCGCAACATCATTTAGTAACTGCGGCTACAAGATCAGTTGATCTGTCAAATCAATAACAGTTACTGCGCAACTATTTCAAAAACATATAAATATCCTTCAACTTTTGATTCAATAAATCTTTACCTTATAATCATCTTTTAAAATTGCATTATAACTTGGTCACTCAACACCCATACAATTGGCTTGTTTTAATTTCATATTATTCATTTCAGACTTATAAACTAAGAGTCTTATCATAACATATATAACAAAATTATTATTATTATTCTATTGAATTGATCCAAGACATCGATTCTACTTTATATTCTTGATTATATTAAGACATCACGTTTTCATAATATCTCTGAGCCTGATCTGCTTACATATAAAAGCATTATAACATCAAATATTATCTAAAACCTTTCTCCTTAAAAATAATCATCTCAAACTACCGTTCACAATAAACGATATTATTGTTGGTGCTCACTAAATCATAATTGAAACCTATCATAACCTATCTCTATACACACTTTTAATAAATACAGACCTAAAGGTTACACCATTTAGGTTCATAAGATGAAACTAATTTACAAGAAAAATAATCATCAACAATTGCCCGACTTATCACCCTTTATTTACTAACATAGGAAGCAACCAAATATAGAAAGATATGTTTACATTTCACATGATCATCCAATTATCCATATTGACTTACATCAACAATAAAAAGGTCTTGACTCCATCATATAAAATTTTTGAACTTGAAACTTGTTTATAATGAGCACTTTATGGATCAACATGGAATAACATCTGATGAATATAAACAAATAAAGCACTGTACTATTTAGAAGAGAATTAAACATCACCAGGGACAATAAACAAGTTTATTTAATTAGGAGATTGAGAAGTTTCCAATTTTAAATAGAGTCAATAATGTTATTTCGATTTGATAGATAAGAATAGCATGATGCCTTACGTATCCATTAAGATCTAATAAAAACATGTTTCATACTAGGGAAAATAAAGAAACCAACGAATTGCACAGGCCATGGTTATAAAGTTGAGATATTGGGTGGTTCATCTTTATTCAAAAAGAAAACAGGGCTTCTTGGTTTGCACCTATACTCTACAACAGTTCAACTGTTGTGATGATTGATGTGCCTGTTGTAGTAAATCCTAAGCCATCTTAAGAAAATAATCGTCTCTTTTTCATTTGTGATAATAATAATAATGAAATTTGTATAGTTCAGTGTAATTTTCTTAGTCTTGTTACTTGTTACTAATAAATGATAATGACTACTATGTGATCATCATTTTATTAAAAAAAACAATACGATAGCCATAGTAGAAAGATAATTTATTTGATTAAATCATTGTGGGTCCTTCGTATACTGAAACGCCGACACTCATGATATCATTTAGACGCACAAAAATAGGTACACACCACTCACTCTTTTCTTTCTTTTTGCATATAAACTCTCTTTGATACATACATACATACATAAATATACACACGATCATTACTTAACCTTGAATCAATTCTCAATCGTTCGATCCGATCCAATCCATGCCATGGCCATCTATTCAATTGATACTCTTCCACTTGTCCTGTTACGATACCAAATATCCTGTTGCGATAGCAAATATACACGCGCAATATATTTTTTTTCTTGACCAAACTTGACAAACGATTCAAAAGAGACTTGGCCATCTCAATCTTCACTTTTGTCAACTAACACTGGGACGCGTCATCATTATCGTAGGGAGCCTAATCCACTTGCAATTTGGGCTATCAACTTTTGGGTATATAACTATATATCTTTTTCTTTCTTTCAAAGTCGGGATCCTTTTTTTCTATTTGTAACAGGATGAAACAGTTTTCATAGTATCCATGGAAAATGACTCATCTTTTTTTTTTATCGGTCTAGACTATCAAGTGAACAGCAGTCGCGAAAAACAACAACAATTATGGCCTCGTGGTAGCATATTACAATATGCATCACTCGACCTTCAAGCATGATCATTCCAAAACGTGTGTGTAAGGACCATGATTTTATGTAGATGTTACAGTAAATCTGGAGAAACATGGCAATACCAGGGGTCAACCGGATGAATTGGATGAAAACTTACCGTCAATCAATAGCATTATCATGATGAAAATGGTGATGATAACAATGGTACGTAGACACAATTTTTCGATCATCGAAAGGGGCTCATGTGGGGAAAAAAATGTTGTCATTGGAAACCGGGATGTGTTCAATGAGATGCATGATGCTAATCAAATATTTTCTTTTCTTATGGCTTTCCTGAACAGGTATGACACGGTTATATTTATTTATATTGGAAAGAGGAAAGAGGATAACGGATCGAACATGGATTGGATGATGATGATGGTGATGATGATAATGGAACACGGCATGTGTTATCATGGCTTTATTTATTTATTTATTTATTTTTTCGAGGAATGTTGTTCGACCCAATGGTGTGGGAATATGGATCAAGAAAGAATGACGGGATAAGGACAACGAATCTGGATGGTGACTTGTGTAGGTATTTGCATCAACAGTTTCAAGTACTTTTTTTTTTCTTCCTTTATTCACTGCATAAAAATCAAATCATATATAAAAATAAAGTATATGTTTAAACTCATTTTCTTAATAATGATTGTATTATTGGACTTTCTTGACGATTTGAAAGAGGAGGAGATATGTGATGTGTATGAGGTTAGATACTGACTATATATTTAAAGAGATACAGGATCAAATGACGTATAATGTTGCTTTGACAAGGGGATTACCATTTTTAGTCAACTGGGTCTGTTTATTCATTAAAAAAACCACTGCTGTATATCCTATATATGCATCTCATACGAATCCATTTTTGAGATAATCTGATTCTCGGTTATTATATTCTTTACTTTTGTGGTACGGATAAGAATTAAGATAGATGTAATGACAAAGAGAGATAGAGACAGAAGAAGTCTTGTGAGAATCGATATAGATTTATTATGATAATAAAGATGATGATCAAAGTTAAGATAAAGATGATTATATTCTAGTTTTACAAGTACAGTATTAATATGTTTTCTTATCCATGCCACTTAATTGTTGATCATGGTAGTTTGTTATTATTACATTTGTTTGATATAACGGGTATATATTACAGGATCATTATTATATTATTATTATATTATTATTATTGTATTATTATTGTATTATTATTGTATTATTATTGGAATGAGGATTATGTGAGGCAACTGATATTATTTATTTATTTGTAATAACGCGATGTAGTAGTATCGGTGATTATATATATGTGAGAAGAAGTGCGGATATGTAGATATATCACAACTTACTCCAGGATTACAATTTTTTTCAGGAATAAAACACTCAGTTAGCAAATCTAGTTGCTCTCATTGTAGTTTTTTTAGGTGTATATTTATGACTTGGAATCTTCGGATCCTTTTCCTTTTTCTCAAATGGTCTTTTTTGTTCCAACACAATATACATATTACTTATTGGATGTCCAATAAAAAGTGACTAGCCACGATGATGTTTCGTTTTGGTTGAAAAGGCCCTTTTTTTTACTTTTTCTTTTTTTTAGCGATGATGGTTCTAGATTTTTGAGGATTAAAGCGTGGGTACAAATAGCGATAGTAAAAGTGGGATCAACAAGAGCTTATTTTTATCACATCCTGAAACTGTAGCACAGTATAATACCTCTTACTGATATGCTGATCCAATCATCATCGGCGTGCTGATTATATTAAAACTCATGGTTGATAGAAACATCAATTTGTAACCAAATAATAAAACTGTTTTGGGCGAAGGAACGGTAGAGAACAATCAGGACAATCACGTTCCTCCATTATTCTGATAACAGTGCATTAATGTAGTAGTTACTTTTTATTACTGAGAGCAGTTGTAATATATTGGCATATCAAAAAAAAAAGTTACTATAACAAAAATACTAGATTCTACGTATTATTATGGACCTTGATAATTGCTCATTTTACTCATTCATGTTATTCCTTATCCGTTTTCTTGAAACCATTGATACGAGTTCTGAACAACGTATTTTGACTAGTAGGATGGATAAATAATAATAATAAAAAATAAAGTAAATAATCATCAATGCAAGAAAGCAGACTAAAAAAAAGAAAAAAACAAAGCATCCAGACGAGATTCTCACTGTTTTGGATTCATCTATCATGAACAAGTCGAATCAATCACAAAGCATCGTAAGTGCCGTAAATATACAGTCAAACCCCGTTTTTTGCAATACCTCACTTTTAGCAACAAATTTCTAGGAATTGTTAGAAAAACATAATATCCGTCTCTAACTATTATAGCCCAAAGGGCATAGTGTTAATTGAGAATTAAATAAAATAAAAAAAAACCCCTCATCTTTAAATATAAAAACATAATGGATTTTGCAACTTGCAACTTGAAACCATGGATGACTACTTGCATCGTTATCCAGGGTGAAAAAACACCTTTAATATTTACTAACTATTGGCACATATTTTATACTTTATTTCCCATTACGTTGTTGCCCTGATATTTGGTTTGGTGGTAATTTAGTGGTGATGAAAGTGTGAACACAATATGTGTTGCTTGTAAGATAGATAATAATTTATGATATGATAATTGAGTGTAAACACCAAAATGTGTTAATCAGTTATATTTAATGATATTGAGTAACAGGGCTTTTGGTGAGCAACACGATGTTACTAATAAGATTTGCTTCTTATAATTACAATTCTTATAGCAACTAAAGTTTTTATATATCAGTTCGTGATATTTAGTGAGCACCAGTAATATTAACGTATATTACACCGATTAAAGCAACAGATATCAATACTAATGTTTTAAGCAAGTATCTGTTTATATGTGATTATACAGCTATATTAGCGTGGATTCTTTAGGCCACAGTAAAATATATAATACGAATAATATATGATATATAATTGAATTATCGTTTGAAGTATAAAAAATGTATAACAAGTGAAGCTTGGATTAGCAGTTCTTGTTATTACAAAAGAGTAACTTGTGTAGTATGTTACTATATGATATAATCCTTGATATAATGTCTTGAATTCAATGATAATAGTCAAAGTCAGGTATGTTACTTCCGACTGGTAATGATAATAGAATAAGGATCAGGAATGTTACGTCTGTCCTATATTGAAATGTTAAGCTTTCTTTAAGCTACAGTAAAATTAAAACAAGCCAGTTCGGTCTTGAGTGAATCAATACTCTTAAAATTTATGTATATGATAAAGAGAAGTATAATTGATTGATTTTATTTCAGTTACAAAATAGTGGGGTATTTATATGTTTTCCAATAATTAAATATTTCTATCCTAAGTAACAACATGTGAAGATACTGCGGTTGCTACGAGGTACTGCGGTAATAAATGAATGTCCAATAATAATATTATGTGTTGAATAAGTGATAATTATGTTTATAAGTATGTTGCTGCGGTGTATATGTATCTCTTGTTAATTGGAAGATACCAAAAGGTAAGATAATCCGATGTTGTCGCAGTAACAGTATTTATATATAGAGTTGTTTCGTAGTAATAATGGTAATAACTGCGGTTCTTTCTGGGGGGTTACAACGTTAAACACAAAATAATAAAACTATCTTTAATAGATAATTCATAATATCTCACCATTATAACACGTGTACACATTTTATTTCAAAAATATTATTAGAGAAAGTAGTCAATTTAAATTTTGTCTTCATAGAATAAAAATGACAAAGTATATAACAATAGAAACATCAGTGATACGTGTATTTTTATGCACATTTTATGATGGTCAAGTTTTTAACATAGGGTATGTAGTATAGTAGATAGATATTATTATTATTGGGGATAAATTGGATTTGAGAAGAAAATTACACATGAAGACTCTAATTATGAATCAGTATACTGCATCTGCATGGATGTTATATGTTTTGAATACCTGGTAGCATATTCACTTTAGAAAAAAAAATATTCAGAATATATTCAAATGTTTGTATGTGCAAAATACCCTAAATTTGAATTTATCTCGAATATTTTTTTAAGTATCTTTTGAATATGCATACTTTTGTTTATATTTCGAATATATTTCGAATATTTTTGCCTTTTTAACAATGAAAAATATTCAGGATATATTCAAAATATATTTGAAGCAGAATCTTTTTTGAACTTGTAAATTTTTTTATGAATTTAAAATATACATATTGTGATTTTTTTTTTTTTTTTGCATCTACGAGTATTTTTTGAATATCTTTTTTTCTAAGGTGTTATCTAACTTTGAAATGTATACTGCTTCCTAATAGCAATCGAACAACCAAATCATGCTCTATTATGTTCAGTCTCAAGTTCTCTGTGGGATGCAAACTGGTATCAATGAAATGTTAAGAGGGTAATCAAGCATTTTGTTCAAATCTCCATACTTTTAATATCAACTTTTATGTACATTTACCTCACCTGTAGCATTGCTTTTTTGCTGCCGCTTTAGATTCAAGGGCAGAAATTAAACACACAGAATCAAGACCAACAGGTTTACTGACCTACCAAAACCAAGAAGATAATCACTAAGCCATCTCAAGGAAGATATACATAAAAAATATCCCAGTCTTTAGTCATGGTATCTCTGCATACTTCTTTTTCTTCTTCGTAGTACCACTATTATTATCTTTTCTGTATTACTTTTCCTTGTTTTTATACAAATAATAAAGGATTCTTTTTCTTTTTCCATTATGCATTTATTTGCTTCTATAATATTTCTTATAGAAATATCAGCGTGGTAATTTATATCAATAGCTAAATGAAATCATTTCAATATCTTTTATAAAAAATAAATCCAAATAGGAATACTATTTGAAATCTTTCTTAATAATCAATCATTTTTGAGTTGTTATTAGTGGATATATAATAGTATGGATGATGATACAAGAAATCCGTTATATCCTTATTTAGTAATTGATCTTGCCAATCTTAAATTAATACCATGAGTACCTTTTGGATGTTCAACGACCCATGAGAAGGTGATAAACCTTCCTAATATGTAGGTGCATAAAATAGTAATTGGGAGGAATACATAGAGAACAAATTTAATGGATTTATTATGGAATTCGTTGAATATACATAAGGATGTAATAAAATAAATATGACACCTCTACTAGTAGTAACATGAACAAACTGCCAAAGAATCCACCTAAAGAACCACATCAACAAGAATAATGGTTTCGTATCTGACCAAACCTGTGTGCTATTTCGTATAATATCGACTATTGCTGCCATCCGAATGAAGACTTTACACCTAGTAAAGACCCTGATCCAGGCAGACTTTTACTTAAATAGATACAATATGCTAACAAAAATCCCTTCGACCGCTTGTCACGACGTCACCAAAACCTCCACAACATTGGCAATGAATCACAATTCTTCTATGAGGCAAGCTAGATTTTTTTTTCTATCTGACTACTTATATAACTCAAAAAAACATACCTTCTCCTAGATATTTATCTACGACAGCCTTTCAAATTACCAAAACCAATTCTCATTTTTTTATCTCTTAACATTTTCCCTTTTACCCCAAGATTTTTTCATATCACTTTGCCTAACAGGATCAGACTAGAGCGGATATGTCCTATTTTAGACGCAGCGTTCATTTGGTCATTTTTATTCTTTTTCTTTTAATAAACTTTAATCTATTAGTAGTAACAATGGTAAGCACAGGATTTGTTTTATTGGGTAGACGCTTCAATGATTTTGTTTACGTAAAGTACTTTATGATCAACTTGATTACACATCTTGGAAAACAAGGTGATGACGAGAGACACGTCATAAGATACCTCTTCAAAAATATTATTATATAATAGGTGGATTTTATTAGGAGAATCCTATATAATATTGTTTCATTTTCTGCTGTTTCTCTTTTCAATAGTACGATATTTTATTGGTGTGGCAATTGACGTTTTATCTCATTCTACTGACACCTACGTCATATATTACTTGATCTTCTTTCTCTTTCCTTTCTTTTTGTTTTGTATATGGTATAATTAACTGATTATACTTTCGAATATATGGTAAAATAATGATAATGGAATTTGATACTTATTCTATTTCTCCTAATCCACTTTGTATAAATTTCTCTCCTTTTGCCATATGATAGATTCGAGAGACTTTGTTATCCGTTATCATCATGGAATCCCTAAATACCAAGTTTTACTGATGGTATATGCACAAGGAGACTGAGGGAGTTGAATCATACATGATATAACATGGATTGACTATTACCAATATTGAGTGTTGTGGTGGATCAAATCATTGCAGCGGGAAAGAAGGATACTTTTATGATATACGTCGTATATGAGGTAATTATTAATAAAATGACAAGAATTTAAGTTATAGTGATACATAGTCATCCACTACAAGACGTTTCTATAATGCAACAAAAACCAATCTTTTGCATTGACCCTGGAGTTGTTAAGGATGTACTATATTATCAATTTGCAGAAATTTCATCACCACAATTAGAAGTTTTTAAAACGATTGTTCATACGTATTATTTTCCCTTTCTCATGAAATATATCAATGGCTCCAATACTACGCATAACAAACGGACTTACAGGCGCGTAAATTTTTTCATATCTCTCTACCATGTAGGATCGGGATAAAGTGGACATGTCTTGTAAGATGCAGCGTACAATTAGTCATTATTTTAAATTAAATAAACTCTTCATCTACATCACACAAACGATATTAAGCTTGTATCAATTTATATATACATCAATCGTCTCCATATCATGCAGTTGGTTCCTGGTGCTCTACAACAACAACAACCAATGACTACATTTTTAAATCGAAAAACACACTTTTATAGAAACAACTTTATATATGTCAAAAAAAAAACTGATTGCCTACTATATATTTTTTTAGTCATTTATTTTTCTTTTCAGCATTCATATAAAAAGGATGAAAGGATTTAAAGAAAAAAAAATTGATTAAAAGTATTTTGGATACCGAGAACTTTTACTGGTTTTTGGATACAGCATTTGCTGCCTTCAGAGAGCTAATCGGAAAAAAAAGTAATTCAAATAATGCTTTGAACACATTAAATAGCAGATTAATAACAGCCTGATTTATTCAATGATTCTTTAGTTGCTGCAAAGCACGATGATTGATGAAAATTCGAGCTCTGCCACTCCTATATACAACGATAAACTATCATTACACTACTGAAAAGAATCTCAACAACAACAATAGCAGCAGCCAACATGAATAGATGGGATCTTATTATACCATTATTTTGCAATAATAATAGCCATACATTATATATTCTTTTATTTATATATATCTACTTGCTAGTCTGAATGACATATTATATAGATCTTTTATTATATTATTTCAATATAACTACCTTAATAAATATGACTATGCTCATCATCAAAACGACTTGATGAAAAAAGAAACTAATTCCTTGTGAATCTCTAGTTTTTTTTTGCATATATGTGAAACATGAATGGTTATTGTTAGTTTTATACATTTAAGGTAGTATAGTCGTGTATTACATTAAAAGAAATCTAACTATTACTATAAAATATTTGAGCCTGGTACTTGGGACTCTATCCAATAACCCTGCGCCACCGTTTCATTTTTCTCACATGAACGTAATAGATGAATACTGTATACTAAACCAAAAGAATGAGTCTAAAGAACGCACAAAATTGTCATGCTATATATTATTTACGTAAGTATCGAAGATATTTTAATTTTTATTGACTTGATGATTATGTTTAATGTTGTCGTCCTATAGATAGGCTCGTTATATTATAATATTATAAAACAATCTGAGAAGAGAAGGTCTATTTTATTATTTGTTCTAGATTTTAGCTATTTTGTTGTTAGGCGATGAAAAACACGTTCTTGACTCTCCCAAAAAAAAAAAAAAGGGTTCGTTCGAGGTTCATTGATTTATAATCGCTGTAGTGTAAGGTTTCTCAAATTTCATAGTATTTGTTGTACTACTTTATTTTATCCATCTACCTCGAATGTTGTACTATGACTGGTCAATTTAATCCAACAAGTAACAATAACAAACATGTTCCAAACCCCAATCATTTTTATTACATATTACAATGATCGGAAGTTACAAAACTTTTTTCATATTATGCAGGTCCCCGTTTATAGAGTTGGTAACAGATCCTTTAAAAAATTTGGGGGGGGGGAGGATAGGGAGGTTTCCTTGATGAATGTCCAAGTTGATTATATAAAACAGGATTATATAAATGGTTGTAACTAAGTACCCGTTTTTTTTTAGGAATATAAAATTATTATTACTAGTTAACTCTTCTTTTTTCTTTCTTTCATCATTATCGATGATACTACTTATGTAAATAGTATTTTATATCTTTTGTCATTTATATAAAATAACATGCGATCCAACACAGATCTACCGCATTATCTTTCCTTGTCTAACTAACCCCCTATCCATACATATCTCAGATATATTCTTACATTTTTCTTGATTGTTCTTTTTCTTTCATCGTATGGATTACGCATCCTTATGACGGCAGTAGTATTTAAATATTGGCGATTCAAATTATCATGAAGATTATCGTAACTAGAATATATCAACAATAAAGATCTCAAAGGACAATCACCTAGATACTACTCTATTTTTTTTAGACGCATCCTACATGTATCCATGGCAATTAAATCGTTCAATAAGTGGATGATCCATCATTTATCATTATTATTAAAAAAAATAAGGAGACACTGTTGCCACTTTACATATATATAAATCGAATTATTGGAAATACTATCATACAATTGGATCGATAAGACAAACAAGTTTAAATATTCATATACATTTACGTAATAATTCTTTATTTTTGCGTAAAACAAAAGTATACCATAATAATATATACATACTCTTATCATGATTACAAAGCAGCAAGTATTAAAATGAAGGGATGATGATGCATATTTAATATAATCCTTCTTCTTGCCAGCAAACCAACCCATCATTTTCTATACTTTATTTTTATTGGTCAAAAAAGTTCAACCGCAGAAGAGAGAAGAGCCAAAGAAAAAGGTTCGCACTATTTATTTTTCTCTTTCTTTTTTTTTGTGCTTTTGCCCATTTGCGCCTTTTTTATTTCAATAACCAACAACAATTAAAACACGTTGAAAAAAAAACAACACAACCTTTTTAAAAAGTAAAAATACATTAATAAGGAAAAAAAAAAGAAACAATGGGACACAGAGTCTATATTGGAAGACTTGCACGTGATGCATCAAGAAGAGATCTTGAACGATTGTTTAGAGGATATGGTCGATTGGAAGAAGCTACAGTAAAAACTGGATTTGGATTTGTGGAATTCGCCGACAGAAGAGATGCAGAAGATGCTGTTCATGATCTTCATGGAACGCGCTTTTTAGGTCATAGGTAAATGTTTTTGAATGGGGGGAAAGGAGATTTTTTATTATTATTATTTCTTTTTTGTGAATCGTCCCATTTTTTTTTATAAAAGAAGTTGCTGTTGTTGTTTTCACATGGATATCTCTCTATATGCGCGTTGATACATATATATATATATTTAATTTGTTGTTTTGCTTATAAAGAAAAACTTGTTATTATATAAAAATAGAATCATTGTGGAAGAAGCTATGAATCGACGTCGCGGTGGTGACCGTGATCGGTAAGTTTTTTCGTGTGAGAAAAAAAAACAAATAGGATAAACTTTTGCAATACATAACACAACAATTGATTTTTTAATTTTAGTGTGAATCGAATCATTGTTAAGAATATTACACCAGAAAGCACTTGGCAGGTAAAAAGCATGATAAATAGATTTTAGTAAGAAGGAGATTGTATATACTGATATATCATTACATATAGGATTTGAAAGACTTGATGAAAAAGGCGGGTCGCGTTACATTTGCAGATATTCTTAAAGATCGTGATGGTGAAGGGTTAGTTTTTTTTTTTTTATACTAAAAGCTGAATATTCTTTCATAGGGAATAAATAGACTGACATATATATATATATATATCAAATTATATAGTGTTGTTGAATTTGCACATCGTGAAGATATGAAGTATGCATTACGTGAATTGGATAATGCTCGTTTGAATGGACAACGTATCAGTTTAAGTGAAGCAGTAAGTTGTTTGTTTTTATTTATTTATATTTTTCCAACGCTTTTAAATTCAAAGACCGGTCCAATTGAATGTCGTTATGAATAGGGTCGTAGGAGGAGATCATCTCGAAGTCGTAGTCGTTCCCCAGATGATTCAAGAAGAGGACGATCTCGATCTAGATCGCGTTCTGCATCCATGGAACGAAGAAAAGAAGATGAAGATGATCGTATGGAGGATGATGAAAAAGATGATTATCGTACACCTTCACCTTCTACAAGAGAAAGAAAAGAAAGGGATGATGAAGATGAAGAGGACAAGCGTAGTATCCATAGTGATGATCGTAGTGATGGTAACGAACATCAAAGTGATAGGGATTAATTAGCAAAATTTATATATACATTTTCACCAACAACAATAACCATTCGCTATTTGGGAATAATCCTAGTGTTCTTTTATTAAACCATTGGTCGTTTGTGTATACATATAAAGAAGTTGATTACACAAAAAAACCGTACATTTGATATATAAAAAGAAGGGTATTAAAAAAGAAGAAGAGGCCCATTGGAAAGACAAATGTTAATAGTGAAAAGAGTTAAAAATATCAAACAACGTGTTGATACACCACGAATGGAGTGAATGGCGGGTATTTTCATCCAGAGAAAAAATGGATGGAAGTACAAAAAAAGACTAGTGTAGGACAAAGTATATTTTTTCAGGTGATTTTTTAGTAGTACTACTTTATCCAGTGTTCAATGTTTCTCCCCCAAATTCATTTTACACGTTTTACGCCCAAAAAACCAAAGGCTCTAGACTTTTTGTTGGATGAAGATGATTATTTGATTATATTTGATTTTCTCTTTCTTTTTTTTTCTCTTCTTCTTCTCCTCCATTCATTTTTTTTAATAATTTCTTTACCATTCTTTTTTCTTTTTTGTTCGTTTGTTTTTGATAAACAACACAAACACACATAACCAATTCCTTTCTTATATATATTCATACATACCCTTCCCCTTCTTTTAATTATCTCATAATAATAAAAAAACAACATACACCCCCCTTATAAATTAATGGCTGGTTTTTAGATGATTATTAAAAGGAAATCTTCTTTCAGCTCATTTTATTTACGCGCTTTCGTATACCTCTTTTTCTTTTCATTCTTCATTGCGTCGTTGAATCTTGTTTCTGTTTCTGCTGCCGAGGACGATGACGAGTCATCATTACAAGACCATGTAATTATTCTTATTTTTCTCTTTTTTAATAATACATAATAAAAATCAATTCAAATACAGAAAAGCTTTAATATTTGAAACAAAACCCTATTATTTCATATAAAATATAACCTTACATTCTCACACCCTTATTTTATTTTTCAGGTCCATTCCGCATCCGCTAGTGATATAAGCTCCAGTGTTCATGCATCAAGAACGGTGTCTGCTCATGATCCAGAAGAAACAGATCCCGATTTTTGGGATAAAGTAACCAAATTCTTTCATGGGGAAGATCAGGACGATGCAATCACTGCGAAGCCAACACCGACACCTTCTGATTCCGATGATGCTCATGTAGAAGCAGATCAAGAAGAAGAAGAAGAGTCTTCATCTTCAGACACTGTGAAATCAACGCCTATGGATAAAGACGATGACGTTGTTGAAGCTTCAACTACTGGATCACCTACACCTACATCATCTGCACCATCATATAAAAATGATGATGATGTTGACGAGGAAGAGCAAAAATCGGCAGATAAGGCAAAGCAATCGGACGATGAAGAAGAACAGAAATCGTCAGACAAGACAAAACAATCCGACGATAAAGAATCTACTTCAGATGATGCAAAGCAAACCGATGATGAAGAAGAACAAAAATCTTCAGACAAGGCAAAACAATCGGACGACGATGAAGCATCAACATCAGACGAAGAAGAACAGAAATTGTCAGACAAGGCAGAACAATCCGACGATAAAGAATCTACTTCAGATGATGCAAAGCAAACCGATGATGATGAAGAACAAAAATCTTCAGACAAGGCAAAACAATCGGACGACGATGAAGCATCAACATCAGACGAAGAAGAACAGAAATCGTCAGACAAGGCAGAACAATCCGACGATAAAGAATCTACTTCAGATGATGCAAAGCAAACCGATGATGATGAAGAACAAAAATCTTCAGACAAGGCAAAACAATCGGACGACGATGAAGAATCAACATCAGACGAAGCAAAGAAATCAAAAGACGACGAAGAAAAATCTTCAGATAAAGCCAACCAGTCCGACGACGATGAAGAAGAAAAAGAAGACGAAGCTGCTGCTGCATCTATTACGAAAAAGGCCCAAGAAACAAAAACACCTACATCGACAACGACAACGACAACTAAAACTACCACCACGACAACTACAACAAAAACGCCTGAACCTTCTTCTGATGATGATGAAAAAGAGCAAGACCCTGTTGCGAGCTGGTTCTCGAGTGTATTCAACCCACCTAAAAAATCAGAATCTGTTTCTTCTTCATGTGAAGATGACGATGAAAGTGATGAATGTGTTGCTTCCAAGACAACCACCACAACCACCGCCAAGCCTACTGAAACACCCGAAGAATCATGCAATCCCGAAAAAGATGATGATTGCGATGCTGCTGATGCTAGCAAAACCACTTCAGCCCCTGCAGAAACAACTACACCACCACCTTCTGAAGAATGTGATGAAGACGATGATACTTGCAAAGCCGTAGGAGGTGGTAGTAAAACAAAAACACCTACACCTACTGAAACACCTAAAGAATCATGCGATCCGGAAAAAGATGACGATTGTAAATCCGTTGTTACTTCTACTACCACAACCTCTGCTCCAGCTGAAATTACATCACCTCCTACTAAAGAATGTGACAAGGATGATGATGATTGCAAAGAATCAGCATTGAGTTCGACGTCTACTACTACTACCACAGCTGAATTGACCGATAGCGTGGGATGTCATTTATTGACCGACGGTGCTTTACTTGGTTGTGATGGTGGTGCTACACCTACTGGTACTCCCTCTGTTTCTGAAAGTGTTTCCGCCACTGTGACTCCTGCGCCAACTGATGATGATGATGGTGCAAAGAAACCAAGTGAAACCACCAGTGATTTGACGGAATCCTTTTCTGTTAGCAAAAGTTATGATGGTTCAACTACATATTGGACTACCTATACTACTTTGGTGCCTGAGCCTACTCAATCCCCCTCTGAATCAGCAGAACAAAGTGACCGTGATGAAGGAAAAGCGACGACATCACCTACTCCATCTCCTTCTTTCTCCAATGAAGTGAGTGGTAGTGACGACGAAGAATCTTCTACACCTACAGAAACACCTACAGAAACACCCACAGAAACACCCACAGAAACACCCACAGAAACGCCTGAACCAAGCGAAAGTGCCAGCGAAAGTGCCAGCGAAAGTGTTAGCGAAAGTGCTAGCGAAAGTGCTAGCGAAAGTGTTAGCGAAAGTGCTAGCGAAAGCGCCAGTGAAACTGCTAGTCCTAGTGAAGGTGAAGAAGAACCTTCATCCTCTGATGCTGGAGCTGGTATCATTGCTTCTCCTACGGTAACAACTACAACAACCACAACCACAACCACTCCTGGTGAAGAACAACTTACTCCTACAGCTACAGCCACCACGACCGAGGAGCCAACACCTACACCCACTGATGACGGCGATGATGATGATAAGAAGGATCATGATACATTTACACCTTCCTCCACCTATAAATACGAAACGTATTCTTGGCTCACGAATACATTTAGTATTCCTTTGGGAACTGATTCGCCTACACCTACCCCAACCACAACCACAACGACTACGCCACCTGATGAAACCACCCGTCCTCCTCATAATGGTGATGATGATTCAGAAACTACGACACCAACAAAATCTCCTTCGGATAATGATGATGATACTACCACTACGACCACGACTACAGAAGCACCTAGTCCATCACCATCTGATAATGGAGATGATCAAGAACAAGAAAACTTGCCACAATTCATTGCACCCAACATTAATGCTATTATTCCAGGTTAAAAAAAAAAAAAAAAAGAACTGGGCACCCGAGTTTTTAATTTAACACAAGTTTCCATAACAAGTAACTAATACGACCTTACCATGATTTTTCAATTTCAATTATATATAAATAGATACAAGCCAAATTGTTGCGATCAAATTCAATTATTTATCTTATCCACAAATGGTGAATGATGCCATTTTAACGGCTCAATTTGTTCAAACCTTACCCATGTTGATTAGTAAATCGTTGGGTGTGACGGCCGACGATGTGATTGTTGTGTCTATTACAACGGCGGGTAATGATGAAAAACAAAGCAAACAACAGCGTAGACGTAGACGTAAACGAGAAACCCTGGATCAAGACAAGGAAAATTCTGGTGTATTGGTCTCCATGGCGATACCCAAGGATAATGTTGAAGAATTACAAACATTGGTAGAAACACCCAGTAGTGCCTTGTATGATGCTTCCAATGGACAATTGGCCATGTTGATTGATACCAATTATTTTGTTGCTTCCACGACCAATACCAATAACAACAATAACAACAATAATGGAGATCAAGATTCAACAGATAGTGCTTCTGAACAAGCCACACCTTCAGATCCTAATCAAGTAGAAAATCAAGAAGCAGGTCAAGATCAAGGCAAAGAAACCGGTAGTGGATTATCTACAGGCGCCATTGTAGGTATTGCCGTCTCTTGTGGTGTAGTCGTCTATGCCATTGGTACCGTCTTGTTTGTCCGTCGATATCGTAAACGTAGACAACAACGACAAGAAGAAGAAGCAGCACAACATCAAGTATTTGCTCAAAGTATTTCTGCTCCTATTATGCAAGAAAATTCTTTGGGTTGGACTTCTTCGCCTCCTCCATTACAACCATTCCCACCGGAACAACAACATTATAATGCGCATGGGTTCCCTCATCATGCTCATTCTCAATGGTAATATTTCATTATCATTTTAAACCAAAACATTTTTGCTTGTATAACTATTATTTTTTCCCCTCATCCATTTTTCCCTCTCCCTCTCCTTCTCTTTTTCTCCAATTGACTAGAAAAAATATATAGTTTTAATGGGTGTGTGTTATTATGTACATCTATTTTTTTATTGTAATTTATTATAAAAAAAATGAAACAAATTAAATTATTATTATTATTATTATTATTATTATTATTATCATCTACATTATAAAAAAAAGTTCTCGCAATGATTTAAACTACAACAAACCAAATCGATGGAATGGACCGTTCGGGGGGGGGGAGAAGAATCGTATCACTAGACCCTATTTTTGGATGAAGTTTTTTATTTATTTATTTATATGTTTATGTTGTCCAATGCTTAGGTCATACTTTCCAATCAGGGTAAAGTTCAGTTGTTAGTTGGCTGGCGCTATGTGTAAGTCATTCACATCATTCAAGCACAATGATATCATGTTATTTTCCTTCTTTGCAATTTTTCTTTTTTATTTTTTCTTATAAAAAGAAAAGTTGTTAAAGTCCGTGCACTTGCTTTTCTTTCTTTTTTTCTTTATCTTTTTTTCATTTTCTATACTTTTTTTTACTACTGTACTGTAGTGCAACCATAAACAGAAACATGATCCCACCTCTTTATCCATTGGAAATATTAAAACGCATCCTTTACCATGTTACGGATCGTCAAGATTTAGCAGAATGTAATCGAGTCAATACTACATGGCGACAAGTGTCTAATCCATTTCTTTATGAACGATTTCAATTGAAATCATGGTTTTCCGATGAGGCGACGGCTCACACCTTTTTACAAAATGATTATGGTCGTCATGTCAAACATTTAACTTTGAATATGGCACTTTTGGAAGATCCACAACGACCTTCTTTACGACCTGTGCAAATTCAAAGAAGAACATCTTCTTTACGACGCAAAGGATTCAAATTGTTTCCTGGATGTAGCAGCGCCACCACCGAAGGTGCTAACAATGAAAACAAATTGGTTGAACAACGGCGGAGTAGTTTGATTGATATTATTTCGCCATCCCTTCAACAACAACAACAGTTACAACCACCGCAGCAAAAACAAAAACAACAAAAACGCCATGTTTGTTTCATTTTATTAGAAATTTTACAATCTTGCAAATATGTTGAAACAGTAGTATTGGATTTTCATGAACGTACTTTTAACATGTCAAGAAATGCTGTGTTTCTCTTTTCACAATGGCAACCAACAACCCTCCACTCTTTACACTTGATGCACCTAACACGGTTGATTACAACACCTCATTTAAACACTTTAAAGCAATGGGTAAAACAAAGAAAATTGTCGGATTTGTTTATCTCTCATTGTGTTGCCACCTTTTTTGCCAAACAGCAACAACAACAACAACAACAAAACACGACGATCGATTTTCTATCCGGAATAACCAAGATTGAAATTTCTGCACTTAGTTTATGGGACCCGGTCTCTGCCACCAATGTGTTACCTGATATTCTATGGCCTACCAGTTTAAAAACACTATCGATTCTGGATTCGCCAGATTGGCTTCATCAATCTGATCATGTGTTTGATACGTTACCGAGTGAATTAGATTCGTTGACATTGGCCATTACTCCCAACCCACCTCCTTCAGCGTCCTTTTTTTTATTGCAACAACCTTCGTATCATGGAAAATGTCAAGGTCGATTTGATCAAGGATTGTGTCAGGTCTTGGCAAGGTGTCCTCAATTAAAAGAACTTTCGGTGGAAGGATTTCCTACCTTGTCTGATACATTTTTGATCTATTTATGGAAGAGAATGTCAACTCAACAACAACAAATAGAACAACAGTGCCCTTTGCGTAAGCTCCAGTTAGTTCGTAATGATCGACTCTCAGGTCAAGATTTGGTGGATATGATCTTGTTGGATCGTAAAGGTTGTTTTGCTACGGATCGAATTGATTTTAGTCAAAATCCAAAGATGGATTGTGATTTTTTACGTTGTGTTAAACTTACTTCTAATTATGCTGCTTTAACTTGGTAATGCATCCATTTATTATTATACATTTGATATACCCTTCCATTCCCTCATTCTTAAAAAAAAAAAGTATTACTCTTCATGTATTATTATATTTCATCATCATCACCTCCCGTCCCCCCACCAAAAAAAAAAGCATCTTAGTTTAGTTTAACAAAAACAAAACACCCAAAAAAAAAATATTTAATTTTAGTTTGTGTACCAGAAGCAACATTTTTTTACCAGAAATTTATTTATCGGAACTCACTTTCCGAAAGACAATGAAATTTATGATGAAACATTTTAGTAAAAGTAAAAAACCTTGTTGGTATCAAATATATATGCTGGTCAATATGAGTTATTTTATTTTAAACAACAGCAACTGTCATTTGTACTAGTTGTTGTTTCATTTTGTTTAAAAAAGCATATGACGTATGAAAGGAATAAATGACGCAAGGGGAATAGTATGAGAAAGATAAAAACAACATCATCACTGACAGGAAAAAGTTTGTTGTAATAAACAAAATAGAAGATCAAAAATATGACTTTTTGTTATTGTTATTATGATGCATCTCGTCATCATTATCATCATAATCACAATACAAATAGTAACAACTATACAACTCTTATTATAATAGGGATAAAAAGCGCCACTTCCCTGAACTAGTACATATACTTCACCATTGCTAATAAATATATATTATTCTTATGTGGTACACACTAGTGGAAAGAAGAAGAAAAAAAAGTCATTTGATTTCTATAACAAGTTTAGACTCATTTGATATCACTATTTTCTACATATGTAAATGACTTCTTTAATGCATGATACACCTTGGTTGTCGCAATGTCATTTCATAATAAGAAAATATATACTATGATAAGATCCTGACAACCGCTATTTATATACATTTCGATACGATAAAAGGAAATTCATGCATGTTTAAATAGAACAATAATTTATTATATACTCAGCGATATAGTAGAACTTATGTAATTTATCTTGCCTTAAAATTGTGCAGATAAAATATTATACTATTGAACGGAAGGATAGATAAAGTCATTTCATCCTATAGACAGGAATACGTCCTTCATTTAACTGTTTCAATTTTTAATAAGCATAATCATAAAATGGTTTAGTTTTATTTTTTTCATATAAAAGATTATTAAAATAATTGTTACATGATTTCATATTAAAAAATTCATATTTGTATAAATTTATATGTTTATAGTGATAATAGTGTCTATGTTTGCGAAATACTTCTCGTCATTTGTATTTATATAATAACCATAATATAAAGTCACATCAGATTACGTACTACCATCATCACCATCATAAAAGCTAAAATGGTAATGAAATATAAATTTTCGATGTTTTAAAACAATGATAATGTATAGCAGAAGAACACGTTTTACAAATTCAAGAAGTCTTATTTTTTTTTTGTGGTCATTCTCAATGTTAAAAGATTACGATTGTAACATGGCACAAAAAAAACAATAAAATAAAATAAATGTTGCGTAACATTAATCATTATACTATTTTACTGTTACTAACCCCCCCCCAAAAAAAAAAATATAATGATCATAATTCCTGGTACAAGTTGTACACCTGAGCGGAAATTTAAAATTATATTCGATTAGCCAAATCAATTAAAATTTTTTGGTTTGTTGCCAATGTATCTCAACCCGCTTATAATACGGGGAAATGTTTCTACAATCAGAGTAGGATCCTCTCAAGTGACAGGACCATTCTTAGGTATGCCTGATTCCCACATACTACAATTAACTTTGGACCTAATAAAAGTAAATCATATAAGTTTATTATAGTATAACAATAATCGTAAGGATGGAAAACATGTAATGAAAACATCAACTAATGAAAAAGAAATGGGTACACACAAAAAGCAATGGAGCACTTTTTCCCATGACTATACTAAAGAATGATAATCGCTTATCATCCACCAAAACTTATTCTCTAACAAGAGCGGTGTGATAAGAAATGACGATTAATACCCAACGTAAGAAAGTAATTGTGTGCACAAAAGAAGAGCTTTAGCACATTTGATTATACGACCCATTCATCAGAACTAAACATTGGAAAAGTGGCAGATCAACTAAATCCCGACTTACTCCCAGCACGAGCATTGATATTATGCACAAGGCAAAATATCTAGATCTGAACTGTTGTAAAAACAGAACTCGAAAAGAAGATTAACTAAAGCAAGAAGTGACACTTCCGTTTTGCTGTACCAGACAAAAAAGAACACCTTGAGAAGACTACGTAGTGAAAGGATATAAAAAAACACTAAGTGTATTGTGCCTGATAACTTAACCCATCCATTTATCCATTCATATCCCAAATAAAATATGATAGGTCCTTACCAGACCCATTTATCTCATTTCTACTATTAACAAAACAATTTAATGAAGCATATCAAACAAGTCCCCTTTCTCATTCTCCAACCCAACAAAATCAGCAATCAGCATACCTTTTCCGACCTACACCTGGGTCAAAGAAAAAAACCCATCAATCGAAACCAATAAGAAAAAAATGCTCGGGTGCGTCTAGTATTTCCAAAAAAAAAATAAAAATAGTCCAAGCGTGACATAAAAGGAAAAATACCAATGGGAAAAATGGTCCTTATTAAACTTGTCTGTCGATAATCCTTAAATAACGTCAAATATTTACAAAAGAAGATATATATATATATATAATATAGTTGTTCTAATATACTTTTATCCTTAATCCATCACACGAATAAATAATCTATATAATTTATTATATATAAAACGAAACAATAAGAGGTGATCTGGTGCAGCATATTGATAAGCGAAAACAAAACAGAACGTCTACATTTTATGTAACCCCCACCCCACTTTTAGAAAAATGCAGTAGACAAGTTTAAAGACACCATAGCAATAAACCCATAACTAAATATATTTTAATTGTTTATTGGTGACAAGTGATTCTGTTGAATATAATAGCAAGTGATTGCTATGAAAGGGAAATAATATGAGATAGAATACAAAGTTGTATGAAGGAACAACAAAGCATGAAGCATGCAGAACAGGAAGGAAGGGTTGAGGTATTCCCCATCTTTCCACAATTTTGGTTGGTTGGTCTTATTCATCTTGGTGTTGAGATGTATTACCATGGATTAACCATTTGCTTGAAGGTGAGAGTATAACCAAAATCTATGGGCTCGCTGCTTCTAATAATAAAGAACCAACAACGCTAGATAAAAAGCGCATTCTAACTTTTTCTCTTTTTTAAATAAGAAACAATGTTTTTTTTGTTTAAGTAGAACAACTATGACAATAAAGTAGTAAATCTGGTCCTATTTCATTGCCTTATAGTTAGATTCACTGTGACAAATATGATTTGGTGGTCATGGTTGGTACAGGATAAAAAAACCACTGCTACGTAATCCCCAGACATTAGTTACAATATTATATGCTATTGGTTGAAGTATTTAGTAGTTCTGTTTGAAAAATAAATTGTATTTTCCCATATATACTTTATTATCATATCAAGATATAATATTGCAGCAAGAATTTATATGCAAAACTTGATTCAACATAAATAATAAAGACAATATTAAGTAATCATTTTTAAACAAAAAAATTTATGCATACCTTGTATAAAAAAGATGGTGAAATGGATTTTTTAATCGTTATCCAATGCTTTGAAAATAGAAATACGACTTAACTTCCAATGATTCCTCCATTGGGTATCGACATTTTTAACATTTTTCATGTAACCCTGGAAGCAGTAACATGTCTGAAAGACGTATTGGATTGTCACAAATAAAGTGATAGTGCTCTTATAATCAGCATACCATATATTATCAATTATAATGATAATCATTGTGGATGCTTCATTATTAAAATAAGGATTATGTGTAGCAACCGAATATTATTACCATTATTATGTATGAGAAAAGGTGTGGATAGATATGTAAATAAAGTACCACAGATGGTACTTATAGCAATTGCGGACTAGAACATGTTTTTAAGCTCAACAAAAATTGATCTTAATTAAGTATTTACATGTTTTTAATTCGATACAGTGATCCACTCGTTAAATCGATCACCTTGGTTTTGCCGCAAGTGATCGGTTTAACGAATTGAATATCTGTTAAGTGAAGCTCAGTACTACACCCTGAATGGTAACCGTAGCTTGAGCGATAAGTCTGTCAAAAACCACCAATAATCAGCTAAAATGCATATAAATCTATCGATCAGATGCCAGGGAAGTAATTAGATATCGATTTAGCGAATTGCCGATATTTTACTGCTTACCAGGTTTGTTATTTGGAGAAGTGACCAGTTTAACGATGAGTGGGTACGGTACTCTTTTTTCTCATAATGATATTAAACTTGGAGTGTTAATTGAACAGTAAACCAAAGGTATGTTGAAAGGAGCTACTATGTTATACACTTTATCCAAAGTTGCTAAAGTTGAGGACTATAATTGTTTATTCTCTTTACCATTATGGTTGTCATCTTCCATTCCTTTTGGGAAAGGTCAAACTGATTATTGAAAACAAAGATAAAGGATTAATTGTGTTTGTGTCAACTTTTATATTCCTCTGTTTCTTTCTTGGATTACATATAAAATAGCTACATACGCATCAGAGTAACCATGATTCCATTCATGATCAAATGGTTTGATCTTGTTTTGTTTCTTACGATATTATTTATGTTGTATTTATTTTTTAAGTATGTTTTTTTTTACTATTACTATTGGGCTAAAGTAGAGGGTTAATACTATATACACTATCACAGATACAAATATCTTTTTTCTTCTTTTTTTTTTGGAGCTGGCCATTTAAAATATAATGGATGTGTGTGTGAAGGTAAAAAGGGGATATATATATATGTTATATACATGAATTTTTTTTCTAATGATGTTGTTGTTGATAATGCTGTTGGGGTTGAGAGGATGAATGGTGAGATTGCGATGATGATGATTGATGGTGTTGAGAAGAAGAGTGCTGGTGAAAAGAAGAAGAATGATGCGGTGTAGATGGTTTTCGAGGATAATGTTCTTCATCAAATTCCAGCATTTCAACTGCTAACTCTATCATAATTATAATAATCCTGCATAAGTAAAAAAAAAATACCATGAACCAATATTACTATGTTCGATTAGAAAATTACCATAGACTTGACCAGGATCTACTCCTATAACCTCCCACCAATTCTCTGGTGGTGCCTGTTGATCATTTTCTGAAAACTGCCAAGCCAGTACCAAGGCCGCTGCAGCAATCGTTTTTGGTTTGTATAAAAGACAAAGAGGTGCACCGAGACTATTGTTTTTTATCATGTAAAATATTCAATCTTGCTGAATCGAAATAAAGATGGTCTAGGAAAGACGAATTATACAAACCTTTGATATAAAAAGATCCAAGCACGTCGTGTACATGCTTGTGACACTATTTATATAAAATATTCCAGATGATAATTAGATATATCTTTCTTTACTTGAAATTGACCTGGACGATTGAGCCTTTATCACTCAGTAAATAATCTTACATCCAAGTTCTTTTTCCATATCCAAAAGACATGCTTGAGGGTGCTCAATTGCAATGTCGAAACAAAGTGTTTGAAGTAAAATTGTTTCATTGCAAAGCATTGTATCCTTCCATTTGTTAAAGTCCTAATGTTTTTTTTTTGTTTTTTTTTTTTTGGAATAAACCAAAATAATGAGAAAAATCTTCAAATGCTTTCTCCATTGATCTATCCTATTGAAATTCTCCAACAGATTCCTTCCATTTGTTTCTTTCTTTTTTACCTTTGAATCCTCAGTCAATTGAAGTCTATCATTTTTCTGGGCTTTTTGTGCACAAACATTGACAAAATCTTTAATACGTCGTGTGCACTCTTCAACTTTGGTCGCTACAAATAAGCTTGTTGCTGCAATGTCCTGGATGATTTTTGAAAAAAACACAAGTTTTGAGATAAATTCATGAATCGTTTTAGTAAATCCTCTCGTATTTCACTCTTCTTTCTCTTTTTTTCCAACAACAATAATAATAAATTCGTTTTTTTCAACTTCGTTTGACATACGTATACATGGAATCGTTGCATGGATTGTCGCATAAAAAATCTGTGAAAAAAGGTGCAAGCAGTGGCTACAGCGAGTTGTGGCCTTGTACTACTTAATGCCATATTCCACCACACTCATAATTGATAGAAAGAATATATATAAAAAAAAGATCATGATTTTTATACATACAAGTTTAATTTGGAGGCAATGGCGAGTAAATATAAGCATCCTTTTGTTCGATCCATTTGTTCTTGTTGAACAGTCATGCCTTCCATAACCGATGGCGTACAGAGAAAGTCATCTTTGGAGAAATACCACTATGATAATTTATTTTATTAATCTCTCTTTTTTTTTTTTATTCTGATCATTCTTCATTGAACTGTCAATAAATAATAATAAAAAAGAGCGATGTAGATCAATTTTATACGATGAAAATACCTGATCATTAACCATACCGAGTACCACCAACACCACGCTTTTTTTTTGTCGCCAGCAAGGAAAAAAAAAAAGAGAAGTTCCTTTAATATACGTCACACTACCTATCCAATCTGTAAGAAGCGTCTTACCAAAAATGGAGTTAACCTTGATAAGCTCCGCTTTCTTTTTTTTAAGTGGTTGGAACTAGCTGTACACTCTTTTTTTCGCTTGTCTCTGCCCTGTGTATGTCCCTGAAACGAACCATATTTTGTGTATATATATAAAATAATACCTATAACTATAAAGGCATAAACTATAAAAAGGGGTGAGGAGTAAGTTCCATAGGATGATACTAACGATAGTTGCTCATATAGTAACAATAAAGTCCCACTATCTCTAATAATATATATCTCTTTTATCTCAATAGCAATTTTTTAAAAAGAAACGGAATGACAGCAGAAACAACGACACTTCAGTCTGTTGAGGTGTATACCAAAGGGACCAAAGCTTGGTTTACTGATAAAACCGAGGGATGGATCTCTACAACTTGCATCTCAAATACCATCAATGGAAATAAAGTCACCATCACATTTCAAGGTGATAATGATCTTAAGGTACGTGTTACTACTATACAAATGTACCACTGTGTTCTTGTATAAAAAGTTATGGTGGAGGGGGCGCGTCCGTTACAGTAGTGTCGGTCCGAACTCTCTTTTGGCGGACTTGTGCAATGGTTATCATCATACTATTATTGTGCAACAAAACCTAAAGATATTACACACACATACTATATAAAAGAGATCTTATGGTCCAAGGCAAAAAAAAAAAAAAAATGAAACTATAGTTGCTAAAACAGTATTATTATTATGTAGGATTATGTTTTTGAATCAACTATAGCAGAAATCGAAAAAGCAAGTGGTGGAAACCTTCCACCTCTTAGAAATCCTCCTAAAATGGAATATACAGATGATCTGACCAACCTTAGTCATTTAAACGAACCTTCAGGTAATAATTATATATATATATATAGTTGGCTGCATATTCGTTTATATATGATGTACTAAAATAACTAAAAAAAATAATTACCATAGTGTTGAATACCATCCGAACACGTTATATGCAGCATTTAATCTATACTTACTCCGGTATTGTTCTTATTGCTGTCAATCCATTCGATCGTGTTGCTTTATATGATCCAGATGTAGTTCAACAATATTCGGGAAAACGTCGTGGTGAACTCGAACCTCATTTATTCGCTATTGCTGAAGATGCTTATCGATGTATGATCCGAGAACAAATGAATCAAACTATTGTTGTATCTGGTGAAAGGTAATGGATTGTGTGGTTTTAAAGCAAAGAGATGGATGGATCCATGCTCTGATCTTTTTGTGCTTGTGGTTTGCTAAACGAAACTCTATTGACTATATAGTGGTGCTGGTAAAACAGTGAGTGCAAAATATATTATGAGATATTTTGCTACTGCTGATGATCAAGAATCGGTTGGAAAAAAGAAAAAGCAGGGTGCTGGCATGACAGAAGTGGAAGAACAGATTTTAGGTAAAAAGAAGAAGAAAAAAATAAGAGGTTTTAGAAATAGATTTGCCTTATAAAACGAGTCATCTTATATATTTGATTATTTTGCCATGTTATTAGCCACCAATCCAATCATGGAAGCTTTTGGTAACGCAAAGACAACTAGAAATGACAACAGTTCTCGTTTTGGTAAATACATTGAAATCCAATTTGATGAAGGTGCCAATATCATCGGTGCCAAGATCAGAACTTATTTGCTTGAACGATCTCGTCTGATTTTCCAACCTCAAACCGAAAGAAATTACCATATTTTCTACCAAGTGCGTACCTATTCTGATATTTATATAAATATTTTGGATAATATTAAAAGGAGCTAGAGGGAAGTCAGAGGGGGAAAGATCTCATATATCAGTGTATTATTTTTTCATTAGCTTTGTGCTGGAGCACCTGTATCAGAAAAGAGAGAATTCGAATTAGGTGATTATACAAGCTTCCATTACTTGAACCAAAGTGGTACTGGTACAATTCCAGGTGTCGACGATGCAGCCGAATTTGAAGTAACACAACGTGCACTATCTACCATTGGGTTATCCGTTCAATTACAATGGAAGATTTTCCGCCTCTTGGCTGCATTATTACATATTGGTAATATTCAAATTGGTGGACGTGGTGATGCCATGTTGAACGATAGTGATCCGGCATTATTGATCGCCACCAAATTGATGGGTATCAGTTCGACCGAGTTTAGAAAATGGATTGTACGTAAACAAATTGTCACACGGTCCGAAAAAATCGTTACCAACTTGACACCTTCACAAGCTCACGTGGTGAAAGATTCCGTTGCTAAATACGTTTATGCCAACTTGTTTGAATGGCTTGTCAGCGTCACCAATGAGAGTTTGTCATCTCCTGATCTTGACAAAGTCGTTACATTTATTGGTGTTCTTGATATTTATGGTTTTGAACATTTCAAAAAGAATTCATTTGAACAGTTTTGTATCAATTATGCAAATGAAAAGTTACAACAGCAGGTAATTCAAGTGAAAGAGTGATGATCATTTTGTTTATGTGGTTACTGATGGATAATTCTGCCTTTTTCAGTTCAACCAACATGTATTTAAATTGGAACAAGAAGAATATGTTCGTGAAAAGATCAATTGGAACTTTATTGAGTTTAGTGATAATCAAAAGTGTATCGAGTTGATTGAAGCTCGTTTGGGTATTTTATCTCTATTGGATGAGGTAAGATAATGCAAGAATTTAGTTTATATAATTATCAAATCAAGGGTGACATGTGTATTCACTGATAATTACATATACAACGATACTTTAAATATGACAGGAATCACGTCTTCCAGCTGGTTCCGATCAAGGCTTTGTTCAAAAGTTATACTCCAACTTTGGCACTCCACAATATAAAAACTATTTCAAAAAACCACGATTTTCGAACAATGCATTTACAATTGCCCATTATGCTCATGATGTACAATACGAAGCCGAAAATTTCTTGGATAAGAACAAGGATACTGTCCCTGATGAGCATCTTGCTTTACTTCAAGGTTCAGACTTTGAATTTTTAAAGGATGTGTTGGATAAGGCTGCTGCAAATAATCCAACACCTCAAGTAAGTTTACCACATGAGAAAAAGAGATTTGTACTAAAAAATCGATTCCGTCTGATCAAATTCGAATTCTTTATTTTACGTATAGCCTGAGAATAAGCGCATGAGTATGATGTTCAGAAAACCTACCCTTGGTTCTATTTTCAAGGTATGCATTGTTATACATTGTGATTTAGCTTTATCAAGTGACCAAGCGATGGATAAAATGAGGACAGATAGGGGGGCTGATAGAAGGAAAGATCAGTAAAATTTTGTTTATTGGTGATCGAAACTGATGATATATCTTTTTGTTATTTATTTAGCTCTCTCTCATCAATCTCATGGAGACTATCGGACAAACAAATGTGCATTATATTAGATGTATCAAACCTAATGAAGCTAAGGTTGCTTGGGAATTCGAACCAAACATGGTCCTTTCACAATTACGTGCATGTGGTGTATTGGAAACGATTCGTATCAGTTGTGCTGGTTATCCGTCAAGATGGACATTTGAAGAATTTGCCGATCGTTATTATGCTCTCGTTTCTTCCAAACATTGGGATAACAAGGCAAATCCAGACATGTCCCAACTTTGCTCTCTCATTTTGGATGCTTCTATCAAGGATAAAGACAAGTATCAAGTGGGTACTACAAAGATCTTTTTCCGAGCTGGTCAGGTAAAAATAAAATTAAATACTAAAAAAAAATAGAGTGGTGATACATTTATTTATTTATTTTTACTAAACAAATGTTCTATTAGTTGGCATATCTTGAAAAATTACGTGCAGATAGATACAACGAATGTGCTGTTTTGCTTCAAAAGAATATGCGAAGATTCATTTACCGTACTCGGTATACTCGTATGAAGAGTTTGGCTATCAATCTACAATGCGTTGCACGTCGTAAAGTTGCACAAGCCCAATTACAAGCATTCCGTGAACGCAAGGCTGCTACTACTATTCAATCTTGCTGGCGCAGATATGTTGCCCGCAAGAAATATCTTGCTACTCAACAATTCATTCTTAAATTACAAACAGGTAAAAAAAAAGAGAGAGAGAACGATACAGACAAGTTTTTGTTTAATTTATATTAATCACATTTTTATATCTTATTTTGAAATACTTTAGCTGTTCGTGGCCGTCAAGCTCGTCGTAACTTGAGCACTGTCAAAGAACATTTTGCAGCCATTGCGATTCAAAGATTGGTCCGTGGATGGTAAGACATAAATAAATACAGAAAGAGAAGCTAATGTTATATAGTAATAATACTGTTGGCATATGTACATTTACTGATTTATGACAATTTTTTTTATAGGTTTGCTCGCAAACACTATCAAGCCAAACGTCAATTTATTATTCAGCTTCAATCTTCAATCCGTCGTCGTGCAGCACGCAAACAGTTGGTGAGTCTCAGAAGCGAAGCTCGATCTGCTCATCATTTGAAGGAGGTATCCTACAAGCTGGAAAATAAGATTGTTGAACTTACCCAAACCTTGACCACCTTGAAAGACGAAAAGAAAGCTGCCAACGATCGATCAGCCGCGTTGGAGGCACAAATTCGTACATGGGCCGAGAAATATGAAAAGCTGGAAAAGAAAAGCAAGGGATTGGAAGCCAGATTACAAGAACCTACTGTACCTCAAGATCAATGGGATACTTTACAAGCCGAAAAAGATCAACTGGCTACCGATTATAAATCTTCGTTAGATAAGATCAAGACCCATGAGAAACAAATCATACAACTGACAGAGCAATTTGATTCACAAAAACAAGAAAACGAACGCTTGCAAAAATCATTGGAAGAGGCACAAGAAAAGGCGAACAAGGCAGCAGATGAAGGAGAAGTGGCTGAACTTAAGAGTCAAATTGCTGCCTTGAAGGCTCAATTGACTCAAGTATTACATACACCTCGGCGGCAGCAGTCCTCCCAAAATCAAGGGAGTAATAACCGAAGCTTATCTCCTATTCCCCCTGCTAGCATGCGTAGTGTTTCACCGTCACCTATCAGTAACGATAAGCCTTTAGATACACAAGCTCTCAAAGAAAGTCTTACTGCACCTACTCCTCAACAACAACAAGCACAAGAACAGCAACAACCCGCAACTTCTTCTGGTAGATCACCTAGTACAGCATCTCCTGGTAGTCGAAAAGCTCGTCGAAATAGTACAGCTGATGTACCAAACAATCGAGGCAAGACATCCATTGATAATATTCGTCATGCTGAACTTTTGACCAGAAACCCTCGACCTACATCCATTCATCAATTTGGCTCTATGCTTGGTGGCAAGGCTGGTGGTATTGCTGAAGCTATTGGCGAAAATCCAGAAGAGGAGGTAAGGATATTATTGTGCAAGATGAATTTAAACAACATTCTTTTCTGACATCGAACACATACGCTCCCCTCTTCTTCTTTCTTATATAGTTGGCCACTATTTTGACTGATCAAGAAGGACTGCAAGAAGAAATCTTGGAAGGACTTATCAAGGCTCTCAAGATGCCTTTGCCAAGTTTGCAAAACCCACCTTCCAAGAAGGAAATCTTTTTCCCTGCTCATATGATTGGTATGACTGTGTCTGAAATGTGGCATCAAGGAAGTATTCAAGAATCCGAACGTTTATTATTTACTGTCATGGATACAATTCAAAAACAATGCTTAGTAAGTTATTACATATTTTTGAGAAAGTAAAGGTTCAATTGTCTATTTTAGATATTCGTTCGTCATGAGTGTGTAAATGTGAATTTTGCGACCAAGAGAAGAACCAAAATACTCATCCAATTAATTATAATATTACAGAGTTTTACTGGCGATGAAGCTATTGTCCCTTGTGCATTTTGGTTATCTAACGTTCATGAATTATTATCCTTGATCTGTATTGCAGAACATAAACTTGGCAGTGAAGTTCATTCTGGATCACGCAAATTTGTGAGTTGGCAAGACTTTGAAAAACTTGCATCCACCGTCAAGTTTGAACTTCAATGTTTGGAGGATAATATTTTCCATGCTTGGATGAAGGAACTCAAGAAACGTATTGGCAAGATGGTCATTCCTGCCATTATTGAGGGGCAATCTTTGCCTGGATTTATTACTACCGATTCAGGTCGATTCTTCAATAAGCTGTTGACGGGATCATCGCAGCCTTCTTATAGTATGGATGATTTGCTTAATTCGCTGAACAAGGTCTGGCGTACAATGAAATGTTATTATATTGAACACACTGTGTCTACTCAAGTGTTGACAGAATTGTTGAAATTAATTGGTGTTTCTGCATTCAATGACCTTTTGATGCGCAAGAACTTTTCTTCTTGGAAGCGTGGTATGTATTTCTCTTTCGATTCAATGATATGCATTGTATGACGAGCGAAATGCTTTTATTTAGGCAACCATGGAAACACTATAACTGAAACTTTTTTCCCTACTACGTATATCAACAGCTATGCAAATACAATATAATATTACTCGAATTGAAGAATGGTGTAAAAGCCACGATATACCCGAAGGAACATTGCAATTGGAACACCTTATGCAGGCGACAAAACTTCTTCAATTCAAAAAGGCCTCCTTGGAAGATATTGATAACATCTATGATGTTTGTTGGATTTTGTCTCCAACACAAATTCAAAAACTTATCTCACAATATCAAACTGCAGATTATGAGGTGAGTACAATGGAGAAAGAGGATTTATAGTATATATTTCTCTTAAGAGGGGTATTTATTGATTCGCTTTATAAATGAATAGAATCCTGTTCGACCTGAAATCCTCAAAGCAGTTGCAGCCCATGTTGTTAGCGGGGATAAGAGTGATGTGCTGTTACTGGATTCAGTATCGCTTGATGACACCACCAACCCGTTTGAGATACCTGTTCCTCGAAAGACGGAAATTCAGAGATACCTGCCTGCTTGGGTAAGTTGTTCGTTTTGATAGGATTGATATGTTAGTAACAATAATTAATGTATTTATTTTTTGTTGAAACATATATTAGCTGAACCTGAAACGCTTGCGTCGTTTGACACTTATAATCCAATATCAAAAAGATCAAGAACCAGCTGTTGATGCAACTGCCATTGCTTCTCCATAATTTTTTTTTTATATTTCTCTCATCGAAAATATCCCCGTTTTCCTTCCATCGTCACGTATCTATTATATAACCACACACCACACACCACACACACACACACACACACACACACACTCTCTCTCTCTCTCTCTCTCTCTCTCTCTCTCTCTCTCTTCCTCGCCCTTTTATTTATCTTTGTTTTTTTTTTTTTTTTTTTAAAAAAAAAAAAAAAAAAAAGAGTGAAATTGCTTGTAAATGTATGATGATAATACAAGCTTTTTGTATGAATTTCTTTTATTCCTTTCGTAGTAATTATAAATATAACTTATATATAATCTTTTGTACACATTTATCTTACAGATTTGTTCTTTGCTAATTTACAAATGTAGAACTTATTGACAATGATATATGAAAACAAAATCACATCCATTATTATAAGCACAAATATAAATATGGATGAAACAGTATACAAAAAGCAAAATTAGACATTGTTTAGATATACAAACATTACGACAAATAAAAAAAAATTGTCAATATAAACACCTCGCGTCATGCAATTTTACTTACCAAAATGGGAATCATAATTAATACACGAGAAGTGTATCGAAATCTTATAATACAAGAGTAACCTATTTTTTAGCAGCGCGGCTGTCATTCATAACTTAAAAAATAAAGAGAAGACCAATTTTTCTCGCTTATTGATGTATATTTACAGAATTGTAAGTGAATAAGAAACTACATTATATCTATATAATAATAGATGTACTACGATAAACTCATATTTACAACAATCAAGTGGATAAAGCTCGGATAATAAATTTCCGTTTGTTTGAAATTGAATTTTGGGGCATGTAATACAACAACAATATCAAAAAAAAACTTCCGTAAAGGATACAATATTGCTCGGAAATGACCACTAAGTACTTCTTTAAGCTCTCTTTCATTTATTTTTTTCTTTCATATTTACAAAATTCAGTACATAATTGATACTGCCATAATGACACTCATCGATTTTGAAAATAATGATATAACCAATGACAAGGGCATCGTGTTAAAAGCATTTTCCAGCATTGACAGTAGCTTACTTCCAACCTCCACATCGGATTATCTTATAAATCATTCACGGTACCCACAAGAATTAAAAACACATTTTGCACTTGGTTTACCCGAAATTGTCACGATAATACTCAACCATGTTGCGTACAGCATCAATTACAGCAAAAACTCAAACAATACTAGCAATTATAATAGTGGAAGTAGCAAGGACTGTATCGGTATTTCAAAAGAAGCGTTGAGTCAATTATATCAATGTCTCTTTGTCAATCAATTGTGGCAGGATTGCACCACACGTATCATGTATCGTAATTTACAATTCAATGAAGACAAATCGGAATATGATGCGTTTGTCAAGTTTGCCTCTACATTCGCTGACGCTCCAGTATTACAACAACAACGACCCAACATACCAACATATTGTACACCTGCTTCGCTGGCTGTAGCAAACCCATGTGATAATAACAATAGTAATAACAATAATGACGAACAGCTACATTCCTACCAACGAATGCCATCATTATCATCTACATCGACATCGACATCGACATCGACATCATCATCCTCTTTATCCTCATCAGAATATCGCATGCCAAATAGCAAATCCCAATATTTTTATACAATGACACCACCCTACCACTACGATTATAACAATGATTTGATATTCATAGATGAACGGCCTTATCGCCTTGATATGTATCGACGGACATTACGAACACTCACTTTACGCAAAATTAAAGAATTCACATCGGTCACACAATCACTCCAACAAGTTGGAAAACATGCATTTCGGCTGGAACGACTAGAACTCTATATCTGTGATTCAATTACTGACGATTCGGTGCTTCCATTTTTGACGCACGGTAATCTAACCCATTTGACTCTTGCTGGCTGTTATCAGGTAACAGATGCAGTTATCACCCAAGCTGCTGAATCGTGCCGCAATTTGGTTTTACTTGATGTTCGGGCATGTGGTCTTATATCTGATACGTCTATTACTGAAATTGCATTGAAATGTCCAAAATTACGGCATCTGAATGTGGGTCGCGTACGGGACCGAGAGCGTATATCAACAGCTTCTATCAACCTCATTGCTCAACACACACAGATCGCCGTATTGGGTTTGGCTGGATGTGATATAACAGATGAATGTATGTTACTTTTGGCTCATCATCGGAACAAGGAATTAGAGAGAATTTCGGTCAATAATTGTCGTCGATTAACAAATAAGTCGGTCCATGCATTTGTCAAGCAATGCGTGAATTTGGCGGTGTTTGAAATGAAGGAATGCCATTTGGTAGATGATTGGGAGGCAGTAGCGGAAATGGTTAAAAGAAAAGTATTACTGACATTATGTGAACAACAAAATAGAGATTGTGTTGAGTGGGCAAAAGCTCATGGACGAACTCTACATGTTAGAGCACCTCTTAAATGATTAAAAGTATATACATTTTTAAAGAATGATAGTAATTTATTAGTTTAGTACTCTTGATGATAGAATCATTGTAATTTTCAAATATTCAAGCTACCTCTTTTTTATCAATATCAAGTTGTAATATAAAATAAACAATCGAATGGATAGGCTATATTTATAATAATCAATAGTATGACAGTTGTTGAAATATATCAAAAGAAAGGAAAGAAGGATAGAAACAAGAAGTATGTGATTTAGCTTTTTTAGAAAAACAAACTAGGAAATGACTAATAAGAGGCAATAGCATTTCATTATATACCAAACTACAACAAACACTCAAATATTACCAGAGTGTAATGATCCATTTCAGAAAAATAAGAACAGCAATGATTATATGTTAAAATATATTTCAATGTCCTGATTATTCAATTTGTACAACACCTGCATTATTCACTAGTACCAATATAAATAGAGTATCCATATGGCGAGTCGGTTGATATTGCGTCACAATAAAGTAAAAATAGTCATGCAGCAGCTCTTTTAACTCAACACGTCTTTCTTATATTCACCCCCCCAGTTGAAAATCTCGAACAATGGTATACGATTCCTTAACTAAAGGAATGCTTGATGAATTATTTAATTCATTTGCTAAATGCAAACAAGCTTTAAAAGATGGTCATTACAAGACAGCTGCAGACCATTCAAGCATGGGTCTTGAAGATTTGAAAAAAATTGAATGCATGTTTCTATCCATTCGTAGTGTTGCCTACCAACAACAAGGGGAATTCAACGAAGCACTTGACGATGCCATCATTTTGCAAAAACAGCAACCTCCATACGATATTCAAGGTTTTCTATATGCGGCACAGGCTCTTTATAAACAAGAAAAATTAACAGAAGCAATCGAAACGTGTAATATGATATTAACATGTGCAGATTACGCACCAGATAATGCATGTTATGGACAATTGGCCTATCTCAAGTCAGCTGCCATAAACAAAATCGAACATCGATTAGACCCCGTTCAAAAATTGCCATACGATATCCTTAATCTCATCCTCAACGAACTTTCCTTCGATGATATCCTCAACTCTTTGTATGTAACACGGTCATGGCAGAAATTCATTGTCCATTCTTCAAGAACAAAGAGTCTACAGAATTTGACAATTAAGATAACCTGGATGCAACCTCATTCTTATTTTCCTTATGGAGTGAGTGGAACTATCCAATTGATAAGTGATCACATACGTAACTTGGATATTGAAGGAATCAATTTAAAAGCAAGAGCAGTGCTTGAAAAGGTTTCATTTCATCACCTTCGTTCACTCGTTGTCACAAGTATGTTTTATAATGGTGAAAAAAAAGTTTATCATAGATAGAGATGATATATTGTATTAAAATGGAAATTTGTACAGAAAACCATGATGATGTTTTGATAGATAAAGAACGTATTCTGCTGCTATTGAAGAATGCTAGTGATTCCTTGGAGCAAGTTGAACTTATTGGAGATAACCTACCATCTTTGAATCAAGTACTCACATTATGTCCGAATTTAAAAGTGCTTAGTTACAGTCATTCGAGCAAACCACTTGAAAAATTTTATGGACAGCATCCATTACCCGTACACCTATCACTGACACATCTTGGCCTTTTGTTTAGTCGAATTCAAAGTAAAGAGATAGAAGATATTATAAAAAGCGTACCTAATCTTAAGGAATTTTCCCTCTATGGATGCGAGTCAGAAACTGTATATGCACTTGGTCGATACGGTTATCATATTCAGCATATTAAAATCAATTCTTCTTGGGATGGACCATTCAAAAGATGTTCGAAAGACACATCTACTCCCCATAATAATGGACTTGGTATGGAACTATCAGAACCTATCAATACAACTGTTTTTAAGTACCATACAGTGGATGCTAGTGGATGGGACGAATCGACGGCAGAATTCCTTTTACCTCTATTAACCAACAAGTATGCTGTGGAGGAATACAAGTTAGAAGCCCTTGCCGTCTCCGCCATCAATTTCAATGAGCCATACGACACGAGGTTCCAATATTGGCAAACTTTTTCTGTTTTCCATTCACAACATCTCCGTGCTCTAAAGATAGTATTTTCAAATGATATTGAATGGATATTTGCTACAGTGATTCGACAATGTCCAGCACTGGAAGAAATTAGTATTCAAGGTCCATCACGTCCGACTGCTATCCTATTTGATGCGATAAGTGCATTACAGGCTTTGCGTTGTTTGGGTATTGATACTGAAGAAGGAATAGACGATGGTGAAGGGGGCACTGAATTTGTGGTTTCAACACCGGAGAATCAACGGGCTATGCGATCTTTTTTTGAGCACCATGTATTGCTTGGAGGCAGATCAACTTTAGAACAAGTGCGATTATGTTTTTTCTCTGGTTTGGAAACAAAGACATGGGAGATGTTGCTCAGGATTAGAACATTAAAATCACTTTATCTTATGGGTTGGGTGCTTTTGGATACATACAATGTGGAACGTATACTTGGAAATTTGATGAAATCACCACCACCATTACTCGACCATTTGGCTGTACGTATCTTGGATTCTCTTCAGGATCACTCCATCGATCGATTGGATTTCACCACAGTTCAATTAAAGGATTGTTACTATATTACAACACAAGGTGTGGTAGATCTTTGTAACCATGCTAAAAGGTTAAAAAAATTAGAAATTATTTACTGTCCTAGAGTAGAAAGGGAGCCAATTGCAGTACTGGCAAAGAAGAAAAATATTCAATTTGTCTGGAAGAAATTGTGAATAACTCTCTTCTCAAACTTTTATTTTTGCCAATGATATAATGGACAAGTTATATATAGTATATCTATATTATGTGTGTCACTGTATATAGGATAATATATGTCAGTCCCCAATCTGTCATGCGTAATGACTTTGTTTTGTCAAAACAAAAAAGTATCAAGTAAACTTTCAATATACATTTTTTCCATATTACTATAATATATATTACATTGATCATTCATGTAACTCTTAACAATGACTATAGATTATCATATCCTTAGAAAGATATATTTATCATGAACTCAATTGCATGTGTAGATCAGCTGTAAATGACTGCTGCTTGAACCCGAAACGTGGGATAGAAAAATTAAAGCCTTATCCTGCCGTTCTTCCGATCCGTCTTTCAAATTAATTAAAAGTACATTCGATAGAACAATTTTACCTTTTCATAATTCAATTTCTTTCATTATATAATGTATATACCACGCAAATGAAATCATTTTATTCAGATAACACTAGAAAGAGGGTATAATTACACGAAACAGTGCTGCATTAGGGACTCGTAAAATTTTAAGGGAACTAAACCTAAAAAATCAATGTTCTCGTGCATGATTATTTTATTGATTGTTGTGTTAGTGATACATCATTCAAAACTTTATACATTTCTCGCTTTTGATTATCTCTCTCTCTCTCTCTCTCTCTCACACACACACACGCATTTTTCTTCATCTTTCTTTCTGATAATATTTCACACGATTATATATTCATATGGAACAGCACTCACAACAAGAAGAAAACTCATACGATTATGTATTTAAATTGGTCGTTGTGGGTGCTTCAGGTGTAGGAAAAACAAACTTGCTCGGTCGATTTGTTCATGATACTTTTGAGTTAGCAAGTAAAAGTACAATAGGTAATTCATTATTTATCACTTTTAAAGTATTACTATTACCTTGGAGACTAATATGAGCAAGAGGGGATATATTCATTACGTTTTTTTTTTGAATGTTCGTTATGGTAACAATTGTTCAATCAGGACTCGATTTAAACATCAAGACAATGACAATTAATAATAAACGAGTACGCGTTCAAATCTGGGATACAGCTGGTCAAGAACGTTATAGGTCTATTACAAAAAGGTATTTCATTATTTTTATATTCTTCGCTGAGGACAAAGCTTTTATAGGAAAAAATAAAGCACTAAAATGGAAAAAAAATAATAATAATTGGGTAAAGGTACTACCGTGGAGCAGTTGGAGCTTTATTAGTGTATGATATTACACGCCATGACACGTTTGAAGACATTCCACGCTGGCTTGGAGAATTACGACTGAACGACGCACATCCAGAATCCAAAGTGATCCTTATCGGAAACAAATCCGATTTAAAAGATCAACGTGCAGTAACGCAAGAAGAAGCCAAGACCTATGCTGAACAAAATGGACTAATGTTTATGGAAACGTCCGCGTTAGACAAGACCAATGTGGATCAAGCATTTGAAACCTTGGTACATCAAATATTTGATAAATTGTCAAAAAGGTTAACAACGTTGGGAGACAAACAAGCCAAGATGATGCGTGGTGAGGCGATTCAATTAGATCATGTTCCTGTTTCTTCTGGAAATGGTAGTTCAAGTTGTAGTTGTTGATGAACGTGATCGTATTTTTTTTTCCTTGTACACATTGATATATAATAATAGTAATAATAATAATACCCAATCCTAAAATCTTTTCAAAGAAAATCCCTACAATTGAATGAAATCATTCTGACACACCCTTGAAATGATAATTTTTTTTTATCTACGTTATATATAAGTATTACAAATTCTAAAAATTAGAGAGCGCCACTCTTTTGCTTCATTACGATAAAAATAATATCAAACACCATGTCATCAAAACGTGGCACGAAACATGATTTAAACGATGAAGAAAAGGAGAAAGAAGAACCAGTAGAAAAAAAAGCAAAGCCATCGTCCAATCATGATAACCAAGAGGACGTTTCTACCGAAAAGAAGGATGATGAAGCACCAACTATACTTGAAAAGGGACATATATACTTTTTGTATAGACCCAAGGTAATTTTGATAGTTATTCATAGTCGCAATGTAAAACTTTTTTCATAAATGCTTTTATAATCTGTAGGTGGACACAGAAAAAGTAGAGGACCCAAATGATGTTCAACGCATTTATATTGTCTTGAAACCTTCTTGGAATTCAACCAAACCCAAGCGCCATCCATCATTGATTATTTTGGGAAGAAAAGCATTACCTGATACCCAAAAACATTCTCGTTATTGGGGCTTTGTTGCAGAGTCGTCCGAAAATATGGATGCTCTGGCAGATACTTTCAAGGAACACTCGTATGAAACAAAAACAAAAGGTGATCGAGTTATAGAACCTTCGAGACCAATGGTATGTATAAAAGCGTAGCACACGTTGATGTTATTTATATACATTCTCACAAATGATTTGACCTATACATAAATTTGGTTTGATGGATATATGATTGTAGGGTGAAGGTGTATATGAAATTGCAACCCATCAAGGTCATTCTCATTTAGCATACATGTTGACATTACCGGATAAACCACATGCGGTTCAAAAAGCTTTTCATATCAAAGAACAAGCTAGTATGGTGATTGCTGTAAAAAATCCAACCAAATCCTCTCTCCATGGTTATCAAGGAGGTGGTTTGCCAAGCAACGAAAAGCCTCACTATTCGAAACACTTGATGGAATTGTTCAAGGATCGACGGTTTGTTCCAATGGATACAACCACCGAGTTTTTAAACCATAAATATTGTGAATTACTATTGGTGGGTGCCACAGAAAAGGTACAAGAAGAATTAGACAAGGCTGGTAAAACACTGGAAAAGATGGAAAAAGAAGATGAAGAGCACGTTGAACATGTGGGTATAGATAAAAGTGTATTTGATGAACTTGAATTAGTAAAGAAAGAAAATCCTATTGAACCTTTGAAAGAAGGAAAATGGATTTAAAATAGTAAAAATAAACAAATAATAAAATCCAGTATTGCACAAACAAAACTTTCATGTGCCACACATCTTTACTTTTTTAAAACACACTATCGTTATTCACTTCTACATATTTTTTTGAGTGGCGCTCTGATGATGCGGGTTGAGCGAGACATAAAAGCTATCTCCATGAATCAAGATCAAATGTGAGAATTCAATTTCTATTTGTTTTTCTATTCTACCTTTATTTTTTTTGACAAACCAAATTAACACTGGAGTAACGTATTAAAAAAAGAATGCACGATGCCATGTTTTCAAGAGCAAGGTACAAGGATGCCATCTATGAGAATGTCACAAGTTACCAAATCTTACAGCGCAATCTTAACTCCAACACTGCTCGAGTTAAACTTGCCAATGGCAATATTATATCCTTAGGAATCGGTGGACCTTATACTATTAACAATGCCCATTCGGTATATGTAGGGGATATTTGGATCATGGCAGGACAAAGTAATATGCGTGGTCATGGATATTTTAATGATGGCGAAAAAAATGTTCTTTTGGAACCCAAACCAGGAATTCATTTATATCAATCCAATGAAACATGGGGAATTGCTCAAGATCCCACGCATCGACTTTCAGAATCACCACGATCTGTACATCATCGTATTCCAGATCCAACGGTACGAAATCCATCGATACTTCATGTACGTGGCGCATCCTTGGGACTTTCATTTGCTCAATCGTATCAAAAACGGAATAACAATATACCTGTGGGATTAGTAGCTTCTGCTCATGGTGGAACATCATCAGCACAATGGATGGAACGTGATCCCGATAATCCGAGTAGTACTCTTTATGGTGCCATGATGGCACGTATTGGTCAAGTGGGTGGAAATATTGCTGGAGTTCTTTGGTACCAAGGAGAAACAGATGCATGCTCCTCTGATCCAAAACCTTATGGTAGAAACACAATTGACTTATTAGCGGATATGGTGAGGGACATGGATTCGGGTATTCCTATTGTATGTGTTCAATTGGGACGTTGTGTGGGTGGAAATCATATTCAAGATAGCCATTGGAATTTGATACGAGAAGTACAATATCGTTGTTTAGCGCCTCGTCATATTGGAGCGGAAACTCGACTTTGTGCTGTATCTAGTATCGATGCAAGTATGGATGACTTTATTCATTTGTCAGCCCAAGGATTAACCAAAGTAGGTTATCGCCTCGGTGTAGCAGCCACTTTTGCCATGCAAAACAAGGCTTATATGGCAACACCACGGATGGTGTTTGCAGGTTACGAAGAAAAGAATGAATTTACGATGAGGCGATGTACTATCAAGGTGTCGTTTGAAAACCTTGATAATGATGTGACATGGACACCTATGGATGAAGTGCTTGGATTTAGTATACGTCATCAAAATGAGGATAAACATGAATTACCTATTATTTTAAGCGCTCGGATTGAAAACCAACGTAGTATACGCATCTATTTGACAGGAGATGCATTACAATTACGCGGATCTTATGTATTATATTATGGTTGGGGTAAAAATCCATGTTGTAACTTGACAACGACCTCAGGTATGGGGTTATTGGCTTCTCGAATTAGCTTCGCTATAGAGCATCCTCATTAAAAAATATTCTCCATTTAGTATCTATACCCTCTCTTTCCTCTGAACGATCCCTTTTCTCTCTCTCTCTGTTGTAATGCATTATTATTTATTATATGGGGATAAAACAATGCCTATAAAAGTTAAACTTTGTTTTTAGATATGTAGAAAATAGAACAACAGCAAAGAATAACGCATGATTGGATAACATAGATAGTAATTCAGCCTGCTTAAACTATTCATTTAGGGGGGGATTAATCATCATGTCTATAAATCTTGGCAAATCATATAACTTTTATCGACAACACTAAATCAAATAAACAAAACAAAGAAAACACATATTTTCTTTCAAATGAACTAACCTCAATTAATACATACAGTATTACAAAGAGGATGATGTTAGCTTTTACTATATATTATTTTTATCATCCTCTCTACATAAAGAAATCTGTAAACACTTTAAATCTGGTTAAATGGATCTACCACACTATTTTAATAATCCAAAAATAAAAAGTACCTTGTCGAAACACTACAATTCGTTTTCAGAGTTTTGAACGTATTCAAAAACTTGGATAACAAGAACCCACTACTACAACACATATTTTTTTTTAGGAGAATGATTTTCATGAACCGATCTTCTTTCCCCTATTTTAATTGAGCACAGTACAGTATCAAATAAAAAAAAAGAGATTTCTTTTTTTTGGTTTTTAAAATAGTAATAATAGTAATTGTAATAATAATAATAAAAAAAAGTAATAATAAAAATAATAGTGACAAGATGAATAATATTGGGTGTGATAGAAAAGAGAGCGAAAGAGAAATTGGGTGGGGGGGTTTACTACATAAAACGAAAAAGATGTTAAAAGTGGATGCTATTCAATATCATCATCATACTCTTTTGTGTTTTTTTTGTACTAATTAAACTATAAACTGTTTCTAAACAATAACATTCTGTATGCTATTGTTTGTTTGTTTGTTTGTTTGCTTGCTTGCTTTTTTTTTTACTGTTGACATTTAATAGAACCCAGTTTTCCTTTGTTTTGTCCACCAAAGTTATGACCTGAGAAGACAGGCTGGCTTTGACAATCCAAATCGGTATATAAATCACAACTGGGAGTTGGACCTTGTGTCATGATACCACATACGTCTTGAAATGCCATTTGTTGTGCACAGGCGTTTGGTTGTACGTCAATCATACTTGGTATACTTTGTTCACAATAATTGACATAGACTGTCATGGCTGATACATTGGATAACAATAATAAAAATAATCCGAGTGTTGATGATAATTGCATGATTTTTGAGTATTGTTGTTATTATTGTTTTTTTTTAAAGTGTTGGTTCTTTTTATAAATATAGATCAAAGTGAGAGAAAGAGAAAAAAGATGTTAAAAAAAATGAATTCTTCTTTTACTCCTCTCTTGGTTCTTTTTTTGCGAAGAAACGTTTAGGAGCTGCGGTAAAAAAAAAAAAAAAAGGAGGAGGGAGAGAAATATGTTTATAAAAAAGGTCTTTATATAAAATCTAGAATTGTTTTATCTTAATGAAAAAAAACATAGTGCACGGTCCCTACTTATGTACTTGGCATTCTTCTCTCTTCTCCTTTCAAGTATAGAATTTTGGCCAGACTGTAGTCTTTTTTATTCTTATTTCTAAATGAGATATCGAGTTATGATGACATGTTTGATAATAAAAGTTATATAATTAACGTAGAAACCTTGGTGTGATGTTTGACTACATTGAATATAATCATACTTACACATCTTTTAGAATTTTAAAAAATAAAATTACGGAGTTGTGTACTAATGCTATGTATTGCCTCTTTTGTCTTACTACGTAATAGTTTTAATAGTAACATGTAGAACAAGATACTGATCAAAAATTTCAAAGTAACGATACGTAAAGCTAGGAGCAAAGGTAGAAAAGATGAATTACTACTACATAGATCAAAGTTTATAATAAAAACAATGAAGAAGATCAACTTTAATATATACCCAAGATATAATTGGATGAACCTGATATAATATACAATAACTGGACTATATATTGCACCAAGGGGGTTACAACAAAGATAATATATGTGATTAATTTCCTATCTATTGTTTTTTTTTATTCATCTTATAATTGTTATATATTACTAAGGATATGATGACTTATACCAATCAATAGGTAAAAGCCACCACTTGTATATGACAGTTGTGTTTTTATCATCAATTAAATAATGGAATGTATGTATTGTTTTTATAGCAAGGGACATATACAGTAATGGTTATGTATAACCTCATCCAAGCATCATATTGTTTACTTTTATTTATTAGCTGAGCTTTTACAAATCAAAATCTAGTGTGTACATGCTTTATAAAAAAAAGTCGAAGCTACTATTATAGAATACTTATATTATATGGCCAAATAATAATAATAATAATAATAATGGGACTTGAAAGAAAAAAGAGTTTATTTGAGTAGGACAAAATGAAGAAGGAATCGATCAATATATATGTAATACGTTTGTAGAAAAAACAAAGAAATTTGAAAAGGAAAGTTGTTGTCGTTGGCGCTGTTGGGTGTTCGTTGCTGTTAAAAGCATAGAAAAAAAAAAAGAAAAAAAAAGATGTACTGCTAAAAAAAACTAATTGAGGATTATAGAAAAACTAAAGTAATAGAATTGTCCCAAGAATAAAAATCATCATACAAATGATCCATGTCTCTCCCTCTTCCTATATCTTTCCTTTTAGTTGCTTATTAAGGAAAGCGAGGAGGAAAGGGTGGGAATGGAGGGAATGGAGGAGCAGGAGGGAAAGGAGGGAATGGAGGTACTGTCACTGGAGGGAAAGGTGGAGGGAAGATGATGGGTGGGGAAGGAGGGAAAGGTGGAGGAGGAGGTCCTGGAGGGAAAGGTGGGAATGGGAAAATGGCAGCATGGTATTTTTCGAGCCAGGCCTTTTGTTCATTGGTCCTGTATAATTTATAAAAGTTATAAGAAACGTTAGTATTGAATATCATATTTGTATATATGTACGTATACCAACAAATAACACCCATTTGATATTATTTACAATTGTTGGGTTTGTTCTTGTTGTTGTTCAACTTGAGGTTGCTGTTGTTCAACTTGAGTTTGTTGTTGTTCTTGAACTTGTTGATCCGTAGTAGAAGCAGTTTCTTGTTGAGGAGCAGCCAAAATAGGTGATGCGACCAACGAAAACAAAAACGCAAAAATAAACAGGAAAAGCGATCGCATGTTGGCCTTTTTGATGAAAAAAAAAGTTGGTTGTGTCGATCTGAAGGAAAAAAAAATTGTTTGCTTTTTATATAAAAATTGTGTCTTTCTATGCCAGATAGGTATGAATGAGAATGCTATATATCAACTGTTTCAAACTATGTAGAATAATAACCACATGAATTCACGATGGTTCAATTTCGTTGGAATACACTCACTTTATCATTGTATTATAGTACCATTATTACTTGACTGTCATCACTCTATTATGCATTACTGCATATGAAGGTCTCCGGATTGGATTTGTTGGTGTTCATGCATAAGAAAGTTGACATTTATTTTGATAAACTAATACAATAGCATTTGACAATAATCACACGATTACCCGTTTTTCCAACGATCGAATTATTTCTAGACTAGTGTAATCAATCCTAGGTAATTTTAATATGATGGAAGGTGTTAGGAATTAATGATTTGCATGAAATAAACACATCATTTTATCAAAGCAACATCTCTGTATTATGCGTATTTGGTTCATTTTCAATGGTCATTGTTGGTTAAGAATATAAGAAAAAACAGAAAAAGCCAAAAACGATTTTAATTTTAGTAAAATGGATGATATACCACTTTATACATCAGTATGGATTATCCACATAGGATGAACTCATGTTATATGATTAAAAAGACCAAAGTAAATATATTATGTCATAGGTGAATATCGATGAAAAGGATATTCTTTTTAATAATGCTTATACATTTGATAGACTAAACGTTGTCGATCTTGATGATAAATTGACTTGTGCTTTTTTCTTTTATTACAGAACAGAACCTAATAAAACCATATTTTCATGTTGAATGCAGCCTAATGCTACATGAATGTGTTTCAAGTGATAAACTACCAACTGTTACTAATGCTATTCATAGAAAGATTTACTTATCAATGAGCTATAATTGATATTAATCTATATTAGTTTCTAATAATAATATTATTACTTTCTGTCAGATGCCTATGGTAAAATAAAAACAACGCTTCCGGAATGCCACTCGGAATTGAATTCAAAGTCAGAAGAGAAAGCAGATGGTTTTGTTAAGCAATCGTGCCTTCAGCTTATAGAACCTCCCTCTCGCGTTTTATCCAACAATGGTACGAAATCAATTAAAAAAATAATGATAGCCCCATCTTATACATGATATATTGCATCCATCCATCTAATCCATCCATCCATGCATCTATCCATCCTTATAGACTAAGCGCACTAAGAAAGTCGGCATCACCGGCAAGTACGGTACACGTTATGGTGCTTCCCTCAGAAAGATGGTGAAGAAGATGGAAATTACCCAACACGCCACTTACACCTGCACCTTCTGCGGCAAGGTAAAATAAATTATAATTATAATTTTAATTATAGAAAGAATCATTGAATTTAAATTTATTAATATATTAACAATGTCATGTATCTATTATTATTATTAGGACGCTGTCAAGCGCCAAGCTGTCGGTATCTGGAAGTGCAAGGGCTGCAAGAAGACCATGGCCGGCGGCGCTTACACCGTTTCGACCGCTACTGCTACCACTGTTCGTTCGACCGTTCGTCGTCTTCGTGAATTGGCCGAAATCTAAAAAAAAGACACTTTTGCGTTTTTTTTTCATGTTTTTCAATAAACACATACACATTACAAAAAAAAAAAAAAAGAAATCAACACCATGCGTTTCAACTACAACATATGTTTTTAAAAGAAATGATTTGAAAATGGAGCTCGCGAGAAAATGGTTGGACTCATGACGACTTCATTAGAACATGCTATACTATTTTATGGGCTTTTTTTCGTGTTATGAATCGGATGACACGCGAGTTGTTAGGAAAGAGTGGAGAAAGGGAAAGAAAAGGTGGAACAACGATAGGATTAATATATTTTACGTAGTGGTTACGTTGGAATGAAAGGAGACGGGAGGGATAAAGAAGGGAACTATCAACTTTATAATAGTTATCATAAGGATTTGTTGTTATTATTGAGTAATTGGTTCCTATGGTAAACAATTCATTTAAAAAAATGGAAAACTCGAGAGACATCGTCCTTTTACACAATAGAAACTTAAACGAGAAATGTGCTGTCAACGTGAAACACAGCTTGAATTTTTTATTTGAAACAACATGAAACAAATTGATATCTGAATGAAAGTGACAAAACAAATGTTTTAGACAGAGATTGGATGTGTTTTTTTATTGTATGCTCGTTCAAATGTGGGAATGCTTTGCTTATGATATATAGTATAACGGTTTAGTTTTTTTTTTTTTTTTTTTTTTTTTTTTTTTTTTTTTTTTTTGGTAAAGGATTAAATTTCATCGAGTTGTGCATTGAATTCATCAAGTTGAGCTTGAAGTTCATGGTTCTTTGTCTTGAGTTCTTCGTTTTTCTTTTCTTGATCAAACAATAAGTTTTCCAATTGTTGGACCTTACGTTCGAAATGTTCTGCCTTGACATCTGCTTCACGGAAACTATTATTTATGTATTGCAATAAGTAAAGATAATCCATAAAGATACAATCAAATGTATTATCCATTCCCTCCTTCCCTGCAAACATCTTTTCTACTCCTATCCTCTTTTTTTTCATCTTGTAATCCACCCCCCTCCCTTCTCCAACGCCTTCGAGACTCAAATGCTATTCTCTTTTAAATAGAATTACTTTTTAGTTGTTTCGCGCAAAGACTTGTCTGAAGATTCAAGTTCTTGTTCCAACAAGGTGATTTTACGTTGTGCTGCGTCATTTTCCTTTTTCAAATCATCGTCTTCATCTTCCAAACTCTTGAGTTGAGTAATCTTTTCTTGTGCTGCTTCTAAATCCTCAGTCAAATGTTTATTTTGGTTCGTCAAAGAAATAATTTCATGTTCTTGTTTCATTTGTTCTTGTTCAAGTTCTTTTACTTTTGCTTCTAATGCTTCCACTTTGGCATTGGCTGCCTCTGCCTCAGCTCGAATGTTGCTAATTTTCTATATATTTAATTTATATATTTATTTGACTTAATTTAGTTTCTTTCTGACATTAATAACTCTTTTACTAGGATGCCACTTTGGCTACATAATTATTTTTTTATCCTTCTTTTTTTTTTTACCTCGCGTAATTTTTCCATGATTTATTTTAAATATCAGGAAGAAAGGAGGAAAAATTGTACACTTTTATATCCAATGAATCTGCGACTGGTAGACAGTCTTTAAGATTGATGCACGTGTCTCGAAAAATAAAAAATATTAACAGTAACTTTGTTCTTTTCTCACTCCCAATTACTTTACCAATATACTTTTTTTTTCAATGAGTTAATATAATACATATATATATATATATAGAATAAGTGTGTGTGTACTGACTCGATTATTATGATCATTATCATCATTCAATTAGTATATATTTACAAGTGAGTAAATAAACACTCTCCTGTCATTGTTACAAATAACAAACTCAATCGAATTCAACACCACCCCCCTTTTTTTGATCCATAAATGGAACTTCACGCGACATTTATTCCCGTCATCCACGTTTTTTTCTTCTTTCCAGACAGCTAGAAGGCCACCTTTAGTAATGAAAAAAGGTTAAATATATTCCGGAAAATATCTGTTATTGGCAAAAATGTGCTCTGGTTATATTTATATTCTCATTTTGTTACCAATCGTTAATTGTTGCTGTCAATTTATTTATACTCATCCAAACGTAGCTTATTTAAAAACAGCAGTTCGGAATATTCTCTCATTGAACACGCGGATATGTATCACACCTGAATCTCTGAGTACACAATCTTTTCCAATCCACTGATGGCTGAAAAGATGACATGTTTTATCTCTGTTATTACTATTGTTTTATATAAACACTGTTGGATAGGATATATAATATTGACTCATCAACGTGATCATTCATAATACACTATATATTAGATCAAGTTATTATTTTACTATATTAGTCTACTATACTGGAATTGAACTTGACTGATGAATGTCTTGTTTAAAATCACCCTTCTCTCTCTCTCTCTCTCTCTCTCTCTCTCCCTTTTCAATTATATTTGCAAAATAATCAGATACTCATCATTGAAACAAAGATCCAAAGGTGAACTATTGTTTACTATTGATTACGGAAAGACAAGATATATTCAAATAACGATAGCTATTATAGAAAACAATATAATTCTTTAAGCGGGGTCATTAATATCTTCTTTCATATCCAAAAATTGGATAGAAAAAAACATCAATCCAAATCAAAAGGTGTAAAGGAAGTTTTGTCGTTCTTGTACCTCTTGTTCAAATCTGTACAAAAGTGAGGTGTTTGCGATGATAAAGAGAGTCTAATTCATTTATGTTGAAATCAAATGCCTGGAGCGCTTTATGCATTACAATCCTATTTTTACTCATTTTCTATCTGAAAATTGTATTGTGAAAAATTGTCAATATACACAATATATTGCTGTTGGATTAGTAAGTAATTCAAACCCATTGTATGACTATCCCGAAGTTTAGAACACATAACAAAAAAAAACCTGTCAAGTAGCTGGGTTGTTATATTATATCACCAGAACAATATTATACTGCTTGTCTAGTATATAGTATTCTACTTATCTCATCATTACATTTTTTAATAATTATTTATTACATATATAAAGTATTTAATAGATAACGAATTACATAATAGCACCACAAATTATCAACAAACAATGGTTTATAAATAAAAATAAATAACTTCGATCCAATATAAGAAGTATGTTTCCTTGGTTCTTTCTTAAGGTTCATCAACACTTTCCTGCCACACTTTTATCAATAATAATTATACGTAACTCTTCAAAAACTGTATCAGAAGATGAAAATATTATCAGAATGAAAAAAACACGGCTTTTGTAAAAAGATAAGTTAACAAAGAAGAAAAGAAACGCTTTTTTAATTGCACATGACGATCTTCCTGTGCGCCACTTTTACACATTATTTTTTGGGGACAGAGAGATTGATGCTACTACTGAAAATACCTTGGTTGTGACAAAAATCAAAAAAATTCCAATAAAATGAAAAATGGTATTCTTATGAATGATAATCATATGCATAAATAGTGTATGGAAAAAAAAAATAATGTTTTTACCCCATTGTTTGTAATAACTAATTGTACATAGCGATATTTTTTGTTTGTACAAATAGGACATTATTATCATGCTATAAATGAAACAAATCAAGGAAGTACACCTTTTTTGTTTTACAGTTGTATACTTATAAATAAATATGTAAGGGGAGTTTAGCTTTAATGACGACAAAAATCTTATAGTGACAAAAAAAAAAGTTTGTTGAATCACGTAGAAGCATACATTGTTATGGTATACTAGTACCATAAATATTATTATTATATTTTCTTGTTATACTCACGAGGACAATAATCGTATCTTGTAAGATGTTCTTTTTTTTGTATTCAATTGAAGGAGTATATATATATATATATATTGGTATTATTATTAACAAAAGATTAAGATAACTAAAAATATAAATCAAATTTATATAGCACCAGAATGAGGTAGTAGTAACAGGTATAATAGCCATCATTTCTTTCACTTTTTTTTTTAATAAAAAAAAAAGGAGACATGATATATAGTAAAAAAAAAAAAAAAAGAATAGGATGGGTGCATATAATAGATATAATGATGTTGCTAATAATGAAACTGCTTATATTGATACATCGATAAAAAAAAATATTAAAGAGGGATATAAGATAGTGAAAGAAAGAAAGAAAAAGGATCAAGACCTTCGACGATAATTGGCGAGAAATCCACTTAAAGAAAATAGAAAAGTATGTAATCGATCTCCATCAATATTGGCAAATCTTTCACTAAAAGAAGGATATAAAGATGCACGACGATTTTTCTCCCATTCTGCTAAACGTGCCAATCGAAGACTGATATGGCTGAGTGTTCCAGCCCAATCCATTGTTGTAATATGACGACGAACGACGGTCCATATACGCGAAGGAACAACACTACGAAACATATCGTCCAACAATCGAACGGCTAAAAAGAAACAAAATAAGCACGTGATTGCAACGGCGGTGAGCATTCCGACCAAAAGATAAGAAGCAATCAAAGCCAAGTATTGAGCGATGGTGCCACTTGTAGATGTTGTTGTTGTTTCTAATCGAGGTTTTGGCCATGCTAACCGTTGTTGCTGATATGATATCGGCGTTATAGTTGATGGTGCAGATGATGTACTACTACTTCGTGAGCAAGAAGGTGATGAAAATGGTGTTGCTGTTGTAGAAGAAGTGGATGATGACGGTGAAGATGATGTTGATGATGATTCCATGATTATAATTAAATAGGATTGCTTATTTTAAAAGATGATACGTTTCTTTGAATATAAATTTTATAAGAAGAAAAAAAACCACAAATGTGAAAGTGAAAGAAAGAGAAACGGAAGAAAAAAAAAGCAAACAGAGTTATGCTTTATTGTTGTTATTGATTTCAACAAAGATTCTGGGTCCTGATAGCAACACTTTTTTTTTAATGCCCAATCATGTCATTTAAGTTACTTTCTTTTCTCTTTGTGCTTTTTTTTTAACACACGCTAAGGATTTCTCGGCACCAGCGATCCATCTGTACTTTTTTCTTTGGTGGCCATGTACAACGGTGCTATCGATCGACAGGAAACAGGAAACGAATCAATAAAATGGTATTTTATTCTATTCTATACCATTATCATACTATATTTTCTTCCCAGCATCCAATCAATACCGTTATTAATGGCCAAAGCGTTAAACCTTATTTATTTATCCAGAAAAAACAAAAAAGATCAATAAATTTGGTTCGATACCTATCATGTAAAATAAAAAGACCTTACTATTCCAGCATTTCCTTATACTTATTGAATTTTTATCCATTGATGAATCATTTCATATATATTATTTATAAACACGGTTGCAATGAAATTGATTATTACCCATGTTTTATGTACACCCAAAACTGGGTTTTTTTTCACACTAATATAATACTTTTAGCCACGAGAAAAAAAAATATTTTAATGGAGACACAAGCAGAATGTTGCACAAATCATTCAAATAAAGTAATCAGCGTGGGGACATCGACAGGCTGTGGCCCTTTCCGGTTCGGAAATTCAAAACAATCAAACAACATGTGCATACACAATATTTTTACCAGATAATGTTAGTAAGATCGGGGTACCTGTTTTATTCTTGTATTTATTGTCGTGCATATATAACCATTTTACATAATCATGTGATTTTATTATACCACTGAAAGAAAATTAGCATAGATTATTTACTACTTTATGTTTCGTGACAAATATTGTTGTTCTATTACTATCACCTTAGGGAAAAAAAATCCAGGATTTATTAAGTTATGCAATTATGTACTTTTGCATGATTTTCAATAAAAAAAAAAACTGAGTAATTAAACACTTTCACAATTATTCATAGTTTCTAATTATTTTTTACATGCTTCATTGAGTATTTTGAATATTTTTTTCCTAAGGTGTAGATGAGATGTGTCAATATTTTTATTAACCCATGATACCATATATGCTGCGAAGTATGAATTCTTGCTACTCTTTTTTTTCACCATTGATTTTTCCTTTTTTAATGTCTCTACGATGCGTTCCTGTACCAAAACCACTTTTCAAAATAATATTACAATTAATAAAATTTATTATAAAATTGAAGAAGAATAAAATGTATTCTATTGAAGCATTAAAGTGTTAACATTTCACTTCAAAATAATTTCGCAGGATATTCCCACTTTTGAAATATTTCCTATTCATCTCAGAGATTTGATTATCAAGGTAAGAGTCTGATGATCAAAATATTATAGGTAGTATCTAGTATTCTATTTTTACTTTACTGGCATTCAATTTTATTTCTATGATTTGATATTATACATTGGTTAGCACTATGTTAATTAAGTTATTGGAACTTGTTTCAATGATTCATTGCTTTATGTACACAGAAGTTTAGCATATTTGTATATGCTAACATTTATTCAGATTATGCATTATCATGATATATTATTATTATTATTATTTTACTAGCGAGACATACTATTATATTAAATGAATATTTTTGAAGTTACTTGAACTAGCACTTGGTTTGGCTCCAAAAAAAAAAAAAATTATGGATCAAGCTTTTTTTTAAATGCTAACAACAATAACTAAACCCAATTTATCATATATTGGTATTCAACAGACATTGAAGGAGAAACAACTTTATATTTAATTCAATGAAAACACTATTCGAAAGAGTAGTAATAATTGCCACATAGTTCTGTTATGGCAGACTGTATAGAATATAGCAATTAATCTGAATTGCCAAAGAAAGGAATATACTGGGCTGTTACATTACCACAAAGATCAGACCTACTAACGCTAAAATTCACAAAATTATAGTAAATTGTTAAAAGCTTTAGCTTATAAAAACCAAGGAAAACAGTGAACTCTATTCAACATTTTTGTGTTCTATGCAGAATAGACACTATTATAATAAACAATAAGGCATTTGAAACAAAATTTATTCTTGTTGAGATAAAAATCAAGAATCAAATCATTTATTCTATTCTATATGTGTACTTCTTATCTAATGGCTTATATATGGTATGCATAATTAAGAATGTACTTTAAAGAAGAATTTAGTTTTGGCTATATAGTAATCCTCCTATCATGCATAAAGTATTATTTCAAAAATATTATTAAAGGAGGGTAGATATATTCTTATTTTTGTTAAGTGTATATTCCCAGTTGTTGTACAACATTATACTTCTGATTCACTTATGTTATTAATTGAAATACTATAATTATTATGCTATTGTTACTAATAATTATTGAGCATCCATTCGTTTGATATTGTTGTTGCATTCTTCTTTTAAATCATTATGAATATACAGAACATACATTAGGGGTCTTCAGCAGTTTCTATAAATCTATTTCTAAAAGTTTTCCAATTAAGTTCTTTTCATTTTAGTAATTCTTACTGGAGTAAAATTTATATTTATTATTGTGGAAGACTGGATTGACCTGCACCTGTAGGCATATGGTCGCTTCCTTGTGGTACTCTGTGGTGAAGATTATGTATGAGCAAAAGAATATATGGATCAGCTGAAAAACCCCCCTTTAGGAGGAAAAGCTAAGCTAGTGTGGATAATATGGTTGTGATACAATTTTATAAGAAAAAGAAGGAAAATTTATGAATGGGGGGTGGAGTAGAGAAGGAAACTAATTAATTGTTTTCTTGAGTTGATTGGGTTGTGGGTTGGGATAGTAGTAGTAGTTTTTCTGGTTCTGGTTCATCTTCATTGTAGTCATCTTCAGAATGACTAAGATGGTCGATTTCCCTAAGTGCATGAATTAGAATAAACCAGCAGTTTATCTATTTTCTTTCCAAGTGATAAGCTAATTTCTGAGTGTGGGAGATGATTTATAACGTTGTTGCCTTGATATTTGGTTGGTAGTAGTTTTGTGGTGATGAAAGTGAGAACACTATATATGTTGCTTATAAGATAGATAATAATTTAGAATATGATAATTAAGTATAAACACCAAAATGTATTAATCCGTTATATTTAATGATATTGAGTAATAGGGCTTTTGGTGAGCAACACGATGTTACTAATAGGATTTGCTTCTTATAATTACAATTCTTATAGCAACTAAGATTTTTATATATCAGTTCGTGATATTTAGTAAACACCAGTAATATTAATGTATATTATACCAATTAAAGCAGTAGATATCAATACTAATGTTTTAAGTAAGTATCTGTTTATATGTGATTATACAGCTATATTAATATGGATTCTTTAGGCTACAATAAAATATATAAGATATATAAGATATAATAGAGATGTAGTCAAGCATCGTGCGCGGCAAACTACCTTTTCTTTTATACTTTTCAAAAAACATTTTCTTCTATAATTAATTACATTCCACATTGTCACACACAAATAAAGACACAACCAACACAGAAAACGTGATAGCACAAAATAAATCAAGTGTAATAATTACTCCCTCAGATAGTCAACAGATTACTAAGAGACGTCCTACAGATACTCCATTGTATACAACCAAATCACCAGCTAGTAAAAGAGCAAACACCAAAACCATACCAACCAAACCGCTTATTGTATCCAACATACAATGGCTTCACAATAAATAATAATTCTTCATTATTATTATTATTATTACTGTCATTCACCCTATATCTCACTTGTGCAGTGATTCTATTTGGATAATTACTTATGTTACACACAGTATTGCACCATCCTCTTTCACATATTGTTAATTATGCTGGATCACGCAATCCTTCTAACGATATCATTTATGGTCTACTTAAATATACTGTCCTCATAACACGCAATCCAAATGATGCAATCCATATTCTAATATTACACCATAATGTGCAAGTTGTGATAGTCCATCCATGATGAGCACTTTCTTATAAATAGAGAGATTATTTTTTATCTTAATAAACTTCAGTTCATGATTTTCGGGTCTCGTTGACTTATCTCGTCTCCTTTTATTCTTTTTATTGATTGATTTCTCTCTGATACAACAAGTAATCCACACATATCTGATCATTTATACCCAATAGTTATTAAAGATATCCATGAAATATGATATATATAATAAAAAAAGCTATTTCCAAGTCAAATATTTATTAAAAATGTTGCTTTACATTGTTCATACTCTACATATATATTAAATACATTATAAATAACTCCTAATACCTACTAATTAATCAATGAGAAAAATCCCTACCATAATAAATACATTACTGTGTCACCTTATGGAAAAAAAGTATAACAAACTATTGTGCAAGTAGTTGCATATGAAGGGAATACTTTTGTTGCAAAAGAAAAATATTCAGTCATATGTTATGTGTAATAAAACAGTCCAATGTGTCATATTCTACATAATAAAATAACTCCATGATAAAACATATATCATATAAGGGCTCAGCCCAAAGAACATGTCCAAATAAGGAAACCCAAATCCTTCAATTTTAAAAAGGAAATTAAGTCAAATCGCATAACGATGTACTACACAAAAAAATCTAAAAGAAAGGATCAAAGGGTGTACCATATTCTTGCACTCGATCCTATAGATTCCTTATTACTATCATTCTCATAAAAGAAATAATTATACAAGAAGGACCCGAATCCATTATACATAATACATAATAATCCACTAAGCCCTCATCCATCATAGAATAGAAAAAGTATAAATAAGCCATTGTGAAAGTAATTGTAAAAACCCTTTAATCAACTTTTTATTTCCATTTGGAACTCGCATAATAAACCTTTAAGAAAAGTCTCAAAGGATTCATACCGTCCATTTTCTATTTTCTGATATAAAAACCTACCAAATTCCACATAATGGACTTCGTTAAAAAGAATCGGTAGCTGTATTGAGTGTGTCGACAGAAGATTATCATCATTGTATTATGAACGTGTATTAAAAGAGTATTAGTGTTGATCGTTAAAGAGGATTGTTAGTGTATCATAAAATAGTAATACCATAATAGTAGGACCGTGAAAACAGATTCCTAATAAAGCGTTTCCAATATTAAAAAAAAAAGCTGCGTTCACTATATTCTAAAGAAAACGATCGGTGTTATGCCCTTGAAAAGTATATCCAAAAGAATAATAGGCAGGCTCCATTAAGTTATCATATTTGTTTATTGTTTCTCATTTGTGTGATTACAAAAATCGAATTTCCAAAATGAAAAATGTGGCCGTGCTCAGCAAAGGTTGTGGTGTTGCAAAGAGGGACAGATTGCCAAAATAAGAACGGTTTCTTTGAGTGAAAAAAAAATATCCCTAAGTTGACGATCAGAAAGTTGATATGAATGACATTCTAATTAGCTTGCCTTTGTTATTGTTATTGTCGATCAAAGTGTCTTAAAGGTGCCAAAATAAACCAATAATATTAATACAGTCAGAAGGTCAATATGAATGTGTTGTAAAATACATCTCGTGCTGGCTTTCTGGCTGTTTTGCTAATTAGGACGATCAAAAGTTATTTATCTGTTTTTGTTGAATAATCATAAAGATGTTGAAATTCTCTTATAAAAAAACTTTTCAACTGTAAATAATGTCATTACTGTGCTGTAAAATAGGTGTTTTTCGAAAATAATGTAACAATTGTATTGATTGAAAAGTAAACGATTATTTTTGTTGCATCTTGTTGATTGTGTTTATTCCCAAAAAGAAAAAAAGATCCGTGTTGAATCTGTTTATGAATCGAGTCTCGCAAAAAAGTTTTCGATACAAAGAAAGTATCCCTATAGGAAAGAACATAAAAGGGTACATTGCTATATCATAAAAGACAGAGTTTCCAAAATAAAAAAGTAGCCAATTGTTTGAATGGGTTGTGAAAGAGTGGAGAATGTGTAAAAAAAATGATTTTTTGAAAAAAAAAGGAACTACTTTTGAATTCTCCACCAACTTGCCAATTTAAGGCCAATATCCTCTTAACTATCCTGTTAAGGTTATCAATAGGCCTTTTTTTTTTAAAAAAAAAAACATCATCCCTTTGGTTGACAATAAGCTTAGGCAATAATTCAAGAGTTTATTGTTATTGTTATCATCAATAGAATATATATCAAAAAGTATATATATAGGCTTTATTTTTTTTCTAAATTATTTATTAATTATCTTTTTTTTAACATACCTTTTATTCTTACCACTGCCATTACTTTTTTTTTTGCGTCAATTACATTTTATAACAATGCCTTTCCAACACAGTTCCTCATCCAGAAATCCCCTTGGCTCTCTTCATAACGATGATGTGGTAATGATGAATATATATTCTATTCTATATCCTATATGTTTTCTGGCATATCATACAAACCTATCTATTAAAATAGATTTTATGCTTATAATTACCTTCTTCTTTTCTTTTTTAACAGACAATGCCTTCTCCTATCCAACGTCAACTTTCAGCGACGTCTACTGACCTTACTGATACTGAAGTTGAATCCATTGCTGATTCCAGTGCTGAACCCATTGCTAATTCCCAGGAAACACGACCTAAAAGAAAAGAAAAAAGCTAGGTTTTCCAACATGGATATGGTGATTGCATTCAGGACAGCCATAGTGTAGACAAAATCAAGTGCATGTATTGTAAATGTGGTGATCTTCTTTCGACAGCTAGTAGATCAACTACTGCTATGATCAAGCATTTAAAAAGGCAACATGGTATCACTGCTGCAAAAGGTCCCCATACTGGTAAGAAACAAGCTGGTAGTCCAATTCATTCCTTTCTCATAGAAAAGCGTGCTCGTGTCTTTTTAACTGACCAATTTATCAACACGTTTATTAAGTTCATTGTCAAAGGTAAATTACCATTCACTATAGCAGATAATGTCGAATTACAAGAACTATTAAACATTGCGCAATCAGCACCTGCAATGGAAGAGGTGCAGCTTCCTAGTACAGAGACAGTTACAAGAATGGTATTTATTGGCTTCTCCCCCCTTTTTTTATATTTGAATAATCAGAAATACTAAGAATATTAATTTTTTTTTATCTTTTATGCATAGACCAAAGAAGTTTTTGAATCTCATAAGAAGCAGCTGCTTTACTTATTAAAGGATGTCCTAATGATTTCTTGTACACTTGACAGTTGGACCAGCCTATATAATGATGCCTTCCTTGCTATCACTTGTCATTGGATCTGCATCACTACTTGGTCAATGAAAGAAGTTATTATAGGCTATGAGCCATTGAACGGCCCCCACTCATCAGAAAACTTGGCAAAAGCATTCTTAGGTATTATCAAGGAATTTGGTCTTAGTTCCAAGCTTTTTACAATTACCACTGATAATGCATCTAATATGACAAAAATGGCTCATATTATCGAGCAATATTGCATGGAAAAAGGATGGTAAGTTGAATTTATAGAAATATATTTTATATTAGAATTATGAACATATGAACTGAAGCGCTAATATGAATAAACATACCCTGTTTTTAGGCCATTCCGTGCAAAACAGCATCATACCCTATGCCTTAGGCATATCCTTAACTTGGCTGTCCAAGATATCATGCGGTGGGGTACTGAAGCTCCAGATACTGAAAATGAAGAAACTAGAAATGATGTTGCAGATAAAAGTGCTAGTATTGCTTCGCTTGAAACCAATATTGATGATCTAGACCACAAGCTTATAAGTTCCATTAATAAGTTGCGAAAAGGGATCACTAAAATAAGGTATGTTACTTCCTTTTTGTTTAACAATAAAAAAAAAGAAAAGAAAAGAAAAAGTGCCCATTTGATAAAAAAAAAAAGCAATAAAATAACCATCCCAATTTTCAATATATAAACAGATCCTCGCCTTAACAAACAGAGAGGTTTATGCATCACCAAATGCTAGAATTGGGTTCTGACTTGAAGCTTCTACTTGATGTACCAACAAGATGGAATTCTATATATGCAATGTTGGTATGCGCAACTATATTGAAGGCACCATATAATACCATGTGTGCATCTATTTGGGAGTTACAGTCATTCCAGTTGGATGATAATGAGTGGACATATATTGAGCAAATCAAGAGCTTACTCATCAAGTTCTAGGAAGCAACAGTCATGCTTTCAGCAAGCAAAGGCTATACAACGATTAACTAGGCAGTTATATATTACAATTTGGTTATGGATTCCTTAGAAGATGATGTGATTGATGGTTATCCTCCAGAATTACAAATTGCAGCCAGGCGTGGGTTGGCAAAGCTCAAAAAATACTACTGCAAGGTAGACAACATGCATATTTATGCTGTTGCAATGGCGATGGACCCCCATTTGAAGTACACCTGGTGGGCAAGAAGTAATTGGGAGCATTATTACTAAATGGAAAGCCAAAGGATGGTATAAGAAACTTGGGAAGCATTTCCTAGATTGACATCTGAAATAGTGCAGACTGATGAGGATTACTAACAGCTACTCAATGTTTATCAGGCTATACCTCAGGGCAATGAACTGGAGGCTTATATTGCTGAAAATGTAAGAACACTGGTACCAAGACTACCTAGTGTAAAACCAGCAGAACTTTTGTATTGGGAAGCTCAATCACAGTGGCCAAACTTATCATGAATAGCAGCCCAATATTTGGCAATACCAGTCACATCTACTCCCTCTGAACGCGCATTTTTGCAGACCTGCCTCCTATTACCACATACATGCAACTGATTAAAGCCAGAGACTATCCAAAGGCTTATGCTTTTGGATTCTTGGTGCTTAATGGGCTTTGATGCATAATTTCTTTCTTTTTTTTTTTTACCTCTCTTTTTATTATTATTCTTATCTTTTTTTATATCTTTTTTTATTATTATTTTATATTTTTTTATATTACTTTTATTTATACCACATACAGTGACTCAAAGAAGTGTCCAGATAATCTTATTTTTTATGTTTTTTTATATTACTTATGATAAAATTAAGCAATTAAAACAAAAAATATATCATTAGAAAGCTAAAAACATGCTCAATCTAATTATGGTAACTTAAATCTTATTGGATGAATATTCAGGCCCCGAAACAAGTTTATATAAAATATCAATATTTACTAAACATTTATACTTATATTTAATGTCTATTTATATTACTCTTTAAGTATATAGCACAACAGTAAGAGCTTGGATACTATAAACCGCCAATATGCGTTCAAATCATGGTATTAACACTAAAATTTAATTAGAAAAATATTTTGCAATTTACTAATGAAGCCAATCTCTCAAGGAACTCTTAATAATCTGCTCAGTATGCTAGATCGGCATCAATCAATTCGAACAATTACTAAAAAACTTGGTATTGGCAAGTCTACAGTCCAAGAAAAGTATAAACTTTATCGACCAAACCTCCTTATTAAGAAAAATGGCTGCCAAAGAAGATTGAAACAAGTACCAGTACTTACCTTTCAAAATTGGTTACAAAAGGTGAACTCCCTACAGTAGTAGATGTACATAAATATTTAAGAAATGCTTTTAATATAAAGTGCAGTACCCAAATAATATGAAATGCTCTTAAAAGAGCTGGTCTTAAGTCTGCTGTAAAGGTAAAGAAGCCTTGGTTACAGCCACATCATATTAAAGCAAGACTACAATTTGCAAAGAAGTATAAAAATTGGGGAATTAAAGAATAGAAGAAGGTTATTTGGTCTGATGAAGTTAAAGTTAACTGAATGGGATCTGATGGATGACAGTGGTGCTGGAAAAAGCCTAGTTCCAAGCTTCAAGAGCCTTATATTCAAAAAACTATTAAGCATGGAGGCGGCTCAGTAATGCTATAGGGATGTATGCTATATGAAGGTGTTGGCTTTATCTGTAAGATTGATGGTGGACTTGATGCACAGCTCTATACAGAAATTCTACAAGATGAACTTCAAGAGTTAGTAAAATACTATAATTCAAGCTTATAAGATCATATATTTCAACATGATAATAATCCAAAACATACAGTAAAATTAACAAAAAAATGGTTACAAGAGCATAATGTAAAGGTTCTAGATTGGCCAGCCCAATCTCCTGATCTAAATCCTATTGAACATTTATGGATGCATTTAAAAAGGAACCTTTAAAAATATAAAAAACCACCAAAATCTAACAAGGAATTATAGGATTGAATCCAAGAAGAATGGAATAAGAATATTAATAAAGAAGTGTGTAAAAACTTAATAGAAAGTATGCCAAGAAGGATAGAAGCAGTATTAAAGGCAAAGGGGGGTTATACAAAGTATTAGGTAGAAGATAAATAGAATAAATTATATTTTTTTTATTTTATAAATTGATAAAATTTTGGTATTTACAATTCTTTTGATTTGTACTACATATATTTTAAAATATAAACCATTTTAATCACCGATTCTGAAAAAGGAAATTTTCAGCTTTCATATAAGCCTAATTTTATTATATTTCACTTAGTAGAATATTTATTGATTATATTTTAAAGTAAAAAGTATAAAACATCTGGACACTTTTTTGAGTCACTATATTATTTCTATATTATTATCTCTTTTTTTTCACTTACCCATATTTTACTCTTTTTTCAGTAATTACTATTATATTCAATAAACATATCTATTTGATTATTTCGAAGCATACACATTTTTTTTTGTATCAACAACAGATCATTACTTTCTAGATTTACTTTTTATTTATGGAATCATAGTCTTTGATTCATAATGTTACCATTACATCACTTCTCTAAATTACTTGGTCGGTTCTATGGTTCTCTTATGTAGAACTGATTCTGGTATGGTTCAGTTCCAGTTCAGTTCCAGTTCTTCGGTTCTTATGGGGAACCCTACTATTTCTTGCAATTGCTACTATTATTGTTGTATGATTTGTTGTAATAACTACAGCATCATCATGATGGTCTGTTGTTCTATACTGTTGTTATTGGTGTGGTATAGATAAGAATTAATGATAGAATTAATGACAAAGAGAGATGGAGGCAGAAGAAGTCTTGTGAGAATCAATATAGATTTATTATAATGATAAAGATAATAATAAAGATAATTATATTCTAGTTTTATAAGTACAGTATTTATATATTTTCTTATCTATGCCACTTAATCATTGATCATGGTAGTTTGTTAATATTGCATTTGTTTGATATAACAGATATATATTATAGATAGTGTTCATAGTGATATAAAACAATATGAGGAGAAATAATTATATTTGTTGTACATATATATATTTGTTGACCATTAGTCATTAGATGATTATTATTACTTTTATGCTCTTACTCATATAATGAGAAGGTATGGTAGTATTTGTGTAGTATTTGATAATTATTATGTATAGGATATTATACCAGGATCATTATTATTGTATTATTATTAGAATAAGGATTATGTGAGGCAACCAATATTATTTATTTATATTATTATTTATTATTTGTGATAACACGATGTAGTAGAATCGGTGACAATATATATAAGAAGAAGTGTGGATATGTAAATATGCCACAATTAGGTTATTGATCCATATTGTAATCAAAAAAATAAAATAGAAAGTGAAGTAGAGAGAAAAAAAAATAGAGACAGAGAAAACAAAAAAGGAAAAAGAGGTATGTAATAAAAATAATAATAATAAAAATAACACTTATATAGATGACTGATCTTTTGCTACTAAATATTAGATCTATTGTGAATTCTTTTCACTATTGCTACAGTTGCAAGTATAAATGATTATGACCAGACCAAGATTCTTTAGTAGATACCACAATACTAGAATTGAGGATAAAATACAAGGGAAATGATTTAAAGATAAAAGTGGATCAATAGTTATGTATATAAGTAGATAATTTTTGATTAGTTGTTTTTTTTATTTTATGCAATATTCATTGCCTTTATATATTTATATGACAATAAATTAATAAAAGTTGTTGTATCAGAGAGAAATTAATCAATAAAAAGAATAAAAGGAGATGAGATAAGTCAACGAGACCCGAAAATGATGAACTGAAGTTTATTAAGATAAAAAATAATCTCTCTATTTATAAGAAAGTTCTCATTATAGATAGACTGTCACAACTTACACATTATGGTGTAATATTAGAATATAGATTGCATCATTTGGATTGTGTATTATGAGGACAGTATATTTAAGTAGACCATGAATGATATTGTTAGAAGGATTGTGTGATCCAGCATAATTAACAATATGTGAAAGAGGATGGTGCAATACTGTGTGTAACATAAGTAATTATCCAAATAGAATCACTGCACAAGTGAGATATAGGGTGAATGACAGTAATAATAATAATAATAATGAAGAATTATTATTTATTATGAAGCCATTGTATATTGGATACAACAAAAGTAAATATAGAAATAAACATAAGGCAATGATATATGATATATAAAGTAATAAGAGAGCATAATGAGGGATAATATAATAAACATAAGAGGATGATCAAATAAGGGTTAGATAAAAATATAAAAATAAATAATAATAATTATAATATAATTATTATTATATAGAGAACACTATATCTATTATTATTAAGAAAATATCTATAGATGATATAGTTATAATTATCCAAGGTAATAAGGGGACAATATAATATAAGGATAGATAGGGATCATCAAAAATAGGATAGTTGATCAACCTATCCATCCATGGATAAACCTTCAGGAGAAACATTTCACTGACACGATCTGGTTAGTCGACCTAGGTTCTTGGGTTTGAATCGTTGTCTTGAAGTCACGTGACTAGCTGATGACGAATTTCTTTCAAAATTCATCTCAGATGTGACAACACCCCCCCTTTGCTTAATGTTCACCCTCAAACATCATTGGAATGACCATGCACAGACCTTACTACTGGTGGCACCACAGGGTCGGGATCACTTGGAGGACCTGTAAGCTTGTCTACTTCATCAGTGTCAGGCAGCAAACGGATAGCAGCATGCCATCCACAATGGGATGCAGTTGGGTCAAACTAAGGGGTGGTTGGCTCAGTATCAAGATTGACCTTTGCCAGACAATCCATGTGAATCCAAGAATCTAAAACTTTTCCTTGAATAGTTTCAATCTTGTAAGTACTAAAGTCTAGGTTCTTATCCACTACCATGTATGGGCCCTTGTACTGAGGTTCCAAACCATAACATCCCTCATGAGTCAATTTAACATATTTACCAATATCAAAATCATAGATATCAAGTGCCTTGTCCCAACGATCTATGTCATATTGACTGATAGCTTGCATTCTCGCTGTAGCAGCAGCGCGAGCTTGGTTCAGAGCTTCTAACTCCTGAGCAGTCAATTCAGTAAGTACATGCAGATCCTTTAAAGTATTATCAGGGATATATAGACGCAAATAATCACCTGGAAGAACTGGATCGCGACCATAGGTAAGGAAAAAAGGACTGTAACCAGTGGTGGCATGAGTACGCACATGACAAGCGAACAAAGCAGCATCTAGATATTGATCCCAAATATGCAAAGCACCATTGGTGTATTTGCGCAACATTTGTTTCAGAGTGCCATTAAAACGTTCACACTTGGAATTGGACCTTAGATGAAAAGCAGAAGTAAACAGGTGGGTTGCTTTAATATGAGAGGTATAAAAATGAACGACCTTACTCATAAAATTGGCCCCACGATCTGTTACGATTTCCTTTGGACAACCAAAACGCATGACGATTTCTTTATATAAAAAATCAGCAACAGTTTGACTTGATGCAACAGGAACAGCATGAGCAATTGGATAATTGGTTGTATAATCCACTGCAACAAGAATCCACCAGTTACCTTTGGTTGTCTTTGGTAGTTCACCAATAAAATCAAGATGCCAGTGGGCAAATGCTACTGGTACTAACAGCAGATGCATGACATTATGATGGGAACGTGATCGACGGACATTTATTTGACAGGCAGGACATAATTGCAACCAATCCTTGATATCTGATTTCATAGATGGCCACCAGAAATGAAGACACATCAAATCAAAAACAGTTACAGATCCCGCATGACCAAAAGCAGTATGAAATGAGTTAACTTTGTCGGCCCAAAGAGCAAAAGGTAGGAACTTGACCCTTTTTACTTCTTGTTTATCCTTGTCATTTTTACACTTTACTAATCGATACACCTTACCATCCACAACTTCAAAATGATCTTTTTCTTGATCTAAAAAATTGGAAACATCTTGAGGTAAATCGGCAGGACGATTAACATAGTAACTTGGCCAATCACCTTGATGCTCGGGTGGAATACTTTTTGGAGACACGGCGTAAAGAAACTTTGGTTCCAAAATTTCATCACCAGGATCGGCATCATAATCCTTTCTTGATAAGGCATGGGAGCATCCATTGTTTTACCAGGTTGATAAGAAATAACAGTCGGATCATATAATTCAAGTTCGTTCATCCATCATATCAATTGTGGTGTATACTTCGCTTATGACCATAAGTATTTTAATGGATGATGGTCAGTGCGAACTTCATACTCACGACCTTCTAGAAAACAACGCCAGGTACACAATGCATGTAAAATTGCCAGGGCCTCGCGTTCTTGAGTAGGATAATTACATTCACTGTCTGCCAATTTTCTTGATTCATATGCCAATGGATGCCATGACATATTATCTCCTTGTTGTAACAGTACAGTACCGATACCGACGTCAGAAGCATCAGTTTCTACACGATAAGGCTAAGTTGGTTTAGGAGCCTGCAACACTGGAGCTTGTGTCAATTTTTCCTTGATCAAATCGAAACTTGTTTGACAAGCATCATTCCAGTTTATCAACCACTTCTTTAGACCATTTCCATAAGTCAAGTCTGTCAGTGGAGCAGCAAGACTTGCAAATCGTGGAATGAAACGACGATAGTGCTGCGCCAACCCAATAAACTGCCTTACTTCTTAAACGTTTTTTGGTGGTGACTAGTCTTGAACAGCCTTTACTTTTTCAGACACAGGGAGTATACCCTTAGCAGACACATGGAACCCAAGAAAAGATACTTCAGATTTTGCAAAATCGCAACTTCT